>CM038144.1:438782372-439147091 GCA_021437245.1 Aegilops speltoides
GAGATCGGTTAAACTTGGCCTACCTGCAGCTGAGCAGGAGGGGTTGCACAAGGACGGGGATCGCGTTATTAAGCCAAAGGCGAGGCCGTTTCATGTCGACACACTCTTCACTTGAGAAGCATGCCAGTTGACGCTGCTGCTGTGCATGTACTTCCGTCCTCTGGTGGTGGAGCCGTGGAGACTGTACGTGTCCAGTCGACCAGGTCCAGGCATCCTTCTTTCTTCCCTTTAGCTCGAAATCATTCTGCACAGGGCCGGGGAACATCGCACGAACTCGGCAGCAAGTACAGGCACATGCACCACCTCATTAGATTCTACTAGCAGTGTTCTTTGTAAAGCATGCATGCATGGATGCACGGATCATAGGCACGCACTGGGCACTGGCATTTAGGGCTTCTTTCAAAAGATTATCAAAGAAATTTTGAAGGATTCTAATGCTTAGGAATTTTTTCTATATGAGTTGTTTGATTCAGGATTGTAAACCAGGAATTTTTCCATAGGACTCCTTTGCACTAGATTTCATAAGAAATTTTCCATCCACTCAAACCTTTTATCGTGGCTGACCTCCGTCCGACAAAGGACTCAGATGCAACACTGTGTCGAGCCCCGAAGGGGCCGGCTCGGCTAGGCACGCCCGGTAATGCTCATCAACTCGCCTTGCCTCCTATGGTTCCTCATTATCTTCTACATACTCCATGATACGCTTCCATCGAGATCGCCAAGTACCGCCTAGGTTTTTTCGGGCAAAGTAGGGGACAAGGAATACCATGGTAAGTTGGGTCTGACATTTGCAAACCCAAGGACCAGGGGGTCTAGGATCCCGCCTTCTCAACCGATGAACATTGCTCTCCGACTGCTGGCTCGCGACGCTAATGGGGAGGGCGGCTCGCTTACTATCATCAAAAACAAGTACCTTCGGGCCAAGCCCAGCCTCGGTGGGTCCTAGTTCGCAGTCGTGATTCAACTTTACCCGCGTTCGTGATAGGACGCCCATTTTTGCTTGGTCCGGTCTCGACCTCTGCTCGTTCAACCGCTGGCTAGGCCCCCTGCTCCGCCGCTTCCGGACCTATTCGCCATAGCGGTTGACTCTCGGTTCCGCCGAGATATCCGATGAACAATAAAGAGAGAGAACAAGTGGCGGCTTCACGCGGAAGTTGCTGAGCCTATGCTGGGTAGGCCTATGTGGGGTGATACCTAGGGTCTACTACTTAAGGAGGACAGGAGCACGTACGCACACATTATTATCTTAGTGTAGTGGCAGGCTCTGGAGGATTAATTAACAGGAGAGGAGAAAAATCGGGTAGTAGCGACAAGGGTTGGTCTTTACAAGGAAGAAGAAAGTGTATGTGGATCGATCGTGGCGTCTATAGAAAACGGGCAGTATTTTGTTTCGTTGCGTTAGGAAATGGATCTCTGCCGAACGAATGGGGGTAGAGTAGAGTAGAGTTTCGTGACGAGCTCACGAATCGCGCGGGGACGACGACGATGAGCGACGCCATACCGCTTTTTTTTTCGAGCAGGACATTTTATTGAATAGATATATCGGAGTGATACAATCACATCAAAAGAAAGTCTGCCTCTCGTGATAGCTAGATGCACACAAAAAAAGTCGAGAGTCCTAAGAATAAAAAATAATTCGCACAAATCAAGCAAATAAATCATGTCGAGGCTAAGGTGCAGATCCTATCCGCAGATCACACCGCCATCCATGGGGTAGAAACCTCCCGTCAACGCCCCACCGTGTAAACGCCATCATAAAGGTCCCGCCCTCCGCCTCGCAGGATAGACCAAGTATGGAGCCATCGTACAAACATAAATAACTCCGATAGGAGATGAGACACATTTGTTTCCTATATCGCTTTTTTAACAAATGCGGTCACCCCTATAAACGCATGCACACATATTCTAGCTATATGATCATTTTAAGAGACCGACCAAGACATCATATCAGATTGACGGTTGGCAAAGACGCCATCATGATCAGGAAAGTAACGGCTCCTCTCTGAACATACATTGCCGAAAGGTCTGAAATAATTTTAGAAAAATGCGAGCATCAGTGTCGAATGTAGGGCTTAAACCCTGATGGACTCCTGATAACATTTTCCTCTTAATCATCCAACTACACAAATTGATTCGCCCATGTCATGTCGCCTCTTTTTTCTTGTTTCCGATCAGTTTGCGGTTGGCTCTTTTGGAAGGTCAACCCTGATGGGATGGAGCCAATCGAGGCCGGAAGTAGTAACTTGGTCGATCGAGCTATCGGTCAATGTTACGGTCTATTATTGTTACCTCGCTCTGCCCTCCCTCCATGCACGTGCACCTGCATATATACTTACTCTCGATCGATCCGATGCATGAACCATCACGGTATCCTCCTTCTCGGCCTACGTACGTACCCCAAAGCAAGAGAGAGAACACGCATGAGCACGGAGAGACTGTAGCTTTGCCCAGAGTAAACGTGCGTATAGGGAGGTAGAGTGGTAGAGAGTAGAGACAACACAATTACTCTTCAGTGACGACACCGAAGAATTTAGGGCCTTTGATTCTCAAAGGAATTTTTTCTATGTGGGTTGTTTGATTCTTAGGATTTTAAATCATAGAAATTTTTTTCAGGGCTTCTTTGCACTAGATTTCATAGGAAATTTTTCATCCACTCAAACCTTTTGAAAAATCCTACGTTTTTTCTGTGCGCAATCAAACACTTGTACAACTTGTAGGATTCAAGACGACATGTCGCTCTAATCCCACGTTCTTTCTATTCTTATATTTTGGAAATCCTACGAATCAAAGAGGCCCTTAAATCCGGCGCCCCACTTTCCCGCTTGCTTTTCTATCAGGATCTGGTCTCTGCTCCTAGTGCTTTTCGCCGTCGGCAGGCAGCGCCTTCGGGCCGTGGCTGCCGCCGACGGGCTCGCGCAAAGACCGAGGCCGTGTCATGTCGACGCGCTCTTCACTTGAGATGCATGCCAGTTGACGCTGCTGCTGCTGCTGTGCATGCATGTACGTACGTCCTCTGGTGGAGCCGTGGAGACTGTACGTGTTCACCACCACCAGGTCCAGGCATCTTCCTTCTTTCCTCCCTTTAGCTCGAAATCATTCTGCACAGGGCCGGGGAACATCGCACGAACTCGGTAGCAAGTACGCGCGCACGCACCACCTCCTCGTTAGATTCTACCAGCGGCGTTGTAAAGGCATGAACAGAAGCACGCTGTGGCATGGCATCGGTGGCCAATAATTGTTGCTTGTACGTACTACGTGTCGTCGTCATCCCACGCCGCGGCACTGCACCGCGCGCATGCACGGCTACAGGATATGGCGGGAGCGCCCTCATGCATGCATGGGCGACGGTCTATACATGCGGCTGCGGCGGCGAGCTCATGGATGGCCACGAGCTGGGCACGCGACAGATGGACACGTACGGGGCCGTCCAACTGGCATGTGAATGCTGCCGGTGCGGCGGTGCACGGCCCGCGTGATGGCATGGCACGGAAGATAGCTGGACGCCGACGTGCGTACGTGCGCGTACGGTGCGTCGGCACGGCCTAGCCTTTCAGGTACGGCGCAGACCGTCGGCGGCAGGGAATACGGCCGAGATGAGCACCGCCGGGCCGTGCTGCTGTGCTGGTGCTGGCTGCCCGGCATGTTTTTGCGGGGGGATAGGAACTTAGGAAGAGTTGGTGCGGTTTGGGTTGATGGTTTGCACGGGCGCTGCAGAAGAAGAATGGATGGGAAGACTGTAGCATCCATTGCTCGGAGTCAACTGACAGCGTGCAACGCCCGAGTTGTTTATAAATTTATCATGTGGCGTCCGGCATCTCCCACCTTTTCCTCGTGTTTTGTCCTTTGCTTCCTATCAAGATCTCGCGCGTAGTATGCTAGCTTTCCACAAAGGCGTCGGCAGGAGCACGCGCTTTGCTTTCAGCGTTGGCCGACGAAGGTCGATCGCGTTCGGTCAAATTCCAGGTCGACACGCCTCCACTGGAGATGAACGCGGCCAGTTGACGCTGTGTGGTGGCCGGGCCACGTACGTACTGTGCGTGTCCAGGTCCAGGCATCTCCTTCACTCTCTTCTCCCCCCTTTAACTCGAAATAGTCCTGCGCATGCATGCATGGCCCGGCCGGGGAACATCGCACGAACTCGGTACCAAGTACAGGCACCACCTCGTTAGATTCTACTGGCGGCCGGCGTTGCAAAAGCGTGCATGCATGCATGGCATGGAATAGAGGCACGCACGGCTAGCGTTGGTGGCGGCCAATAATTGTTGCCTGTACTTGGTATCGTCGTCGCCGTCCACGTCTAGAAGGAGGACACAGAGGCGGGCGCACATCATGGGCGGGCGACGGATCTAGACTTCTAGGCATGCGGCGGCGAGTCTCATCAATGGCGAGCTGGGTATCTGACGGATGGACGGGTGCAATGGCAAATCCATGTGTGGGAATCTTGACGACGATGAATGCACGTACGTGCGTGCGCACTCGGAGTCCGGGAGGAGGTGGTGTGCGTGCACGGCCGGCGTGAATTGATGGCATGGCACGGTACATGGCTTGTTTGACGTAAACGTGCGTACGTGTACGGGCGCCCGCGGCCCAGGAACCCGCCATTTTTTCTTTTTTTTTTAGGCAAATTTCTCTTTTTTCCCCTTGATTGAAAAGGTCCGGCCACTTCTCTCGTACGGCACCAGCCGAGAGTGCTGGCCGTGCTGCGGGGCTTTGCACGAGTGCCGCACCAGCGCCGGGCCGTCAGACTAGGCCTGCTTTCTTCTTGTTCAGATTAGGTTTGATCGAGGAAGAACACCACACTGTTATGAGTGCGGTGATTCGTAAGGTCCAGCTTCGCCAAGAGCGGGCCGACCGAGGCTCGCAGAGCCTTTAACAGGCTTTGAGGTAAGAAGTTAAAATTGTGTAATGTAATACCGCATAGACAGAGAGCCCCGATGCTCGGTTCGTGTTCGGAAAGAAAAGCTGGACCGAGGATCTAAAAAGATATTCGCAAGTTGCTAAGAAATTATGTCAATATGGGTTTGCGGTGCTGTGCCGCCGACCTCTGCCGCACTAATCATGGAGGTTGGTACATTAAAGCAAGATCTCGAGCGGTCCGAGCGAGAGCTCGGCCACGCCAAGAGGCAGCTCGAGGACAAAGAAGGTGAGTAGCACCACTTTGAATTGTTACCTTACGTAAAAGGATTTTGGTCGCAATAAATTTAACAAGGATAATATGGGTATTGCAGGGGCCACAAACGAGGTGGCATCCTCGGCGAGGCTGTGTCCGCGACGAACGCAAGGCGGCCGCGAACGGGCAGAGCGAGAAAAGCAGGAGGCACAGTGGCGGAAGTGCGGCAAGAGCTCCTGTGCTCTCATGGAGAAGCATGAGAGCTTGAGCGCGAATCCAAGACTCGAGAGTCCGAGCTTGCCTCGCTCTTGAAAGTGCCAAGTCCGCCAAGGCCGAGGCCCGTAAGGCCCTTCAGAGGTTGAAGATGTAAAGAAGATAGCGGCGGGTAAGGCATTTTTCATGCAAAGCAAGCATGTTGATGTAAACTACCCGACACTTACCCGCATTCGAGCTCTCCAGGGCGCTTATGATCTGCTGCAGTAGTGTGTCCGATGCCGCCAAGATTCTACCGTGGGCGCAGGAGGGGAGCTCAACGGAGAAGGTCTTCGGTCTCAAGATGCCGAGGCCGGCCATCCGTGTTTCAGCGACCACCAAGCAGCTGGTCGAACTCCACAAGGTAGCCGAGGAGGCCATGAAGGGCCTTATAGTCCGGTCAGGGCTCGGACAGCCATGCCCGGGAGCTACTTCGCCTCGGCGGGGCTGGTGGATGCGTGCCCCTGGTTGAGGTCATCAAGCGCCCGCCAGTATTGAAGGTGCTCGTCGGGCCCTTGCCCGCATTACAGTGCACTGGGCAGGTTGGATGCGAGAAGCTTCTTCGACTCCGCCGCCACCGGCAAGGAGTATCGACGCCAAATGTATTATAAAACTGTCTCAAGGGAGCCCGCGATATTGCGGATGAGTGCCCTAGAGATGTAATTTTGAGTAAACCTCGCTATGTATTATCCTGTATGCTGAAAACTTTGTTCATGTGCGCTTTAAGCAACTCTTTTTAATTTAAAATATTACCTTCAGGCGGCCGCTTATAAAATCGAGAGATGGCAAGTCGTTGGCTTCAGCTTTCAAGCCGCAAGTGCCGGGTGTTCGGGATAACTTGAGCGCTCTTGTTCCCATTTTGGGTCCATCTAGGAGGCGCCCAACACAATGAACCAGGCAACCGGACTTATAGTGCTTGAACACTCTCACTTAGCCATAGAATTCTATAATTTTAAATTTAGGCGAAGCCCCTAGTATTCGGAAGACCGAATTCGGGGCGCTATCCACGCCTTTGTCGGACATTATCCGAACTTCGTCAAGCGCATGAGTCTTTATGGACCGAAAAGACCTCTCGAATAGCGACTAGCCTCTCGCCTTATCATGCCGGCCGTTTTAGCTTTCCATCGAGGCGCCGCCTAGCTCAACCGGGCGCAATCGCGGTGGTTCTCCCAGCCACCTTAGCCGACGGAACGGGCGTAAGGCACCAAACGTGGGAGCCGGCAAACCCAACTATTGACCCAAGACATGATTCAGAGCCGATTCATATAATGCTATAAGTTCGGGTGCCGACTTGTGAAAGTGTTCGGACTTATCACACCATAATGTGGGGAACGTAAGCCCCTGGTGTATTAGGCCGTATCAAAATATACGGGTGCAAGATGTCATGTAATGAACATATATATCTAATAACAGACAAAAAAGTGCTGCATCATTTATTAAAGGAAGTCTGTTATGAGTGCGGACTGATACAGATAGTGCGGTAAGCAAGGGTTTTGGACTAATTAAACATGTCCCCCTCCAGGGATGGGCTGCGGACTTGGTGCATATAATCAAATTTAATGCTCGTAATCGAGACCACCTGAGTGTTCGTCGCCACATTCTTTACTCCCCGGCTGTTGCATCATGAGTTCGGCAGGTTCACCGTCGGACAGGGCCTCTGGCTAACGGAGTCCTGTGCATACAAAAAAGGAAAATAATAAAAAAGAGTGACACACTTGTGAGCCCCTGGTGTGGTCGAGCCGCACTCTGGGTCCATTGTGGTCGTGCCCCTTCCCCTGCGCCCATGGTACCTCCAAAGCGTAATGATGTACACGGAGGGTTGTTCTTGCAATCATGCGAGGGCGGGGGTTAGGACCGCATTGCTACACGTGCTCGGATCGCGCCAGGTGGTCTTCGTTGGTGTTGCTTCGGGCGCGTTTGGCTGTATCCGGCCGTTTAACGGCCGGACTCGAAAATTGCCTTAAAAGGCTGCTCAGATTCGCCGCGAGAGTCATTGATGTTCCTCCGCTCGAGGGAGCGCTTCAGATTTCCGCTGACCGTGATGACTCCACGAGGGCCTCGCATCTTGAGCTTGAGGTATGCATAATGCGGCACCGCTGAACTTTGCAAACGCGTTCGTCTGAAAGCAGAGCGTGATAGCCGCGAAATGGGACTATGTCAAGATTAACTCCTCGCCCGAAATTATCCGGGATCCGAAGACCACTTCGGTGTGGATCGAGCCTGCATAATTGGCCTCCACACCGGTATGACGCCTTTAAAGGTTGTCTTTGTAGGTTTAATCCTTGAGGGTCTATGCCCATCTTGCGACCGTATCCTCGATAAAGCAGGTTCAGCTCTGCCGCCGTCCATCGACTCGTGAGGTGAAATCCATCGACGATTGGGTCTAAAACCAATGCGCGAATCCGCCATGGCGGATGCTGGTCGGATGGTCTCTTCGATCGAAAGTGATCGGACAAGAGGACCATGGATTGAACTTCGGCGCGATCGGCTCCATCGCGATATACGCCCCTTAGTGTAAGCTTCGCTCCCTCCCGGTATATGGGTCGCGAGATCATGTTCACCGTCCGCACTTGTGGGGGAAACCCTTCGCCCTCTATTGTTCGGGCGGTCGGGTCTCTTCCTCGCCGCCGATGTTTAGCCCTTGTCGTTGTTTTCGCAATTAACTTGCTGCTTGCTTGAACACCCAGCAATCTCTGCTCGTGTGATTGGCTGGCTTTTCAGGTGCCGTGTATCCGCATAAGCGGTCGAGTATTCGGTCCAAATTGGGCGGACCCGAGTGGTTCTTTTGAATGGCTTCTTCCGCCGACCGGTTTGGAGCCTCGGAATCCGGCGTTGACCGCCGTATCCTCCTTGTCGCCGCCAAGCACGCGGCGCTTATTTTACTCGATGCGACCTGCCGTTGTGGTCCTTAGTATCCGGACTGCGAATTTTTACCGAGGTTGTTGCTGCGAGCTAGCCAGCTATCCTCTCCCGCCGCAAAAGCGGGTCATTAGTGATGTGAGGGCTGCCACGGATTTCGGCTTTTCTGTCCCAGTGCCGGGCTAGCCACTCGTCATGATGTTATGTTTGAAGGCTGCGAGGCCTCTGCATCCGCATACGGTCGGCGATTTGGTTTTTCTTTGTCAAGAACCGTGTCCGAAATTATCCGCCGATTCGTCTGGCTGCTGAATTATGTGGCTTAGGTCATCGGCGTTCGTGGCCGCACATACGCGTTCCGAAGTTGTCGAGGAATGCGGCTTCCGTGTCTTCCCAACACCCAATTGACTCTGCGGGCAAGCTATTAAGCCAATGCCGAGCTGGTCCTTAAGCTTGAGGGAGATACTTGATGGCATGGAGATGCCGCCGGGCCATATGGATGTGAAGGAGATAATCTTCATCCAAACCGCAGGTCTGTTGTTCCATCGTAGGATTCGATGTTTACGGGTTTAAACCCTTCAGGGATTTGATGATCCATTACTTCGTCAGTGAAGCATAGCGGGTGTGCGGCGCCTCTATATTGAGAAATATCACGACGTAGCTCGAGAGAGCGTTGTCTGCTGTGTTCGACCTGGCCGGGGTTATTGTATCCAGCGCGACGGTATTCATCGTGGGTCGTGGGGCGCCCACTTGATCCGTAGATGGATCTGGATTGCCTTGCTTTGTCCTCCAATACGTCTCGCAAGTCTGGCGCGTTCCCTCTTGGCTTCGTACTTTTGGAGCGATGCCGGGGTACGGTCTTGATGGAGGGCATGGGTGCCTCTCTGTCGCGACCACAGGGTGGTCGGTCGGCCATATCGTGCGCTGGTGATGAAGGTATGTATGCTTCTTCCTCTAATCGGGGGAGCAACTTGCGTCTTGGGTAGTTTTTGGAGGGGCATTCGATTTTATACTCTTCGGCCGCGAGGACCTCGGTCCATCGATCGGCCAGCAGGTCCTGATCAGCTTGAAGCTGCTGCTGCTTTTTCTTTAGGCTATTTGCCGTGGCGATGAGCCTGCGTTTAAAACGCTCTTGTTCGACGGGATCCTCAGGCATGATGAATTCGTCGTCGTTGAGGCTTGCCTCGTCTTCGGAGGGAGGTGTATAGTTGTATTCCTCGACCTTCTTAAATGCCGCCTCTCGTGAGGGCTTGCTTCGCATCCTCCCGCGCTGAGTCTTGCCGAGGGGATTGTCTTCGGCACTTTCGGGGTATTATTATCTCTGTGCGGAATCTCCATTCTTGTTGTGGCGGGATTTAGAGCGGCGCCACGACGCCGGCGCTTGGGCTGTTTCTTTAAGGAATCTGCCTCTGCTTTGTTTCTTCGCCGTCCCGTCTTTTGCGGTGTCCACCATGTATATGTCGATAACGAGGTGGTCTTCCGGTGCCTCAGAGGCGCTGGTTCTGTTCGTCTCCGCGTAAATCGTCCATAGCGTCGATGTTCGGAGTCGTAGTCTAGCATGTCGGTTAGATTGTCGGCATGTGGCTACAAAGTGGGTGGTGGGTGGGCTCAGAATTTCTTCGTCGTCCGTATCCCAACCATCCTGGCCATAATCCGGCCAGGACTCTCCGGATAGCGAGAGATGCTTTAGCGAATTTAGGATGTCGCCAAAGGGCAAGTGTTGGAAGATGTCCGCGGCGGTGAATTCCATGATCGGCGCCCAATCAGATTCGATTGGCAGGGGCGTGGGAGGTCCGGAGTCCGGCACCTCGGAGTCACGAGCTTCGCGAGGGACAAGGTTAGTGTTCGGCTCCATCGCCGTAGAAGTTGCAGCCCCCGAGGCGGTGTCCAACCACCGGTCCTCGACCTGGGCGATCGGCTCCAAACTAAAGGCCGGAGCGGGTTCTTGTGCGGCCACCAGGGCACTATTCAGCGGCAGAGCTAGATCATGCCCAACGAATAAAGGCGCGCTTAGGCGTGGCTCGAGCCCGCCGAGGATCAAGTCCCCGCGGATATCGGCCGTGAAGTTTAGGCTTCGAATCGACTGACGGCGGGCGTAGCTTCGATCTGCTCGAGATGGCCAAGTGAATTAGCCCGCGATGCGAAGCCGCCCGAATCTGAAGATCTGTCCGGGAGAAAAGTCTCACCGGGCGGTGTTGTTGATTGAAGATGCCATCGAGCCTATCGGTGGCGACACGAGGAACTCTCAATGAAAGCACCAATATCGGTGTCAAAACCGGCGGATCTCGGGTAGGGGGTCCCGAACTGTGCGTCTAGGCGGATGGTAACAGGAGACAAGGGACACGATGTTTTACCCAGGTTCGGGCCCTCTTGATGGAGGTAAAACCCTACGTCCTGCTTGACTAATATTGATGATATGGGTAGTACAAGAGTGGATCTACCACGAGATCAAGGAGGCTAAACCATAAAGCTAGCCTATGGTATGATTGTTGTAATGTATGTTGTGTCCTACGGACTAAAGCCCTCCGGTTTATATAGACACCGGAGAAGGCTAGGGTTACACAGAGTCGGTTACAATGGTAGGAGATCTACATATCCGTATCGCCAAGCTTGCCTTCCACGCCAAGGAAAGTCCCATCCGGACACGGGACGGAGTCTTCAATCTTGTATCTTCGTAGTCTTGGAGTCCGGCGGACGATGATAGTCCGGCTGTCCGGACACCCCCTAGTCCAGGACTCCCTCACTCGGCATCACCTCTGGGTGATCCGCTCTACTCCAACTGATAGGCCTCTCGGACCAATGCATGAACTCTGGGGCATCCGCTGCTACTATGTTTACTTCTTGCTGCTGTTGGCGCCTGCTGCGCCGGTCATCCGCCACACTGGTGAACACCATGTGGGCTCCATGCTCATCTGGGAACTCGTCTTGCACTGCACCGACTGGCCGAGCCGCCGGCTGCTGGGGTGGCGGCAGAGGCGGCGGCCCAGCAGGCGGCGGTGGAGTGAAGCCGTCTCCCTTGGTAATTCTTGCGAGCCAGTGGCACTTTCGGGTGGTATGATTTGACGGCTTCGCGCCGCTGTGAAACTTGCAAGGACCATCCAAAGTCTGCTCATAGGAGAAAGCCGGCAACCAATTGGACTTGCCGCTTTACGCGCTTGGCGGAGGCTGCCCTCCGCCGTTGATCTTCAATCGCTGCCACTTGCCGACTATTGGAAGTCGATTGTTGGGCCTTAAGCTTGTTATCGCTTCTTTGTTGGCGCCGATGGTGTCTCCATCCGGGTTTTGGGAGCTGAGGTCACCTTGCCAAGCTACCGACTTGGATCTTTGTCTTAATGGAAGAGTCGGCCGTGGCGTACTTGTCTGCTATGATTAGCAGTTCGTCGAGGGTCTCTGGCTCGTCGCAGAGGAGCCTATGCTTGAGGAGGGTGCCTTCTCGGCACCCGACGGTGAAGTATTCGATAGCATGCACCTCGTGCGCCCCGCAGAGTTCGGCTTCGCCCGGTAGCGTGAGGTAGTCGCGTGTTGATTCATCGAGGCCTTGCACGCACAAGGAAAGCCGACGCTGCTTGGGAGGTCGCTTATGCGTGCTTGTGAAGTTGCGGATGAAGGCTTCAGTGAAGTCGACCCAGCTGTTGATGCTGCGGGGCTTTAGGCTGTTCAACCATGTCCGGGCCGTGCCCTAGAGCATGAGGGGAACGTACTTCACGGCAACTCGCTTGTTGCCATTCGCTATGCTGACGGCTGTGGAGTAGTCTATTAGCGATCCTCCGCTTCACGGAGCCGGTGTACTTGGGTGTGTCTCGGGGGAGCGTGAACCCTTTGGGGAAGGGCTCGTCTCGGATGCGGGGCCCAAAGCAAGGCGGACCCAGCTCGTCTTCTTCTTCCAGTGCCAGGGATCGGTGGAGTCGGTCGATCCGATGGCGGGCGTCATTCTCTCCAACTCCCTCTCGGCAGTCGAGGCGACCTCCGAGAGTCGGATGCTCAACAGGCGGCGGGGAAACTCGCCGTTCTCTTCTGGGCGGGGGAGGTATGTAGTCGTCCCGTCGCTCTACTGCTCTTGGGCGGCCGTCTTGGTCGCGCTCGATGGTGATGTGAGTCCGACTGTGACTGACAGCCGGCTCCTTTTCTTTTCTTTCACGGACCCCGCCAGTCGGCGTCTGAGAGGTCGCGCCTTGATCTCGGCGGGGAGGCAAGTCGTCGTTCGGCTGCTGCAGCGCATCCGCGCTGCCGCCGCGGCTTCGCGTTCTGCCGCAACGCGTCGAGTTGCTGGACTCGCTCCGTCATCGAGCGGCGCTCTTCGCCCTCGAAGTTCTTCACTCGTCGATCGCCCGCTTAGCGGCGCGGATGTTCTCCTCTGGGGTGGCATATACTTGGCGTTTTGCCCCGAACAAGTCGGCGATGGCCGCGCCGTGCTGCCGGACCGCGCCTAGGCGACTTCGGCCAGAGCGAGCGGCGAGCGCCTCGGCGCGATCCATCTCGCGCTGGTATGCCTCTGACAAGCGCCTCATGCTTGCCAGCTTCTGGGCGCCTTTGATGATCTGAAGGCGGCGTGTCTCCAGCGTCTCGGTGTCTGCGTCCTCTGGAATGGGCGCGGTAAGGTCTTACAGGGCCGCAGCAAACGGGTCATGGGCTTCTTCGCCGGAGCGCTCGCCGTGACTAATGACGAGCACCTCCGTGACGGCACTTCCGCCGCTCTCCTCGCACGGAAGCGGCTCGTCGTAGACCACCACGTTGGTGGGAAAAATGTCAAGCGACACGGCGTCGGAGTCGACCAGCATCGGGTCGGTGGAGCCTCTGGACTCGTGTCCACGCGAGACGCCCGGCGGCGTGGAGTTGGTCAAGGAGGCCCGCGACAAGGCTCTCGGGGCCACCGTGCACGCATCGGATGCGAGTTCATCGGGCGCACCTCGCCCGACAAGTTCGGCGAGCTGCTTTCGCGGCGCAGCGGCCTCGGCGCCCAGAACGTGTCGATGCAGACTCCATCTGGCGAGCCTGGCTGGCTGCGCTCGCCAGGGAGGAAGAGGGTTCCCGTCCAGAACAGATCTCCGGACGACGGTGCACCAAGCCCCACGGTGGGCGCCAAATGTCGGGGGTTGGATGCGACATATGCTAAAGGATGGCTTATCATGGTGGGGGTGAGTAGAACGTCGCCAGTGCCTAGAAACGGGATGAGGCGTAAGCATGCACGCCGGCGAATCTTACCCAGCTTCGGGGCTCTCCAGGGAGATAACACCCCTACTGCTGCTCTGCGGGGTCTCCGCATGATCACTAAAGCAAGGTGGCTACAATAGTGCTCCTGGAGCTGTATCGGGAGGCAAGAGAGAGCAAGGCTAGTTCTCTCCTCCCTGTGCTATCTGGTCTATCTCTATCAAGGTCCGAACCCTTTGCATGGGTGCCCCGGGGGGTTTATATAGGCCTACCCCCCGGGGGTACAATGGTAAACCAGCTGGGCGCGGGTCCCAGCCGTCTGTCTCTCGCGCCGCCGTCCTTCCTGCCGGCTTCTGGGGCCCGCTGACTGGTGGGCCCCTCGAACAGGCCTGACACTGTGCGGCGCTCCTGATGACGCAGGCTCGGTCATGGGGTCGTGGCAACAGTGCCGCCGTCTATCGGGCGATCACTGTCGCCATTCCCCATCCTGTCTGGTTAATGGCTCGTGGGGCCCTGGAGGGGAGGCGGCTGACTCCCATAGGGCCATCTTCGGGGCGCTCAGGCCGCCTTCGGTCCACCCACTAACAAAGGCGCCCTCTGGTCTTGGGCCGTCTGGGCGGCATCTTGGAGTACAGTCGTCGCGCCTCGTGGCTGATGTCGAGGCGAGCATGGCGATAGTGCCGCGCCTCGCCGGAGATCTTCCGGCGATACGGCTCACTGTAGCCATGCCGGCTCCTCGTAGGCAGGGGGAACGGCCACGTCGTGACCGTACCCCGCATCGGGCTTCGGGAAGTGTCATGGGCCGACTCCCATAGTCGGCCTCTCTGGAGGTTGCTTGTCTGGAGTCGGCTTGTCCTGGAGTCGCCGTCTGGGACTCGGCTTGTCCTGGAGTCGCCGTCTGGGACTCGGCTTGTCTTGGAGTCGCCGACTGGGACTCGGCTCGTCTTGAAGTCGCCGTCTGGGACTCGGCTTGAGGGGCGCGGCCTGCCCCGACGTCTTGAAAGATCCTGGGACCCGGGTTAGCCTACCTGTGGCCCATTACTCCGACACCAACCGCAGCCAACGCGGTGCCGCGGCACCCGGCCTCGCTGTCCTCGTCCTTCGGCACCGTCGCGACCCAGTGACGCGGCCCAAGCATCGGTCTCGAGAATCAAGAACGCTCGACAACGGAGAGGAAAGGGAAGATCATACACATGTAATAAGAAAGGGAGTTTATTTACTGCTCCCTCTATGTATTGTTTCCTTTGTTTGGAGATTGATTACCATCCGTGAGTTAAGGTAAGGTTAATGTGATTGAGCGATTTTTCTGAGAATCAATTATTTGTTTTCTAATTAATGTGATTGACTGATTTAAGGTAAGGTTAATTAATTTAGATTTGATCTTTAGAGATTTTTCGTTATTGATTCTACATTACTAAATAAGTTGCGCCAGTATGGAAAGTTCTGATTTATTCAGATTTCTTTCGTTGTGTGAGAGGGTGAGGCGAAAATAAACCGATGAAGTGAGGGAGGGGACGAAAAAAAATCTATGAAAAAAACCAGCGAAGGTGGAAGGAGGTACCAAAAAAACCATGGGAGGGGGGACGAAAAAAAACCTGGAAGCGAGACTACCAACTCCTCCATTAGGAGTAGAGATAAAACAGACAAACTCCATCACCAGCGGCCACCAACAATCACGTCTAAAATCTGTTGGCCGAAATGTCAAAGATGATTTTCTTTTCCTTGTCGGCATCTCGTCGAGCACTTGGCGGCCGTGACCCTTCTTGCCGGTGGCGGCCGCCAGACGCGCCGGGGCAGTGGTAGTAGGGGTCGCCGGAGACGCTGCATGAGGCGCCGGACATGGACGGGGTGCCGGAGTGGTCTTCTTCTTCTTTGCGGCCTCCTCAGCGAGGGCCGACGCCACTGCCATTAGTTTTCTAGCTCTCTTGGCTCCGGCGGGATAGCGGCGGGTTGTCGCTTAGAAGCAGTCGCCACCCTGGTGGCCTTTGTTGCAGTTGGAGCTGGAGCTGGAGCGTGAGGCCGGTGGAGATTTTACATCCCCAACCTTTTCCTCGGCGCGGGGGTGGTTCTCAGCGGCGGTGGCCGGCGGGGTGGCGGAAGGGTCTGGGCTATCTATTCTGACGGGAGGGCCGGCCATCGATGGTTGCGACGCGTGGTGGCGGCTACGGGAAGAATGGAGGAGGCGGGAGGGCGGGAGAAAGAGGGCGTGACTTTACTCGGCCGCAAGCAGTGAGCATATTTAGGCGCGTTGGAGGGGGTTTTCGGCAGGGGAGTAAAATTATCCTTCTCTACTAGAGGATCGGCTAGGTGCATCATAGAGGAAGAAAACCAAATTTATCCTCCTTTAGGCCTTGTACAATGGAAGGTGCTTAGAGAGACGCTTAGAAAAATAAATCGGGTTTTTCTGAAGCACCGGTGCCTATTTCTATAGGAGAGACGCTTAGTTAAGCATCTATCCTGTACAAATAAGCACCGGCGCTTAAGAAAAATCTGGTTTATTTCTCTAAGGCCTTGTACAATGGGAGATGCTTAGGGGAGGTGCTTAAAAAAATAAACCAGACTTTGCTTAAGCACCGGTGCTTATTTGTACAGGATAGACGCTTAACTAAGCATCTCTCCTGTAGAAATAGGCACCGGTGCTTGAGAAAAATCCGGTTTATTTTTCTAAGCATCTCTCTAAGCATCTCCCATTATACAAGGCCTAAGCACCCCCTAAACACCTCCTATTGTACAAGGCCTTATGATCAGACAGGAGATCGGTTAAACTTGGCCTACCGCAGCTGAGCAGGGAGGGGTTGCACAAGGACGGGGATCGCGTTATTAAGCCAAAGGCGAGGCCGTTTCATGTCGACACACTCTTCACTTGAGAAGCATGCCAGTTGACGCTGCTGCTGTGCATGTACTTCCGTCCTCTGGTGGTGGTGGAGCCGTGGAGACTGTACGTGTCCAGTCGACCAGGTCCAGGCATCTTCCTTCTTTCTTCCCTTTAGCTCGAAATCATTCTGCACAGGGCCGGGGAACATCGCACGAACTCGGCAGCAAGTACAGGCACATGCACCACCTCATTAGATTCTACTAGCAGTGTTCTTTGTAAAAGCATGCATGCATGGATGCACGGATCATAGGCACGCACTGGGCACTGGCATTTAGGGCTTCTTTGATTCAAAAGATTATCAAAGAAATTTTGAAGGATTCTAATGCTTAGGAATTTTTTCTATATGAGTTGTTTGATTCGTAGGATTGTAAACCACAGGAATTTTTCCATAGGACTCCTTTGCACTAGATTTCATAAGAAATTTTCCATCCACTCAAACCTCTTTACTGTGGCTGACCTCCGTCCGACAGTGACCAGGATGCAACACCAGGTCGAGCCCTGAAAGGGGCCGTGGCTCTCGAAGGCGGCCCGGGTAATGCTCATCAACTCCTCGCTTGCCAGCCTCCTATGGTTCCTCATTATCTTCTACAGCCTCCATGATACGCTCCATCAGGAGATCGCCAAGTACCAGTCTAGGTTTTTCTGGGCAGGCGAGGGGGACAAGCAGAAATACCATATGGTAAGCTGGCCCGACATTTGCAAACCCAAGGACCAGGGGGGTCTAGGGATCCTGTCTTCTCAGCGCATGAACATTGCTCTCCCGACTCGTTGGCTCTGGCGTATCGCCAATGGGGAGGGCGGCCTCTGGCTTACTATCATCAAAAACAAGTACCTTCGGGGCCAAGCCCTAGCTTTCTGTCAGCGCTCTGGTGGGTCCTAGTTCTGGCAGGCTGTGATTCAACTTTTACCCGTGCTCCGCATAGGGACGTCCATTTTCGGTTGGCTCCGGGTCCTCGACCCTGTTCTGGTTCAACCGCTGGCTAGGGGTCTCCCCCCTGGCTCCGCTCGCTTCCCGGACCTATTCGCCATAGCGGTTGACTCTCGGGTTCCGTCGAGATATCCGATGAACAATAAAGAGAGAGAACAAGTGGCGGCTTCACGCGGAAGTTGCTGAGCCTATGCTGGGTAGGCCTATGTGGGGGGTGATACCTAGGGTCTACTACTTGGGCGAGGACAGGAGCACGTACGCACACATTATTATCTTAGTGTAGTGGCAGGCTCTGAGTGGATTAATTAACAGGGAGAGGAGAAAAATCGGGTAGTAGCGACAAGGGTTGGTCTTTACAAGGAAGAAGAAAGTGTATGTGGATCGATCGTGGCGTCTATAGAAAACGGGGCAGTACTTTGTTTCGTTGCGTTAGGAAATGGATCTCTGCCGAACGAATGGGGGTAGAGTAGAGTAGAGTTTCGTGACGAGCTCACGTGAATCGCGCGGGGACGACGACGATGAGCGACGCCACTGCCTTTTTTTTTCGATAAAGGACATTTTATTGAATAGATATATCGAGGTGATACAATCACATCAAAAGAAAGCCCGGCCTCTGCATAGCTAGATGCACACAGTCAAAAAGTCGAGAGTGCCCTAAGAATAAAAATAATTCGGTACAAATCGAAGCAAATAAATCATGTCGAGGCTAAGGTGCGGTAGATCCTATCCGCAGATCACACCGCCATCCATGGGGTAGAAAACCTCCCTGGCCGAACGCTCCAGCCGTGTAAACGCCATCATAAAAAGGTCCCTGTCCTCCGGCCTCTGCAGGATAGACCAAGTATGGAGCCATCGTGTACAAACATAAATAACCTGCATAGGAGATGAGACACATTTGTTTCCCATATCGCTTTTTTTAACAAATGCGGTCACCCCTATAAACGCATGCACACATATTCTAGCGCTATGATCATTTTTAAGAGACTGAGCCGGCACATCATATTGAGATTGACGAAGTTGGCAAAGACGCCATCATGACTGTGAAAGTAACGGCTCCTCTCGCTGAACATACATTGCCGAAAGGTCTGAAATAATTTTAGAAAAATGCGAGCATCAGTGTCGAATGTAGGGCTTAAACCCTGATGGACTCCTGATAACATTTTCCTCTTAATCATCCAACTACACAAATTGATTCGCCCATGTCATGTCGCCTCTTTTTTCTTGTTTCCGATCAGTTTGCGGTTGGCTCTTTTGGAAGGTCAACCCTGATGGGATGGAGCCAATCGAGGCCGGAAGTAGTAACTTGGTCGATCGAGCTATCGGTCAATGTTACGGTCTATTATTGTTACCTCGCTCTGGCCCTCCCTCCATGCACGTGCACCTGCATATATACTTACTCTCGATCGATCCGATGCATGAACCATCACGGTATCCTCCTTCTCGGGCCTACGTACGTACCCCAAAGCAAGAGAGAGAACACGCATGAGCACGGAGAGACTGTAGCTTCTGCCCAGAGTAAACGTGCGTATAGGGGAGGTAGAGTGGTAGAGAGTAGAGACAACACAATTACTCTTCAGTGACGACACCGAAGAAATTTAGGGCTCCTTTGATTCTCAAAGGAATTTTTTCTATGTGGGTTGTTTGATTCTTAGGATTTTAAATCATAGAAATTTTTTCATAGGGCTTCTTTGCACTAGATTTCATAGGAAATTTTTCATCCACTCAAACCTTTTTGAAAAAATCCTACGTTTTTTCTGTGCGCAATCAAACACTTGTACAACTTGTAGGATTCAAGACGACATGTCGCTCTAATCCCACGTTCTTTCTATTCTTATATTTTGGAAATCCTACGAATCAAAGAGGCCCTTAAATCCGGCGCCCCACTTTCCCGCTTGCTTTTCTATCAGGATCTGGTCTCTGCTCCTAGTGCTTTTCTCGCCGTCGGCAGGCAGCGCCTTCGGGCCGTGGCCGCCGCCGACGGGGCTCGCGCAAAGACCGAGGCCGTGTCATGTCGACGCGCTCTTCACTTGAGATGCATGCCAGTTGACGCTGCTGCTGCTGCTGTGCATGCATGTACGTACGTCCTCTGGTGGAGCCGTGGAGACTGTACGTGTTCACCACCACCAGGTCCAGGCATCTTCCTTCTTTCCTCCCTTTAGCTCGAAATCATTCTGCACAGGGCCGGGGAACATCGCACGAACTCGGTAGCAAGTACGCGCGCACGCACCACCTCCTCGTTAGATTCTACCAGCGGCGTTGTAAAGGCATGAACAGAAGCACGCTGTGGCATGGCATCGGTGGCCAATAATTGTTGCTTGTACGTACTACGTGTCGTCGTCATCCCACGCCGCGGCACTGCACCGCGCGCATGCACGGCTACAGGATAATGGCGGGAGCGCCCCTCATGCATGCATGGGCGACGGGTCTATACATGCGGCTGCGGCGGCGAGCCTCATGGATGGCCACGAGCTGGGCACGCGACAGATGGACACGTACGGGGCCGTCCAACTGGCATGTGCGGGAATGCCGCCGGTGCGGCGCGGTGCACGGCCCGCGTGATGGCATGGCACGGAAGATAGCTGGACGCCGACGTGCGTACGTGCGCGTACGGTGCGTCGGCACGGCCTAGCCTTTCAGGTACGGCGCAGACCGTCGGCGGCAGGGAATACGGCCGAGATGAGCACCGCCGGGCCGTGCTGCTGTGCTGGTGCCGGCTGCCGGCGCATGTTTTTGCGGGGGGGATAGGAACTTAGGAAGAGTTGGTGCGGTTTGGGTTGGATGGTTTGCACGGGGCGCTGCAGAAGAAGAATGGATGGGAAGACTGTAGTGCATCCATTGCTCGGAGTCAACTGACAGCGTGCAACGCTCCGAGTTGTTTATAAATTTATCATGTGGCGTCCGGCATCTCCCACCTTTTCCTCGTGTTTTGTCCTTTGCTTCCTATCAAGATCTCGCGCGTAGTATGCTAGCTTTCCACAAAGGCGTCGGCAGGAGCACGCGCTTTGCTTTCAGCGTTGGCCGACGAAGGTCGATCGCGTTCGGTCAAATTCCAGGTCGACACGCCTCCACTGGAGATGAACGCGGCCAGTTGACGCTGTGTGGTGGCCGGGCCACGTACGTACTGTGCGTGTCCAGGTCCAGGCATCTCCTTCACTCTCTTCTCCCCCCTTTAACTCGAAATAGTCCTGCGCATGCATGCATGGCCGGCCCGGCCGGGCGGGGAACATCGCACGAACTCGGTACCAAGTACAGGCACCACCTCGTTAGATTCTACTGGCGGCCGGCGTTGCAAAAGCGTGCATGCATGCATGGCATGGAATAGAGGCACGCACGGCTAGCGTTGGTGGCGGCCAATAATTGTTGCCTGTACTTGGTATCGTCGTCGCCGTCCACGTCTAGAAGGAGGACACAGAGGCGGGCGCACATCATGGGCGGGCGACGGATCTAGACTCTCTAGGCATGCGGCGGCGAGTCTCATCAATGGCGAGCTGGGCATTCGACGGATGGACGGGTGCAATGGCAAATCCATGTGTGGGAATCTTGACGACGATGAATGCACGTACGTGCGTGCGCACTCGGAGTCCGGGAGGCGGTGCGGTGCGCCGTGCACGGCCGGCGTGAATTGATGGCATGGCACGGTACATGGCTTGTTTGACGTAAACGTGCGTACGTGCACGTACGGTGCGCCCGCGGCCCAGGAACCCGCCATTTTCCTTTTTCTCTTTTTTTTAGGCAAAATTTCCTCTTTTTTTCCCCTTGATTGAAAAGGTCCGGCCACTTCTCTCGTACGGCACCAGCCGAGAGTGCCGGGCCGTGCTGCGGGGGCTTTGCACGAGTGCCGCACCAGCGCCGGGCCGTCAGACTAGGCCTGCTTTTCTTCTTGTTCAGATTAGGTTTGGAAACAACTCATTAACGAGGGCTCCTTCGGGAGCCTCGCAATGATCAGCATCATTTGGCGCGTTCTCAGCCACCCGCCACGTGTCGCGCTCTAGGCGCTCAATTCGAATTTTATTTTTCTTTTATTTTTTTGCACGCGTTTTCGGTTTTTTAAATGGGTTTTTTTGACATTTCGGTTTTCCACCGGCCTTAGCTTTTGGAACAAAAAATAAATTTGATTTTTTACATGAAAAAATGTGTTTTCTTTTTTTTCACGAGAATCATGGTCGTGCCTCTCGAAAACGAAAAATACGGGTTTTCTGTTTTTTCTTTCTTTCGTGAGAGACACGGTTTTGCTTCCGCTAGAGACACAGCCGTGCCTCTCGGAAACAAAATAAATGCATTTTCTGGGTTTATTTCTCTTCCGTGAGAGGCACGGTTTTGCTTCCGTGAGAGGCATGGTTGTGCTTTCGTGAGAGGTACGGACGTGCCTTCTCGGAAAAGAATAAGAACGCGTGTTGCCAGTTCGTTTTTTCGTCCGGGTTTTTTCGTGAAAAAAAAGTTCGTCAAAACCTATCAACATGAGATCTAGTTTTGAAGATCTCGACGCGAACGATTTAAGATTTGGACGCACGGTTTAAGAGATAAAACATTTTGAATAAGCGGATCTACAAAAAAAAACTCCCAGGTTGCGACAAGTGGCACACATGTTGGGGAACGTAGTAATTTCAAAAAAATTCCTACGCACACGCAAGATCATAGTGATGCATAGCAACGAGAGGGGAGAGTGTTGTCCACGTACCCTCGTAGACCGTAAGTGGAAGCGTTATGACAACGCGGTTGATGTAGTCGTACGTCTTCACGATCCGACCGATCCAAGTACCGAGCGTCTGGCACCTCCGAGTTCAAGACACGTTCAGCTCGATGACGATCCCCGGACTCCGATCCAGCAGGGTGTCGGGGATGAGTTCCGTCAGCACGACGGCGTGGTGACGATGATGATGTTCTACCGACGCAGGGCTTCGCCTAAGCACCGCAACGATATGACCGAGGTGGAATATGGTGGAGGGGGGCACCGCACACGGCTAAGGAACGATCACGATGATCAACTTGTGTGTCATGGGGTGCTCCCCTGCCCCAAGATATAAAGGAGCAAGGGAGGAGGAGGCCGGCCCTAGGAGGAGGGCGCGCCAAGGGGAGTCCTACTCCCACCGGGAGTAGGACTCCTTCTTTCCTAGTCCAACTAGGAGAAGGGGGGAAAGGAGGGAAGTGGAGAAGGAAGGGAGAGGGGGGCCGCGCCCCAAACCCCTTGTCCAATTCGGACTGGGCTTGGGAGGGGCGCGCGCCACCTCCTGGCTCCTTCCCACTAAGGCCCATTAAGGCCCAATACTCTTCCCCGTATTCCCGTAACTCCCGGTACTCCGAAAAATACTCGAATCACTCGGAACCTTTTCGATGTCCGAATATAGTCGTCCAATATATCGATCTTTACGTCTCGACCATTTCGAGACTTCTCGTCATGTCCCGATCTCATCCGGACTCCGAACTCCTTCGGTACATCAAAACTCATAAACTCATAATAAAAGCGTAAATCAGAACGTTAAGGCGCGGACCCTACGGGTTCGAGAACTATGTAGACATGACCTAGAACTGTTTCGGTCAATAACCAATAGCGGAACCTGGATACTCATATTGGCTCCTACATATTCTCGAAGATCTTTATCGGTCGAACCGCATAACAACATCGTTGTTCCATTTGTCATCGGTATGTTACTTGCCCGAGATTCGATCGTCGGTATCAATACCTAGTTCAATCTCGTTACGGCAAGTCTCTTTACTCGTTCGTAATGCATCATTCCGTAACTAACTCATTAGCTACATTGCTTGCAAGGCTTATAGTGATGTGCATTACCGAGAGGGCCCACAGATACCTCTCCGACAATCGGAGTGACAAATCCTAATCTCGAAATACGCCAACCCAACATGTACCTTCGGAGACACCTGTAGAGATCCTTTATAATCACCCAATTATGTTGTGACGTTTGGTAGCACACAAAGTATTCCTCCGGTAAACGGGAGTTGCATAATCTCATAGTCGTAGGAACATGTATAAGTCATGAAGAAAGCAATAGCAACATACTAAACGATCAAGTGCTAGGCTAACGGAATGGGTCAAGTCAATCACATCATTCTCCTAATGATGTGATCCCGTTAATCAAATAACAACTCTTTTGTCCATGGCTAGGAAACTTAACCATCTTTGATTAATGAGCTAGTCAAGTAGAGGCATACTAGTGACACTATGTTTGTCTATGTATTGACACATGTATTATGTTTCCGGTTAATACAATTCTAGCATGAATAATAAAAATTTATCATGAAATAAGGAAATAAATAATAACTTTATTATTGCCTCTAGGGCATATTTCCTTCAGTCTCCCACTTGCACTAGAGTCAATAATCTAGTTCACATCGCCATGTGATTTAACACCAATATTCATATCTGTATATGATTAACACCCATAGTTCACATCGTCATGTGAACAACACCCAAAGGGTTGACTAGAGTCAATAATCTAGTTCACATAGCTATGTGATTAACACCCAAAGAGTACTAAGGTGTGATCATGTTTTACTCGTGAGAGAAGCTTAGTCAACGGGTCTGTCACATTCGGAGCCATATGTATTTTGCAAATATTCTATGTCTCCAATGCTCTGCACGGAGATACTCTAGCTAATTGCTCCCAGTTTCAATATGTATCCAGATTGAGACTTAGAGTCATCTGGATTGGTGTAAAAGCTTGCACTGATGTAACTCTTTACGACAGGCTCTTTTATCACCTCCATAATCGAGAAATATTTCCTTAGTCCTTACTAAGGATATTCTTGACCAATGTCCAGTGATCTACTCCTAGATCACTATTGTATTCCCTTACCAAATTCGAACAAGGTATACAATAGGTGCGGTACATAGCATAGCATACTTTATAGAACCTATGACTGAGGCATAGGGAATGACTTTCATTCTCTTTTCTATTTTCTGTCGTGGCCGGGATTTGAGTCTTACTCAATTTCACACCTTTGCAACACAGGCAAGAGCTCTTTCTTTGACTGTTCTATTTTGAACTACTTCAAAATCTTGTCAAGGTATGTACTCATTGAAAATCTTATCAAGCGTCTTGATCTATCTCAATAGATCTTGATGCTCAATATGTAAGTAGCTTTACTGAGGTCTTTCTTTTAAAGAACTCCTTTCAAACAATCCTTTATGCTTTCCAGAAAATTCTACATCATTTCCAATTAATAATATGTCATTCACATATACTTATCAGAAATGCTGTAGTGCTCCCACTCACTTTCTTGTAAATACAGACTTCACCATAAGTCTGTACAAAACTATATGCTTTGATCAATTTATCAAAGCATATATTCCAACTCTGAGATGCTTGCACCAGTCCATAGATGGATCGCTGGAGCTTGCACATTTTGTTAGCACCTTTAGGATTGACAAAACCTTCTGGTTGCATCATATACAACTCTTCTTTAAGAAAACCAATAAGGAATGCAGTTTTGACATCCATTTGCCAGATTTCATAAATTGTGGCAATTTCTAACATGATTCGGACAGACTTAAGCATCGCTACAGTTGAGAAAATCTCATTGTAGTCAACACCTTGAACTTGTCAAAAACCTTTTTGCGACAAGTCGAGCTTTGTAGATAGTAACACTACTATCAACGTCCGTCTTCCTCTTGAAGATCCATTTATTTTCTATGGCTTGTCGATCATCGGGCAACTCCACCAAAGTCCACACTTTGTTCTCATACATGGATCCTATCTCAGATTTCATGGCCTCCAGCCATTTTGCGGAATCAGGGCTCATCATCGCTTCCTCATAGTTCGTAGGTTTATCATGGTCTAGTAACATGACTTTCAGAACAGGATTACCATACCACTCTGGTGTGGACCGTACTCTGGAAGACCTACGAGGTTCTGTAGTAACTTGATCAGAAGTTTCATGATCATCATCATTAGCTTCCTCACTAATTGGTGTAGGAATCACTGGAACTGATTTGATGATGAACTATTTTCCAATTCGGGAGAAGGTACAGATTACCTCATCAAGTTCTACTTTCCTCCCACTCACTTCTTTCGAGAGAAACTCCTTCTCTAGAAAGGATCCATTTTAACAACGAATACCTTGCCTTCGGATCTGTGATAGAAGGTGTACCCAACAGATTTCCTTTGGGTATTCTATGAAGATGCACTTCTCCAATTTGGGTTTGAGCTTATCGGGATGAAACTTTTCACACAAGCATCGCAGCCCCAAACTTTAAGAAACGACAACTTGGGTTTCTTGCTAAACCACAGTTCATATCTTTGTCGTCTCAGCGGTTTAGATGATGCCCTTTTAACGTGAATGCAGCTGTCTCTAATGCATAACCCCAAAACAATAGTGGTAAATCAGTAAGAGACATCATAGATCGCATCATATCCAATAAAGTCTTGATTCTGACGTTCGGACACACCATAACGTTGTGGTGTTCCAGGTGGCGTGAGCTGTGAAACTATTCCACATTGTTTTAATTAAAGACCAAACTCGTAACTCAAATATTCGTCTCCGCATTCAGATCGGAGAAACTTTATTTTCTTGTTACGATGATTTTTCCATTTCACTCTGAAATTCTTTGAACCTTTCAACTATTTCAGACTTATGTTTCATCAAGTAGATATACCCATATCTGCTCAAATCATCTTGTGAAGGTCAGAAAATAACGATACTTGCCACGAGCATCAACACTCATTGGATCGCATACATCGGTATGTATTATTTCCAATAAGTCGAGAGCTTGTTCCATTGTTCCGAGAACGGAGTTTTAGTCATCTTGCCCAAAAGGCACGGTTATAAGCATCAAATGATTCATAACCAAGTGATTCCAAAATCCATCTTTATGGAGTTTCTTCATGCGCTTTACACCGGTATGACCCAAACGGTAGTGCCACATATAAGTTGCACTATCATTATTAACTTTGCATCTTTTGGCATCAATATTATGAATATGTGTATCACTACGATCGAGATCCAACAAACTATTTTCATTGGGTGTATAACCATCGAAGGTCTTATTCATGTAAACAGAATAACAATTATTCTTTAACTTCAAATGGATAACTGTATCGCAATAAACATGATCAAATCATATTCATGCTCAACGCAAATGCTAAATAACATTTATTTAGGTTTAACACTAATCTCGAAAATATAGGGAGTGTGCGATGATGATCATATCAATCTTGGAACTACTTCCAACACTCATCGTCACTTCACCCTCAACTATTCTCTGTTTATTCTGTAACTCCTGTTTCGAGTTACTAATATTAGCAACCGAACAAGTATCAAATACTCAGGGGCTACTATAAACACTAGTAAGGCATACATCAATAACCTGTATATCAAATATACCCTTGTTCACTTTGACATCCTTCTTATCCACCAAATATTGAGGGTATTTCCGCTTCCAGTGACCATTTCTTTTGCAGTGTAAGCACTTAGTTTCAGGCTTTGGTCCAGCTTTGGTCTTCTTCACGGGAGTGACAACTTGTTTGCCATTCTATTTGAAGTTTCCCTTTCTTTCCTTTTGCCCTTTTCTTGAAACTAGTGATCTTTGCCAATCATCAACACTTGATGCTCTTTCTTGATTTCTACCTTCGTCGATTTCAACATCACAAAGAGCTCGGGAATCGTTTACGTCATCCCTTGCATACTATAGTTCATTACGAAGTTCTAGTAACTTAGTGATGGTGACTAGAGAATTCAGTCAATCACTATCTTATCTCGAATATTAACTCCCACTTGATTCAAGCGATTGAAGTACGAGAGACAATCGAGCACATGCTCACTAGTTGAGCGATTCTCCTCCATCTTTTAGCTATAGAACTTGTTGGAGACTTCATATCTCTCAACTCGGGTATTTGCCTGAAATATCAACTTCAATTTCGGAACATCTCATATGGTCCATGACGTTCAAAACATCCTTGAAGTCCCGATTCTAAGCCGTTAAGCATGGTGCACTAAACTATCAAGTAGTCATCATATTGAGCTAATAAACGTTCATAACGTCGCATCGCTCCTGCAATAGGTCTGTCACCTAGCGGTGCATTAAGGACATAATTCTTACGTGCAAAGAAATGAGGTTAAACCTCGGATCACGGATCCAATCCGCATCATTGCTACTAACATCTTTCAACACAATTTTCTCTAGGAACATATCAAAATAAATATATCAAAGCAACAACGCAAGCTATTGATCTACAACATAATTTGCAAAATACTACCAGGACTAAGTTCATGATAAATTTAAGTTCAATTAATCATATTACTTAAGAACTCCCACTTAGACAGACATCTCTCTAGTCATCTAAGTGATCACGTGATCCAAATCAACTAAACCATGTCCAATCATCACGTGAGATGGAGTAGTTTTCAATGGTGAACATCACTATGTTGATCATATCTACTATATGATTCACGCTCGACCTTTCGGTCTCCGTGTCCCGAGGCCATATCTGTTATATGCTAGGCTCGTCAAGTTTAACCTGAGTATACCGCGTGTGCAACTGTTTTGCACCCGTTGTATTTGAACGTAGAGCCTATCACACCCGATCATCACGTGGTGTCTCAGCACGAAGAACTTTCGCAACGATGCATACACAGGGAGAACACTTCTTGATAATTTTTAGTGAGAGATCATCTTAAAATGCTACCGTCAATCAAAGCAAGATAAGATGCATAAAGGATAAACATCACATGCAATCAATATAAGTGATATGATATGGTCATCATCATCTTGTGCTTGTGATCTCCATCTCCGAAGCACCGTCGTGATCACCATCGTCACCGACGCGACACCTTGATCTCCATCGTAGCATCATTGTCGTTACGCCATCTATTGCTTCTATGACTATCGCTACCGCTTAGTGATAAAGTAAAGCAATTACAGGGTGTTTGCATTTCATACAATAAGCGACAACCATATGGCTCTCGCCGATTGCCGATAACCGGTTACAAAACATGATCATCTCATACAATAAAATATAGCATCACGTCTTGACCATATCACATCACAACATGCCCTGCAAAAACAAGTTAGACGTCCTCTACTTTGTTGTTGCAAGTTTTACGTGGCTGATATGGGCTTAGCAAGAACCATTCTTACCTACGCATCAAAACCACAATGATAGTTTGTCAAGTTGGTGTTGTTTTAACCTTCGCAAGGACCGGGCGTAGCCACACTCAGTTCAACTAAAGTTGGAGAAACAGACACCCGCTAGTCACCGTGTGCAAAGCACGGCGGTAAACCAGTCTCGCGTAAGCGTCTGGCGTAATGTCGGTCCGGGCGCTTCATCCAACAATACCGCTGAACCAAAGTATGACATCTTTGGTAAGCGGTATGACTTGTATCACCCACAACTCACTTGTGTTCTACTCGTGCATATAACATCAACGCATAAAACCTAGGCTCTGATACCACTGTTGGGGAACGTAGTAATTTTAAAAAAATTCCTACGCACATGCAAGATCATAGTGATGCATAGCAACGAGAGGGGAGAGTGTTGTCCACGTACCCTCGTAGACCGTAAGCGAAAGCGTTATGACAATGCGGTTATGTAGTCGTGCGTCTTCACGATCCGACCGATCCAAGTACTGAACGTACGGCACCGCTGAGTTCAGCACACGTTTAGCTCGATGACGATCCCCGGACTCCGATCCAGCAGGGTGTCGGGGATGAGTTCCGTCAGCACGACGGCGTGGTGACGATGATGATGTTCTACCGACGCAGGGCTTCGCCTAAGCACCGCAACGATATGACTGAGGTGGAATATGGTGGAGGGGGGCACCGTACACGGCTAAGGAACGATCACGATGATCAACTTGTGTGTCATGGGGTGCCCCCTGCCCCCGTATATAAAGGACCAAGGGATGAGGAGGCCGGCCCTAGGAGGAGGGCGCGCCAAGGGGAGTCCTACTCCCACTGGGAGTAGGACTCCTTCTTTCCTAGTCCAACTAGGAGAAGGGGGGAAAGGAGGGAAGTGGAGAAGGAAGGGAGAGGGGGGGCGTGCCCCAAACCCATTGTCCAATTCGGACTGGGCTTGGGAGGGGCGCGCGCCACCTCCTGGCTCCTTCCCACTAAGGCCCATTAAGGCCCAATACTCTTCCCCGTATTCCCGTAACTCCCCGGTACTCCGAAAAATACCCGAATCACTCGGAACCTTTCCGATCTCCGAATATAGTCGTCCAATATATCGATCTTTACGTTTCAACCATTTCGAGACTCCTCGTCATGTCCCCGATCTCATCCGGGACTTC
Organism: Aegilops speltoides; assembly: GCA_021437245.1. Classification (NCBI taxonomy): domain Eukaryota; kingdom Viridiplantae; phylum Streptophyta; class Magnoliopsida; order Poales; family Poaceae; genus Aegilops; species Aegilops speltoides. Next base: position 438,811,785 of record CM038144.1, read on the forward strand.
GAACTCCTTCGGTACTGTTGGGGAACGTAGTAATTTCAAAATTTTCCTACGCACACGCAAGATCATGGTGATGATATAGCAATGAGAGGGGAGAGTGTTCGTCCACGTACCCTCGTAGACCGTAAGTGGAAGCATTAGCACAACGCGGTTGATGTAGTCGTACGTCTTCACGGTCCGACCGATCCAAGCACCGAACGTACGGAGCCTCCGAGTTCAGCACACGTTCAGCTCGATGACGTCCCTCGAACTCCGATCCAGCCGAGTGTCGAGGAGAGTTCCGTCAGCACGACGGCGTGGTGACGATCTTGATGTTCTACCGGCGCAGGGCTTTGCCTAAGGTTCGCGACAATATGACCGAGGTGGAATATGGTGGAAGGGGGCACCGCACACGGCTAAGGAACGATCCGTAGATCAACTTGTGTGTCCATGGGGTGCCCCCTGCCCCCGTATATAAAGGAGGGAGGGAGGAGGAGGCCGGCCCTAGGAGGGCGTGCCATGGGAGTCCTACTCCCAGGGAGTAGGATTCCCCTTTCCTAGTCCAACTAGGGGTCCTTCCATGTAGTAGGAGTAGGAGACAAGGAAGGGAAGAGAGAAGGGAAGGAAGGAGGGTGCGGCCCTCCCTAGTCAATTCGGACTAGGCCTTGGGGGCGCGCTGCCTGCCCTAGGCAGCCCTCTCTCTTTCCCTTGAGGCCCAATAAGGCACAATACTTCTCCCGGCGAATTCCCGTAACTCTCGGTACTCAGAAAAATACCGAATCACTCGGAACCTTTCCGAACTCGAATATAGTCGTCCAATATATTGATCTTTACGTCTCGACCATTTGAGACTCCTCGTCATGTCCCGATCTCATCCGGACTCCGAACTCCTTGGTACATCAAAACTTATAAACTCATAATATAAGCATCATCGAAACCTTAAGCGTGCGGACCCTACGGGTTCGAGAACTACGTAGACATGACCTAGAACTATTCTCGGTCAATAACCAATAGCGGGACCTGGATGCCCATATTGGCTCCTACATATTCTCTGAAGATCTCTATCGGTCAAACCGCATAACAACATACGTTGTTCCCTTTGTCATCGGTATGTTACTTGCCCGAGATTCGATCGTCGGTATCAATACCTAGTTCAATCTCGTCACCGCAAGTCTCTTTACTCGATTACGTAATGCATCATCCGTAACCAACTCATTGGTTACATTGCTTGCAAGGCTTATAATGATGTGCATTACCGAGAGGGCCCAGAGATACCTCTCCGAGCAATCGGAGTGACAAAACCTAATCTCGAAATCGCCAACTCAACATGTACCTTCGGAGACACCTGTAGTACTCCTTTATAATCACCCGATTCGTTGTGACGTTTGGTAGTACCAAAGTGTTCCTCCGTAAGCAGGAGTTGCATAATCTCATAGTTACAGGAACATGTATAAGTTATGAAGAAAGCAATAGCAAGATACTAAGCGATCAAGTGCTAAACTAACGGAATGGGTCAAGTCAATCACATCATTCTCCTAATGATGTGATCCGTTAATCAAATAACAACTCTTTTGTCCATGGCTAGGAAACTTAACCATCTTTGATAAGCGAGCTAGTCAAGTAGAGGCATACTAGTGACACTATGTTTGTCTATGTATTCACACATGTATTATGTTTCCGTTAATACAATTCTAGCATGAATAATAAACATTTATCATGATATGAGGAAATAAATAATAACTTTATTATTGCCTCTAGGGCATATTTCCTTGATCTCCCACTTGCACTAGAGTCAATAATCTAGTTCACATCGCCGTGTGATTTAACACCAATATTCATATCGTATATGATTAACATCCATACTTCACATCATCATGTGACCAACATCCAAAGGGTTTACTAGAGTCAATAATCTAGTTCACATCGCTATGTGATTAACACCCAAAGAGTGCTAAGGTGTGATCATGTTTTGCTCGTGAGAGAAGCTTAGTCAATGGGTGCATCACATTGAGCCGTATGTATTTTGCAAATATTTTATGTCCACAATGCTCTTGCGGAGCTACTCTAGCTAATTGCTCCCACTTTCAATATGTATCCAGTTGAGACTTAGAGTCATCGGATCGGTGTAAAAGTTTGCACTTGATGTAACTTTTATAACAAACTCTTTTATCACCTCCATAATCGAGAAAAATCTCCTTAGTCCTTACTAAGGATATTCTTGACCAATGTCGATGATCTACTCCTAGATCACTATTGTACTCCTTGCCAAATTCAGATCAAGGTATACAATAGGTGCGGTACATAGCATAGCATACTTTATAGAGCCTATGGTGAGGCATAGGGAATGACTTTTCATTCTCTTTCTATTTTCTGCTTGTGGTCGGGATTTGAGTCTTACTCAATTTCATACCTTTGCAACACAGGCAAGAACTCTTTCTTTGGTATTCCATTTTGAACTATTTCAAAATCTTGCCAAGGTATGTACTCATTGAAAAACTTATCAAGTGTCTTGATCTATCTCAATAGATCTTGATGCTCAATATGTAAGTAGCTTTTACCGAGGTCTTTTCTTTTTAAAGAACTCCTTTAAAACACTCCTTTTATGCTTTGCGAGAAAAATTCTACATCATTTCGATCAACAATATGTCACTCACATATACTAATCAGAAAGGCTGTAGTGCTCCCACTCACTCTATTGTAAATACAGGCTTCATCGTAAGTCCATATAAAACTATATGCTTTGATCAACTTATCAAAGTGTATATTCCAACTCTGAGATGCTGGCACCAGTCCATAGATGGATCGCTAGAGCTTGCACATTTTGTTAACACCTTTAGGATTGAAAAAACCTTCTGGTTGCATCATATACAACTCTTCTTTCAGAAAACCATTAAGGAATGCAGTTTTGACATCCATTTGCTAGATTTCATAAATTGTGGCAATTGCTAACATGATTCGGATAGACTTAAGCATCGATATGAGTGAGAAAATCTCATCGTATTCAACACTTTGAACTCGTTGAAAACCTTTTGCAACAAGTCGAGCTTGGTAGATAGTAATACTACTATCAGTGTCCGTCTTCCTCTTGAAGATCCATTTATTTAACATGGCTTGCTGATCATCGAGCAAGTCAATCAAAGTCCATACTTTGTTCTCATACATGGATCATATTTCAGATTTTATGGCCTCGAGCCATTTCGCGAAATCTGGGCTCATCATCGCTTCCTCATAGTTAAGTAGGTTCATCATGGTCTAGTAATATGACTTCGAACATGATTACTACACCACTACAGTGCGGATCTTACTACGGAAGACCTATGAGGTTCTGTAGTAACTTGATCTGAAGTTTCATGATCAATATCATTAGCTTCCTCACTAAGCGGTGTATTTGTCACGAGAACTGATTTACGTGATGAACTACTTTCAATAAGGGAGCAGTGCGATTACCTCATCAAGTTCTACTTTCCTCCCACTCACTTCTTTGAGAGAAACTCCTTCTCTAGAAAGGATCCATTCTTAACAATGATTTTGCCTTGGATCTGTGATAGAAGGTGTACCCAACAGTCTCCTTTGGGTATCCTATGAAGACGCATTTCTCTGATTTGGGTTCGTGCTTATCAGGATGAAACTTTTTCACATAAGCATCGCAACTCCAAACTTTAAGAAACGACAGCTTAGGTTTAATGCTAAACCATAGTTCATACGGTGTCGTCTCAACGGATTTAGATGTTGCCCTATTTAATGTGAATGCAGCTGTCTCTAATGCATAACCCCAAAACGATAGCGGTAAACCGATAAGAGACATCATAGATTGCACCATATCTAGTAAAGTGCGGTTACGACGTTCGGACACACCATAACATTGTGGTGTTCCAGGTGGCGTGAGCTGTGAAACTATTCCACATTGTTTTAATTGAAGACCAAACTCGTAACTCAAATATTCGTCTCTGCGATCAGATCGCAGAAACTTTATTTTCTTGTTACGATGAGTTTTCCACTTCACTCTGAAATTCTTTGAACTTTTCAACTATTTCAGACTTATGTTTCATCAAGTAGATATACCCATATCTGCTCAAATCATCTGTGAAGGTCAGAAAATAACGATGCCCACCGTGAGCCTCAACACTCATCGGATCGCATACATCAGTATGTATTATTTCCAATAAGTCGATCGCTCGCTCCATTGTTACGGAGAGCGGAGTCTTAGTCATCTTGCCCATGAGGCATGGTTCGCAAGCATCAAGTGATTCATAATCAAGTGATTCCAAAATCCCATCAGCATGGAGTTTCTTCGTGCGCTTTACACCAATATGACCTAAACGGCAGTGCGACAAATAAGTTGCACTATCATTATTAACTTTGCATCTTTTTGGCTTCAATATTATGAAATATGTGTATTACTACGACCGAGATCCAACAAACCATTTTCGTTGGTGTGTATGACCATAGAAGGTTTTATTCATGTAAACAGAACAACAATTGTTCTCTAACTTAAATGAATAACTGTATTGCAATAAACATGATCAAAACATATTCATGCTCAACGCAAACACCAAATAACATTTGTTTAGGTTCAACACTAATCCCGAAAGTATAGGGAGTGCGCGATGATGATCATATCAATCTTGGAACTACTTCCAACACTCATCGTCACTTTCCCTTCAACTAGTCTCTGTTTATTCTGTAACTCCTGTTTCGAGTTACTAATCTTAGCATCCGAACAAGTATCAAATACTCATGGGCTACTATAAACACTAGTAAAGTACACATCAATAATATGTATATCAAATATACTTATGTTCACTTTGCCATCCTTCTTATCCGCCAATCAATTGGGGTAGTTCCGCTTCGATGACCATCTTTTTGCGGTAGAAGCACTTAGTCTCAGGCTTAGGACCAGACTTGGGTTTCTTCACTTGAGCAGCAACTTGCTTGCCGTTCTTCTTGAAGTTCTCCTTCTTTTCCCTTTGCCCTTTTTCTTGAAACTAGTTGTCTTGTCAATCATCAACACTTGATGATCTTTCTTGATTTCTACCTTCGTCGATTTCAACATCACGAAGAGCTCGGGAATCGTTTTCGTCATCCCTTGCATACTATAGTTCATCACGAAGTTCTAGCAACTTAGTGATGGTGACTAGAGAATTCTGTCAATCACTATCTTATCTGGAAGATTAACTCCCACTTGATTCAAGTGATTGAAGTACCCAGACAATCTGAGCACATGCTCACTAGTTGAGCGATTCTCCTCCATCTTTTCGCAATAGAACTTGTTGGAGACTTCATATCTCTCAACTCGGGTATTTGCTTGAAATATTAACTTCAACTCCTGGAACATCTCATATGGTCCATGACGTTCAAAACGTCTTTCAAGTCCTGATTCTAAGCCGTTAAGCATGGTGCACTAAACTATCAAGTAGTCATCATATTGAGCTAGCCAAACGTTCATAATGTCTGCATCTGCTCCTGCAATAGGTGAAAGGATCGATATGGTTGACTAGAGGGGGGGGGTGGTGTTGAATAGGCAACTAACAATTTTTAAGCGTTTCTTTACCAAATTAAACTTTGCAGCAAATAGGTTGTCTAGATATGCAACTATGTGAGCAACCTATATGATGCAATAACAACTAGCAAGCAAGCAAGCAAGAGATGTAACAATAAGTAAGCTTGCGAAAGTAAAGGCACGAAATAACCAAGAGTGGAGACGGTGGAGACGAGGATGTGTTACGGAGTTCCTTCCTTTTAAGGGAAATCGTCTCCGTTAGAGCGGTGTGGAGGCACAATGCTCCCCAAGAAGCCACTAGGGCCACCATATTCTCCTCACGCCCTCACACGATGCGAGATCTGTGATTCCACTATTGGTGCCCTTGAAGGCGGCCGAACCTTTACAAGCAAGGTTGGGGCAATCTCCACAACAATCGGAGGCTCCCAACAACAACAACACCACGAAGCTTCACCACAATGGAGTATGGCTTGAGGTGACCTCAACCGTCTAGGGCGCTCAACACCCAAGAGTAACAAGATCCGCAAGGGATAAGTGGGGAATCAAATATCCTTTGGTGGAAGTGTAGATCGGGCCCTTGTCACCCAATCCGAGCAAATCAACAAGTTTGATTGGCTAGGGAGAGAGATCGGCGAAAATGGAGCTTGGAGCAACAATGGAGCTTAGAGGTGGAAGAGGTAGTCCACTAGAGGTAGAAGACATCCCTTATATAGTCGGGAAAAGATCCAACCGTTATCCACTAGTTCTGCCGCGACTCACGGTACTACCGCTCCAAGGGAGGCGGTACTCTCTGACGACGCAGCGGTACTACCGTGGTGACCACGGTACTACCGTGGCAGCTGCAGCAGCCGGAAAAGCTGAGCTAGAAGCGATACTACGTGGCGGCGGTACTACCGCTCCCCTTGCGGTACTACCGCAAAGCGCGGAGGGTCTCGGCACAGGAAGGCGCGGACGAAATAAATTTCATCCGTGCCTACTTCATGAAAACAGGGTGGTGCAAAACCCGGCGGTACTACCACCGCAAGGCGCAGTACTACCGTGGTAGGCACGGATGTAAAAATTACATCGCGCCTACTACTGCGACATGTGACGGTACTAAGCGGAAGACCCGCAGTACTACAGCTCAAGGAGCGGTACTACCGTGGGCCCCAGTACTACTACAGAGCAGCGGTACTACCGTGGGTGCAGCGGATGTAAAAATTACATCTGCCCTACTACGCGCACCGGGCGGCACTAGGCAGTCTTGGCGGTACTACCGCGCCAATGGGCGGTACTACCGTGAGGCGCGGATGTAAAAATTACATCCGCCCTACTACCGCAAGACCGGGCGGCACTAGGCCAAGTACGCGGTACTACCGCGCTGAGGGGCGGTACTACCGTGGCTGTCGTGAGTACTACCGCTTGTACTTGCGGTACTACCGCAAGTACAGCGATAATCGTCGATTTTTCGCACAACCACGATAACGATGGGTAGCTCAAAGTGCAAGGAAAGGAGGGGCAAGTGTGCGTGTGATTCCACCCTACCTTTCCGGCGCGACCCCCTCTTAATAGTACAGCTCTCCTCGACTCAACTCCACCAAAGAGAAGCGTAGAACAACGCCGGCCGTTAGTCTCCGAGGGGCACCGAATCGTCTTGAGCCTAATGATGAAGTATCTGTGGGACTCAAGGCACACGATTAGTCCGCACGAGTATTGTCATCAATCACCAAAACACTTAGGGATAAATATGCCCTTACAATCTCCCCCTTTTTGGTGTATTGATGACAACACGGGATTTGCACATAGATAAGAAATGATTAAAGCAGTGGCAAACCCCACTCCTCTAAAATATAGACGGGGCTCCCCCTAGATGTGTGCACTATATATGAATGCTTTGGACTGCATGGCACACACACTAGGATCAACACTCCCCCTATATTTTAGAGACCAAGACATGGTAATAAGCCTAGCATAGCGTGAAAGTAGCACAATATAACACAAGCTGGCTAGGATAGATAGAGTGCATATGTCTTACACCATATGAGATAAGATAACCAAGGTTCAAGCGATAAAAGCAGCAAAAGAGTTCAAGCTGCAAACACACAAACTCATAAATCCAAATCCTACACTCTCTCCCCTTTGGCATCGAGACACCAAAAAGGCGAGAGGACACCTAAACACACAAGAGGTGGCTCAAGCGGAGAAGCGGTCCCATTCCTCTTCGCGAGACTCCTCCATGGTGGAATGGACTCCTCGGCCTCCTCCTCGAGAATCAGTCCACTTGTATCCTTGCTTCTCCATCCACTCGGTCTCGGGAGTGATCGCTCCTCGAGACCCTTGAGACACATCCTCGCCATAGAGCTGCAAGATCTTGTTGTGCAGGCGACAACTCTCCTTGGACTCCACGTGAGCCTGTCTTGTCCCTTGGCTTGCATGCGAAAAGAGACTTCATCTTATCCTTCAACCTCTTGGCCCAAGATGGCCTAGAGTCACTCTGAGTGGGCCTAGCAGAGCGACCTCCAAAGCAACATCCTCGGCTTGAAAGACATCCTCATCAGCAGTAGCAGCCCTAGCAGCGGGCGCCTCGGCCACGAGTAGCGGTGTTGGCCCGATTGGGTTTGACCCTCGGACAAATGGGCTCATGGCGAATCGATCTGGAGCAGGAACTCCTCCTCGGGGTACATCTTCTCCCAAGTCTTGAAATCAGCGAAGCAGGTGGGGTCCATAAATAGGCACCTTGCGGTTGAACACAACAAACGAAGCTCACACCACATGATGTGAGAGACATCAAGTGGCTGAGTCTCGAGACGGCGAGCCTCCTCGCACGAAGCATCATGTCCACCATGTAGGCATGAACCTTGTCTTTGTCACCGATGCATGGGAGCAGAGAGTTGCGAAGATGCGGTACATGATATCGAAGCGGGTTGAGAACCGAGATTATCTTACCGATGGCGAGCTTCTTCTCAACCATGAGCGGAGTGAGCTTTCCTTGTCGTGAGTCGGCATTGCCGTGAGGCGAACACCAGCAGAGTGTCAAGTCCATCATCGAGAACGTGAAGTAACTCCATGAACTCCTTCCGTGTAGCGGGCAGTTTGGCGGCCATTGGACATCAAGTCATCCTCCTCTCATCATTGGTGTGAAAGAACACGAGAGGCAAAGAAGCGACAGATGATCTCGGGGTCATAGTCCATGTGGAAAGAGATCACATGCTCAATCCCAAACTGCTCCACCAAGTCGAGCCTCCCCAAAGTAGTCACGAAACTTGTCCTTCCTCATGTGATGCATGTAAATCCACTTCACCTCCACATAGGTATTCTGCTTGTTCTTGATGACATCCAAGTAGATCTGGGGTTGGGACTTGTTCGAACAGTTCACACCCTCGGCGATGGGCGTGGGTGCACATAGGGGTGAAGCTGCACGAGGCGGACATACTCTTGGCGCCTATCTCATCCATACCCTGGCGGGCTCCTTGTGCTTCTTTGGCGGTGGACTTGACATTGCGCCGATGCAGATGACCCTCGGGAACTTCTCTGGGTTCTTGTGAGCGCTTGGAACCGGTGTCACGAACAGGATTGTCCCGGCGAGAACCACCACCTAAAACACACACGCAAGCACCAAAGCAACTCGAAAAGGATCAATGCAAAGGCTATAAGACAGCACATGAAACCCATAGAAGATAAGCGAGAAAGTTGGCATGCGATAGATGTGAGCGACGGTAGAACTGCCATGGGGTGCGATCTTGAAGTCTTAGTGCAGCTCGAGACGCGTAGTACCGTGAGGGTCACGGTAATAACGTGGCTAGGCGCAATAAGCCTTTAGTACCGCCTGGCGCATGGTAGTACCGCGCCCTAGGGCGGATAATCTTGTGAGCGGTAGTACCGCTCCCTACGGGCGGTAATGCCGCGCGCGTCGGATCTAGCAGATTTTGAATCAAAAAGACCCATGAAGCCATGGCGGTGCTACGGTGATCAGATCTAGTGCAAGACAACAATACAAGTGTAAATCCTATGCAATACCACACTCCTTCATCCTACTCTTGCAGAGATCTAGACTAAGAACCTCAAGAACATACAAGCCTCCCCAAAACCTAGAAGAACCAAAAACAATCAAAAGCGGAGAAGGATTTGGGAAAAACCTTGGTCCATAGCAAGATCACGAGGTGAGAACGATCACGGGCGGAATCACGGAGGGCAGCGGTGGAGGAGATCCGGCGACGAACGCCGCTCCGTTCGTGAGCACGAGAGAGAAAGGCGATGTGGAGAGAAGGGGCGAATGGGTATGGGGAGTTAGAACTCCCCTGCCCGACCTTATCCCCAGCGCGAACGAACCGCGCGATAGTACCATGGTCATCACGGTAGTACCGCCGGGCGGAAATACAGCGCCGGCGGTAGTACCGCTCAACCAAAGACGATAAAAATTACTGCCGCTTGGGGAACGATAATACCGTGCTCCCATCAGCGGTAGTACCGTGATTGGCATGATAGTACGTGACCGACCATAGTACCGTGTGAGCTCACGCCACCGAGGGTTTGAACAAGAGAAAAAGTGCCTTTGCATCAAAAACAAACACAACACAAAACTGCACAAAACAAGCACATACCAAGAGAACAACAGGCAATCCCTAAGTGACAAACCTCTCGAGGAGAGGGCGGTGGCCGAAGCCACCTATGTTTGAGTTGGATGGTATGGCACCGCGAAGAATTATCCTTGGGCCCATGACCAAAACTCGTCTTTGAAGCACAAGTACCATCAAAAATGGCGAATGTGAAAGAGGTGATCTATTTATGCATAATGAGGGGAGGGAGAGTTCATTGAGAGAACAACACTCCCCCTATGTCCATGCCTACACCTAGACTAGACAACACGTTGAGTGTGGTGGGGGGTGCACGGTTCAAGTCACATTGCTCAAATCAATGATATTTAGCTCATGCCTTAACTTCATGAAATCTTGCTTCATCCAAGGGCTTCGTGAAAATATCTGCAAGGTTATCATGAGTGTTGACATACTTGAGCTCGATCTCCCTCGCCTAATGTGATCCCGAATGAAGTGATACGAATCTCAATGTGCTTCGTCTTGAAGTGTTGCACGGGTTGAGAGAAATCTTGATGGCACTTTCATTATCACACCAAAGAGGCACTTTCTCACAAATGACACGTACTCCTTTAAAGTTTGCCTCATCCATAGGAGTTGAGCACAACAACTCTTGCCGCCACATACTCCGCTTGATGGGCGAGAGAGACACAACTTTGCTTCTTGGAAGACCAACTTACCAAAGAGCAGCCAAGAAATTGGCACCCTCCTAAGTGGACTTCCTATCCACTTTGTCTCCGCCCAATCGGAATCCGTGAAACCTTCAAGCTTGAAGTTTGCTCCTCTTGGATACCATAAACCAAAGTTTGGGGTATGAGCCAAATATCGAAAGATTAAACGACCGCCACAAAGTGACTTTCCTTTAGTGCGGCTTGAAAACGTGCACACATCCCCACACTCAACATGATATCCGGTCTAGATGCACAAAGGTAAAGCAAGGAGCCAATCATCGAGCGATATACCTTTTGATCCACCGCTTTACCATTGGGATCGATGTCAAGTTGGCACTTGGTAGGCATTGGTGTAGTAGCCGGCTTGACATCACTTAACTTGAATCTTTTAAGCATGTCTTGAGTGTATTTGGCTTGGTTGATGAAGGTTCCTTCTCTTCTTTGCTTGATGTCGAAACCAAGGAAGAAATTCAACTCTCCCATCGAAGACATCTTAAACTTGGAGGTCATGAGGCGGCAAATTCTTCATTGAAAGCTTTGTTAGGGAACCAAAGATAATATCATCAACATATAGTTGGCATACAAACAACTCCCGTTGACCTTCTTAGTAAAAAGAGTGGGGTCGATTAGCCCTACTTCAAAACCACGATCTTGTAGCAACTCGGTAAGGTGGTCATACCACGCATGCGTGGGGCTTGTTTAAGGCCATAGAGTGCCTTATCGAGTTGATACACATGATCCGAAAGTAGGGATCGTCGAACCGGGGTTGCTTGACATAGACCAACTCATTAATGGGACCATTAAGAAAAGCACTTTTCACATCCATTTGTTGCAACTTAAAGTTGTGATGGGAAGCATAAGCAATCAACAAGCGAATGGATTCTAGACGAGCAACGGGAGCAAAGGTTTCACCGTAGTCGATACCCTCGACTTGGGAGTAGCCTTGTGCTACCAATCTTGCCTTGTTGCGAATGATGTTCCCATGGGCATCTTGCTTGTTCTTGAAGATCCACTTGGTCCCAATGACATTGTGGTTCTCGGATGGTCGTGGCACCAATCACCACACCTTGTTGTACTCGAAGTTGTTGAGTTCTTCATGCATGGCATTGAGCCAATCCGAGTCTTCGAGCGCCTCATAGACCTTTTGGGGTTCGACACAAGAGACAAACGCGTGATGTTCACAATAGTTTGCCAATTGTCTACGAGTGTTTACCCCCTTTCTTATGCTTCCAACCACATTTTCCATGAGATGCCCTTGGGCGGTGAGCTTGGAAGCAATCTTTGCGGCACGATGCTCTAATTCCTCCTCGGGTGTGGAAGGAGGAGGGTTGACTTGATGATCTTGAGCGCCGTCTTGAGCTTGTTCTTGATCTCGAGGTTGCTCTTGATCTTGAACTTGCTCGAGGAGGAGAACTTGACCTTGGGCATCATTTAGTGGTTCATCACGGTCTTGAGGTAGATCTTGCCCTTGGTCTTGTTCACGAGGTTGAGGGCCTTCACTTTGTTCTTCGGAAGCGTGTGGGTCTTGATGAGGTGATGGCTCTACTTGAGTAGAGCATTGTCCTTCTCCTTGACCACAAGGGGTTCCTCAATGGGTAGGATTTGACCAATACCCATTCTTCTTATGGCTTGGGGAGGAATTTCATCACCTGCATCACAAGTACCACTTTGCTCCACTTGGGCGCCGTTATTTTCGTCAAACTCCACGTTACCGTCTCCTCAATGAGTCCGGTGGACTTGTTGAGGACACGATAACATGAGAGTTTGTAGCATAACCAACAAATATGCCCTCATGAGCTCTAGCCTCAAATTTAGACAACCGAACACCTTTCTTGAGAATGAAACACTTACAACCGAACACCGGAAGTACTTGAGGTTGGGCTTGTTGCGGTGAGGATCTCATAAGGAGTCTTGTTCAAGCCTTTGCGAAGATAGAGCCGATTGGATGCATGACATGCGGTGTTGATGGCTTCGCCCAAAAGTTGTATGGAGACTTGAACTCCGCCATCATGGTCCTTGCCGCATCCATCAGCGTCCGGTTCTTCCTCTCCGCAACACCATTTTGTTGAGGGGTATAAGGAGCCGCATATTGATGCTTGATCCCTCGTCACTAAGAAACTCATCAAGGTGTAGTTCTTGAACTTCGGTGCCGTTGTCGCTTCTTATTGTCAAGATCTTTGCATCATGTTGGCGTTGAGCTTCATTTGCAAAGTTGATGACGGTTTGTTGGGTCTCACTCTTCCTCTTGAAGAAGTATACCCAAGTGTATCTTGAATAATCATCCACAATCACCAAGCAATACTTTCTTCCTCCAAGACTATCAAAGGATGGAGGCCCAAAGAGATCCATGTGAAGGAGCTCCAAGGGTCTCTTCGAGTAGATGATGGTTGAGGAGGGTGAGCCTTTCAAGAAGCTTTCCTTCGATACAAGCCTTTGCAAGCACGATCTTTGGCAAAACTAACATTTGTTAGTCCACGAACATGGTCCCCTTGAGAAGACTTTGCAAAGATCTCATATTGGCGTGGGCTAAGCGGCGATGCCAAAGCCATCCCACGTCAACTTTAGCCATTAGGCATGTCGCGGTCTTAGTGGGTTGCTCAAAAAGTTAACCACATAGAGACCGTTCTCGACATGCCCAACAAAACTACTTTAAGAGTCTTGCTCCATAAGAGGGCCACGGTATCAACATCAAAGAATGTGGCAAAACCCATGAGTGCAAGTTGACGAGCGGAAAGTAAATTGAATGCAAGGGACTCAACAAGCATGACTTTCTCGATCGTTAGATCATGAGAAATGACAACCTTGCGAGACCCAATACCTTAGAATGTGATGCATCACCCCACTCGACATTGGTGGGCATAGATGGAATCTCTTGCACGTCCACCACCAAGTCCTTGCTCCGGTCATATGATTTGTTGCTCCACTATCGAGCAACCATGATCCCCACCGAAGCAAACACCTACGAGATCAATGCTTGGTTTTAGGTACCCATTTAGTAATGGGTCCTTTGATGTTAGTAACAAGGGTCTTGGGAACCCAAATAGACCATTCAATGTACTCATAAGGAGAACCAACAAATTTAGCATAAACATGTCCATCACTATGCGGCACAACACATATGAAGGGTTAAAGTCGCGGCTTTGTTTGAGGAAACGTTCTTGCCCTTTTGGACATCAACTTCCTTCACTTTCTCCTTCTTCTTCTTAGAAGGACCCTCTCCCTCTTTCACGAGCGTTTGTTTGAGGGGAGGGGACGATTAACCTTGTTGTTCTTCTTCTTCTTGCTCTTGGACTTGGGTGCAAACCCAATTCCTTCTTGCCCACAACTTCCTTTTGATTGCTCAAAAGGTCGTTGAGGTTTTCTCACCTTGAATGCAAGTCACAAGGCCCTTCTCAAGTTGATCTTTCAACTTGGCATTTTCCTCCACAAGATGCACATGCTCACAACAAGGGTTAGTAGCACATGCATTATCAATTAATACCATATGAGGAAAGGTGGCCTTTTCCTTGATAAGCTTAACTTGGAGTTGAGCATGAGACTCTTTGAGGCTAGCATGAGCACCCTTCAAGGCCTTGTGGGCCTTGTCAAGTATCTCAAACTCCTCCTTGAGTCGAGCATGATCAACCCCAAGTTTAGCCTTCTCGGAGGTTAGCACACGAGACATGACAAGAGCATGATCAAGATCTTTCTTTAACTTAGCATGGTCATCATTGTGTGACTCCTCAAGAGTCAAATGATGCACACGCTCTTCCTCAAGAGCATTAGAGAGATCCGATATCTCATCGGCATAGTCACGACTATGACCTTCCATCTTGGAGATGGTTTCTTCGTGAGCCTCGATCATGTCATTGGCCTCACCAAGTTGTTCCAAGAGAGCAACAAAGTGCTTCTTGGACTTTCCCTTGAGCTTACTCATGAATGACTCTAATTCATTCACTTCCTCATTAGACTCAACATGTTCATCTATGCAATCCTCCACGGAGGGATTAGAGATGATTGTGGTTGTGATGTTGGGGGTTACCTTGTTTGAAGCCTTCGCCATGAGGCATCTAGCGATGATGTTCTCGTTGGGTGACTTGAAGAGACACCGAGGAGTAGCAATGGCAATGGATGCCATGGCCGTTGCTTCTTCATTCTCATCATCATCATCATCCTCTTGGTATTCTTCTTGAACCACCAACCCACGAGGGGGAGTCTTCTTGGCGAAGTTGTTCTTGTTGGGGATAGACTTGGCTTTGTCTTTCCGAATGAACTTGCCACCATTGTCTTCCCTCTTCTCATAAGGACAATCCGCAACGAAATGGCTCACATTGCCACAGTTGAAGCAAGTTCTAACTCGTTGCTTGCCCTTGACACAACTTGAGTTGTTCTTGTTGAAGTTGGGTCTTGAGCTCTTCTTGCTCCAAAATTGTCTTGAAGCAAGGGCCATGTGCTCATGGTAGTCAAACTTGGTGTCTTCGGGGTTGCTTTCCTCATCTTCCACTTCTTCCTCTTCTTCAACAATGACCTTGGCCTTCAAGGCAAGGTTAGGCTTCTTAGCTCTTTGAGAACGGAGCACCGCATTGTCGGCGGTCTTGTCCAAGATGCTCATAGCAACGAACACATCCAACACTTCACTTGAGGTCATGGTGTGGAAGTCCGATTAGTTGACGAATGACGGAGGACATGGCTTTGTTGTAGGGCATCATGGCCTTGAGGAACTTCCGCTTGATCTAATTGTCATCCGTGTCCTTGCTTCCATGATCTCGAAGTGCCACCGCGAGTTTGGTCACTCTTCGAAAGAGCTCACGAGGTTCTTCATCTTCTTTCATTGCAAACTCGTCGGCTTCATCTTGCACCACCTCATAGTTGGACCGTTGGATGCTAGCACTTCCACGATAGAGACCCTCGACACATTTCCATGCTTCTTTAGCCACGACATGGGGTCGGAGGTGAGGAGATCTTCGGAAGGATTGCATCTTGGATGATGAAGAGCACTCTCATTGAATTGATTGTCCACGGCTTCTCGAGGGTGAAGTTGCTTGGGTCATGAGGATAGAAACCTTCTTCAATAACTCTCCAAAGGTTAGTGTTCACATGTTTCAAATGGCTTAAGCGATAGACCCAATTATCAAAATCTGCATGTTTTTCATACTTAGGAGGTGGACCGCATGATTCAAATGAGTGGAGGATTGGCCCTCCATAAACCGGGGTTCCACATGGGCAAAGATGCCGGTACCATTTCTACCACTAGTAGAAGGACTCTTTTCATTGTTAGCTTCCCCCTTGTCGGAGAAAGCATTTGTCACCTTGTTAGTAGGATCACCCACTTTCATAGGTGCGGTAGATAATTTAAGTCCCTCTAAGAAATCATTAAACATGCTTTTAACCTCGGCCGTCATGGAGGTTTTCAATGTGTCTAAAGCCACATTGAACTCCTCACGAGAGACCGAGGCTCCCCCTTCGGCCGAAGATGAGATGGGATTCACACTGGAGTGTTCCTCCACACCATCGTTGGTGTCAACCATACTCTTCGGACGGTAAAGTCCTTAATAAAGAGACGAGGCTCGATACCAATTGAAAGGATCGATATGGTTGACTAGAGGGGGTGAATAGGCAACTAACAATTTTTAAGCTTTTCTTTACCAAATTAAACTTTGCAACAAATAGGTTGTCTAGATATGCAACTATGTGAGCAACCTATATGATGCAATAACAACTAACAAGCAAGCAAGCAAGAGATGTAACAATAAGTAAGCTTGCAAAGTAAAGGCACGAAATAACCAAGAGTGGAGACGGTGGAGACGAGGATGTGTTACGAAGTTCCTTCCTTTTAAGGAAATACGTCTCCATTAGGCGGTGTGGAGGCACAATGCTCCCCAAGAAGCCACTAGGGCCACCGTATTCTCCTCACGCCCTCACACGATGCGAGATGCCGTGATTCCACTATTGGTGCCCTTGAAGGCGGCGATCAACCTTTACAAGCAAGGTTGGGGCAATCTCCACAACAATCGGAGGCTCCCAACAACAACACCACCACGAAGCTTCACCACAATGGAGTATGGCTTCAAGGTGACCTCAACCGTCTAGGGCGCTCAACACCCAAGAGTAACAAGATCCGCAAGGGATAAGTGGGGAATCAAATATCCTTTGGTGGAAGTGTAGATCGGGCCCTTGTCACCCAATCCGAGCAAATCAACAAGTTTGATTGGCTAGGGAGAGATCGGCGAAAATGGAGCTTGGAGCAACAATGGAGCTTAGAGGTGGAAGAGGTAGTCCACTAGAGGTATAAGACATCCCTTATATAGTCGGGAAAAGATCCAACCGTTATCCACTAGTTCTGCGCGACTCACGGTACTACCGCTCCAAGGGAGGTACTACCATGACGACGCTTGATACTACCGTGGGTGACCACGGTACTCTTGTGGCAGCTGCACAGGCGGAACAAGCTGAGCTAGAAGCGATTACTACGGCTGGCGGTACTACCGCTCCCCTTGCGGTACTACCGCAAGGCGAGAGGTCTCGGCACAGGAAGGGCGCGACGAAATAAATTTCATTCGTGCCTACTTCGCGAAACCGGTGGTGCAAAAACCGACGCGGTACTACCGCTTTGCAAGGCGGTACTACCGTGGTAAACGCGGATGTAAAAATTACATCGCGCGCCTACTACCGCGACAAGCGGTACTAAGCGAAGAAGACCCGCGGTACTACAGCTCCAAGGGAGCGATACTACCGTGGGCCCCAGCGTACTACCGTGCGAGCAGCGGTACTACCGTGCGTGCAGCGGATGTAAAAATTACATCCGCCCTACTACAAGCCGGGCGGCACTAGGCGAGTCGGCGGTACTACCAGCGCCAATGGGCGGTACTACCGTGAGGCGCGCGATGTAAAAATTACATCCGCCCTACTACTACAAGACCGAGCGGCACTAGGCCAAAATCAGCGGTACTACCGCGCTGAGGGGCGGTACTACCGTGGCCTGTCGCGGTACTACCGCTTGTACTTGCGGTACTACCGCAAGTACAACAGTAGTCGTCAGTTTTTCGCACAACCACGATAATGATGGGTAGCTCCAAAGTGCAAGGAAAGGAGGGCAAGTGTGCGTGTGATTCCACCCTACCTTTCCGCGTGGACCCCCTCTTAATAATACGGCTCTCCTCGACTCAACTCCACCAAAGAGAAAGCGTGAACAACGCCCGGCCGTTAGTCTCCGAGGGCACCGAATCGTCTTGAGCCTAATGATGAAGTATCTGTGGGACTCAAGGCACACGATTAGTCCGCACAAGTATTGTCATCAATCACCAAAACACTTAGGGATAAATATGCCCTTACTGTTGGGGAACGTAGTAATTTCAAAAAATTTCCTACGCACACGCAAGATCATGGTGATGCATAGCAACGAGAGGGAGAGTGTTGTCTACGTACCCTCGTGAGACCCAAGCGAAGCGATCACTGGCGTAGAGGAAGTAGTCGTCGTTCTCCTCGCGATCCGACCGATCCGGCGCCGTTACTCGGCGCCCAGAGTTCTTGACACACGTACAGCTCGATGGCGTCCCTCGTACTCGATCCAGCCGAGTGTCGAGGGAGAGTTCCGTCGACCTGACGGCGTGGTGGCGATCTTGATGTTTCACCGTAGCGGGCTTCGTCTAAGCTTCAGCGACGGTATGACCGAGTGGAATATGGTGGAAGGGGCACCGCACACGGCTAAGGAACGATCCGTAGATCAAACTTGTGTGTCCTAGGGTGCCCCCTGCCCCATATATAAAGGAGGGAGGGGGAGGCGGCCGGCCCCTATAGGCGCGCCAGGAGGGGGCAGTCCTCCTCCTAGTTGAGTAGGACTCCCTTTCCTAGTCCAACTAGGAAGGAGAAGGGGAAGGAAGAGAGGGAGGGAGAGGAAAGGGGCGCGCCCCTCCTTGTCCTATTCGGACTCCCACAGGGCGCGCCACCTCCTGGTGCGCCCCTCTCTCTCCCCTCTTGGCCCACTAAGGCCCATAACTTCCCGGGGTTCCGCAACCTCCGGCACTCCGGTTTTCTCCGAAACTTCCTAACCTTTCGGTGTCCGAATATAGCCATCCAATATATCAATCTTTATGTCTCGACCATTCCGAGACTCCTCGTCATGTCCGTGATCACATCCGGGACTCGAACTTCTTCGGTACATCAAAATACATAAACTCATAATAAGCATCGCCATCGAAACCTTAAGCGTGCGGACCCTACGGTTCGAGAACAATGTAGACATGACCGAGACCGTCTCGGTTAATAACCAACAGCGGGACCTGGATGCCCATATTGGTTCCTACATATTCTCGAAGATCTTTGTCGGTCGGACCGCATAACAACATCGTTGTTCCCTTTGTCATCGGTATGTTACTTGCGAGATTCGATCGTCGGTATCAATACCTAGTTCAATCTCGTTACGGCAAGTCTCTTTACTCGTTCCGTAATACATCATCTCACAACTAACTCATTAGTTGTAGTGCTTGCAAGGCTTCGATGATGTGTATTACCGAGAGGGCCCAGAGATACCTCTCCGACAATCGGAGTGACAAAACCTAATCTCGAAATCGCCAACCCAACATCCGCCTTTGGAGACACTGTAGTACTCCTTTATAATCACCTAATTACGTTGTGACGTTTGGTAGCACCAAAGTGTTCCTCCGGTAAGCAGGAGTTGCATAATCTCATAGTTACGGGAACATGTATAAGTCATGGATAAGCGGTAGCAACATACTAAGCGATCGTGTGCTAAGCTAATGGAATGGGTCATGTCAATCAGATCATTCTACTAATGATGTGACCTTGTTAATCAAATAACAACTCTTTGTTCATGGTTAGGAAACATAACCATCTTTGATTAACAAGCTAGTCTAGTAGAGGCATACTAGTGACATGTTGTTTGTTTATGCATTCACACATGTATTATGTTTCCGGTTAATACAATTCTAGCATGAATGATAAATATTTATCATGAAATAAGGAAATAAATAATAACTTTATTATTGCCTCTAGGGCATATTTCCTTGATCTCCCACTTGCACTAGAGTCAATAATCTAGATAGTAATGATTCTAACACCCATGGAGTCTTGGTGCTGATCATGTTTTGCTCGTGGAAGAGGCTTAGTCAGCGGTTCTGCGACATTCAGATCCGTATGTATCTTGCAAATCTCTATGTCTCCCACGGACTAAGTCCGGATGGAATTGAAGCGTCTCTTGATGTGCTTGGTCCTCTTGTGAAATCTGGATTCCTTTGCTAAGGCAATTGCTCGATATTGTCACGAAGATTTTCATTGGACCCGATGCACTAGGTATGACACCTAGATCGGATATGAACTCCTTCATCCAGACTCCTTCATTAGCTGCTTCCGAAGCTGCTATGTACTCCGCTTCACATGTAGATCCCGCTTCTGACGCTTTGTTTAGAACGCACCAACCGACGGCTCCTCCGTTTAGTGTAAATCGTATCCGGTCTGCGATTTAGAATCGTCCGGATCGGTGTCAAAGCTTGCATCAATGTAACCGTTTTTATGAGCTCTTTGTCACCTCCATATCTGAGAAACATATCCTTAGTCCTTTTCGGTATTTCAGATGTTCTTGACCGCTGTCGATGATCCACTCTGGATTACTTTGGTACCTCCTGCTAAACTTATAGCAAGGCACACATCAGTCAGGTACCAGACATTGCATACATGATAGAGCCTATGGCTGAAGCATAGGGAACATCTTTCATTTTCTCTCCATCTTCTGCGGTGGTGGGCATTGAGTCTTACTCAACTTCACACCTTGTAACACGAGCAAGAACCCTTTCTTTGCTTGATCCATTTTGAACTTCTTCAAAATTTTGTCAAGGTATGTGCTTTGTGAAAGTCAATTAAGCGTCTTGATCTATCTCTATAGATCTTAATGCCCAATATGTAAGCAGCTTCACCGAGGTCTTTCATTGAAAAACTCTTATTCAAGTATCCCTTTATGCTATCCAAAATTCTATATCATTTCCGATCAGCAATATGTCATCTACATATAATATCGAAATGCTCTGAGCTCCACTCACTTTCTTGTAAATCTGAGGCTTCTCCAAAAGTGCATACAAACCCAAATGCTTTGATCACACTATCAAGCGTTTATTCTAACTCGAGATGCTTGCACCAGTCCATAAATGGATCATTGGAGCTTGCACACTTTGTTAGCTCCTTTGGATCGATAAAACCTTCTCGTTGCATCATATACAACTCTTCTTCCGAAATCCATTCAGAATGCGGTCTTTACATCCATTTGCCAAATTTCATAATCATAAAATCGGCAATTGCTAACATGATTCGGACAGACTTAAGCATCGCTTCTGGTGAGAAGGTCTCATCGTAGTCAATCCCTTGAACTTGTCGAAAACCCTTTGCGACAAGTCGAGCTTTATATGAGCGATAATATTACCGTCGGCGTCGGTCTTCTTCTTGAAGATCCACTTGTTTTCTATTGCTTGCCTACCCTCGGGCAAGTCAACCAAAGTCCATACTTTGTTTTCATACATGGATCCCATCTCGATTTCATGGCCTCAAGCCATTTTGCGAATCTGGGCTCACCATCGCTTCTTCATAGTTCGTGGGTTCATCATGATCTAGTAGCATGATTTCCGAGCAGGATTACCGTACCACTCAGTGCGGATCTTATTCTGGTTGATCTACGAGGTTCTGCGATAACTTGATCTCAAGTTTCATGATCAACATCATCAACTTCCTCACTACTTAGTGTAGATGTCTCAGAAACCGGTTTCTGCGACGAACTACTTTCAAGTAAGGGAGAAGGTACAATTACCTCATCAAGTTCTACTTTCCTCCCACTCACTTCTTTCGAGAGAAACTCCTTCTCTAGAAAGGATCCATTCTTAACAACGAATGTCTTGCCTTCGGATCTGTGATAGAAGGTGTACCCAACTGTCTCCTTTGGGTATCCTATGAAGACACATTTCTCCGATTTGGGTTCGAGCTTATCGGGTTGAAGCTTTTCACATAAGCATCGCATCCCCAAACTTTAAGAAACGACAACTTTGGTTTCTTGCTAAACCACAGTTCATAAGGTGTCGTCTCAGCAGTTTCGACGGTGTTTTATTCAGTGTGAATGCGGCCGTCTCTAGAGCATAACCCCAAAGCGATAGCGGTAAATCTGTAAGAGACATCATAGATCGCACCATATCTAGTAAAGTACGATTCGACGTTCGGACACACCATTACGTTGTGGTGTTCGGGTGGCGTGAGTTGCTGAAACTATTCGCATTGTTTCAAATGTAGACCAAACTTCGTAACTCAAATATTCACCTCCACAATCGGATCGTAGAAATTTAATTTTCTTGTTACGATGATTTTCAACTTCACTCTGAAATTCTTTGAACTTTTCAAATGTTTGGACTTATGTTTCATTAAGTAGATATACCCATATCTGCTTAAGTCATCTGTGAAGGTGAGAAAATAACGATATCCGCCACGAGCCTCAACATTCATTGGACCACATACATCATATGTATGATTTCCAACAAATCTGTTGCTCTCTCCATAGTACCGAGAACGGGTTCTAGTCATCTTGCCCATGAGGCACGGTTACATAAGTGCCAAGTGATTCATAATCAAGTGACTCCAAAAGTCCATCGAGATGGAGTTTCTTCATGCGCTTTACACCGATATGACCTAAGCGGCGATGCCACAAATAAGTTGCACTATCATTATCAACTCTGCATATTTTGGTTTCAACATTATGAATATGTGTATCACTACTATCGAGATTCATCAAAATAGACCACTCCTCAAGGGTGCATGACCATAAAAGATATTACTCATATAAATAGAACAACCATTATTCTCGATTTAAATGAATAACCGTCTCGCATCAAACAAGATCCGGATATAATGTTCATGCTCAACGCAGCACCAAATAACAATTATTTAGGTCTAAAACTAATCCGAAGGTAGATGTAGAGGTAGCGTGCCGACCGCGATCACATCGACTTTGGAACCATTTCCCACGCGCATCGTCACCTCGTCCTTTGCGGTGTTAAGCAATCCGTAGTCCTGTTTGAGTTGCAAATATTAGCAATGAACCAGATCAAATACCAGTGCTCTGCGAGCTCTAGTAAGGTACACATCAATAACATGTATATCACATATACCTTTGTTCACCTTGCCATCCTTCTTATCCGCCAAATACTTGGGGCGGTTCCGCTTCGGTGACCGATCGCTTGCGGTAGAAGCACTCGGTTTCAGGTTTAGGTCCGGACTTGGGTTTCTTCTCTGACGACAACTTGCTTGCTGTTCTTCTTGAAGTTCCCTTCTTCTTCCCTTTGCCTTTCTTCTTGAAACTAGTGGTCTTATTGACCATCAACACTTGATGCTCCTTCTTGATTTCTCGTCCGCAGCCTTTAGCATTGCGAAGAGCTCGGTATAGTCTTTACTAACCCTTGCATATTATAGTTCATCACGAAGCTTTTGTAGCATGGTGGCGGTGATTGAAGAATTACATCAATGACACAATCATCCGGAAGATTAACTCCCAATTGTGTCAAGTGATTGTAGTACCCGGACATTACGAGTATGTGCTCACTAACGAACTATTCTCCTCCATCTTGCAGCTATAGAACTTATTGGAGACTTCATATCTCTCAATCCGGGCATTACATTTGGAATATCAACTTCAACTCTGGAACATCTCATATGCTCCATGATGTTCAAAACGTCGTTGAAGTCCGGTTCTAAGCCGTAAAGCATGGCACATTGAACTATAGAGTAGTCATCGGCTTTGCTCGCGCAGACGTTCACAACATCGGTGTTGCTCCAAAGAAGCACGGCACCTAGCGGTGCATCGGGGCGTAACTCTTACGTGCAGCAATGAGGATGATCCTCAAATTCGGACCCGTCCGTGTAATTGCTACCATCATCTTTCAACTTTGCTTTCTCAAGGAGCGCATTAAAATTCAACGGAACAACAAACGAGCCATCTATCTACAATCAAACATAAACAAGCAAGATACTATCGGTACTAAGTTCATGATAAATTTAAGTTCAATTAATCATATTACTTAAGAACTCCCACTTAGAAAGACATCTCTCTAGTCATCTAAGTGATCACGTGATCCAAATCAACTAAACCATAACCGATCATCACGTGAAATGGAGTAGTTTTCAATGGTGAACATCTTATGTTGATCATATCTACTATATGATTCATGCTCGACCTTTCGGTCTCCATGTTCGAGGCCATATCTGCATATGCTAGGCTCGTCAAGTATAACCCGAGTATTCTGCGTGTGCAAAACTGGCTTGCACCCGTTGTAGATGGACGTGGAGCTTATCACACCGATCATCACGTGGTGTCCAGGCACGACGAACTTTGGCAGCGGTGCATACTCGGGAGAACACTTCTTGATAATTTAGTGAGAGATCATCTTATAATGCTACCGTCGATCAAAGCAAGATAAGATGCATAAAGGATAAACATCACATGCAAATCAATATAAGTGATATGATATGGTCATCATCATCTTGTGCTTCGTGATCTTCATCTCCGCAGCACCACCATGATCACCATCGTCATCGGTAGCGACACCTTGATCTCCATCGTAGCATCGTTGTCGTCTCGCCAATCTTATGCTTCTCGACTATCGCTACCGCTTAGTGATAAAGTAAAGCATTACGAAGCGATGCATTGCATACA
Source organism: Aegilops speltoides (assembly GCA_021437245.1). Lineage (NCBI taxonomy): Eukaryota > Viridiplantae > Streptophyta > Magnoliopsida > Poales > Poaceae > Aegilops > Aegilops speltoides. Next base: position 438,836,178 of record CM038144.1, read on the forward strand.
ATAAGCGACAACCATATGGCTCCAGCCGATTGCCGATAACCGGTTACAAAACATGATCATCTCATACAATAAAATATAGCATCACGTCTTGACCATATCACATCACAACATGCCTGCAAAAACAAGTTAGGCGTCCTCTACTTTGTTGTTGCAAATTTTACGTGGCTGCTACGGGCTTAAGCAAGAACCAGTCTCACCTCGCATCAAAACCACAATGATACTTCGTCAAATAGACTCCGTTTAACCTTCTCAAGGACCGGCGTAGCCTTTCAGTTCAACTAAAGTGAGAGAGACAGACACCCACCAGTCACCTTTAAGCAGCGAGTGCTTGTGGCGGTGAAACCAGTCTCGCGTAAGCGTCTGGCGTAATGTCGGTGCAGGCGCTTCATCTCACAATACCGCTGAACCAAAGTATGACATCTTTGGTAGGTAGTATGACTTGTATCGCCCACAACTCACTTGTGTTCTACTCGTGCAAAACATCAAACCATAAAACCTAGGCTCGGATGCCTTTGTTGGGGAGCGTAGTAATTTCAAAAATTTCCTCGCACACGCAAGATCATGGTGATGCATAGCAGCGAGAGGAGAGTGTTGTCTCGTACCCTCCAAGACCCGGCGAAGCGATCACAACGTAGAGGAAGTAGTCGTACGTTCTCCTCGCGATCCGACCGATCCGGCGCCGTTACTCCGGCGCCCCGAGTTCTTGACACGTACAGCTCGATGGCGTCCCTCGTACTCGATCCAGCCGAGTGTCGAGGAGAGTTCCGTCGACCTGACGGCGTGGTGGCGATCTTGATGTTTCACCGGCGCGAGGCTTCGTCTAAGCTTGACGGTATGACCGAGTGGAATATGGTGGAAGGGGCACGCACACGGCTAAGGAACGATCCGTAGATCAAACTTGTGTGTCCTAGGGTGCCCCCTGCCCCGTATATAAAGGAAGGAGGGGGAGGCGGCCGGCCCTATAGGCGCGCCAAGGAGGAGTCCTCCTCCTAGTTGAGTAGGACTCCCTTTCCTAGTCCAACTAGGAAGGAGAAGGGGAAGGAAAGAGAGGAGAGGGAGAGGGAAGGGGGCGCGCCCCCTCCTTGTCCTATTCGGACTCCCACAGAGGCGCGCCACCTCTGGTGCGGCCCTCTCTCTCCCCTCTTGGACCACCAAGGCCCATAACTTCCCGGGGTTCCGTAACCCCTCGGCACTCCGGTTTTCTCCGGAAACTTCGGAACCTTTCGGTGTCGAATATAGCCATCCAATATATCAATCTTTATGTCTCGACCATTCCGAGACTCCTCGTTATGTCCGTGATCACATCCGGGACTCGAACTTCTTCGGTACATCAAAATACATAAACTCATAATAAGCATCATCGAAACCTTAAGCGTGCGGACCCTACGGTTCGAGAACAATGTAGACATGACCGAGACCGTCTCCGGTCAATAACCAACAGCGGGACACTGGATGCCCATATTGGTTCCTACATATTCTCTGAAGATCTTTGTCGGTCGGACCGCATAACAACATCGTTGTTCCCTTTGTCATCGGTATGTTACTTGCGAGATTCGATCGTCGGTATCAATACCTAGTTCAATCTCGTTACCGCAAGTCTCTTTACTCGTTCCGTAATACATCATCTCACAACTAACTCATTAGTTGTAGTGCTTGCAAGGCTTGATGATGTGTATTACCGAGAGGGCCCAGAGATACCTCTCCGGCAATCGGAGTGACAAAACCTAATCTCGAAATCACGCCAACCCAACATCGCCTTTGGAGACACTGTAGTACTCCTTTATAATCACCCGATTCGTTGTGACGTTTGGTAGCACCAAAGTGTTCCTCCGTAAGCAGGAGTTGCATAATCTCATAGTTACGAGGAACATGTATAAGTCATGGATAAAAGCAGTAGCAACATACTAAACGATCGTGTGCTAAGCTAATGGAATGGGTCATGTCAATCAGATCATTCTACTAATGATGTGACCTTGTTAATCAAATAACAACTCTTTGTTCATGTTTAGGAAACATAACCATCTTTGATTAACAAGCTAGTCTAGTAGAGGCATACTAGTGACATGTTGTTTGTTTATGCATTCACACATGTATTATGTTTCCGGTTAATACAATTCTAGCATGAATGATAAATATTTATCATGAAATAAGGAAATAAATAATAACTTTATTATTGCCTCTAGGGCATATTTCCTTCACTTACAATAGGTCTGTCACCTAGCGGTGCATTAAGGACATAATTCTTCTGTGCAGCAATGAGGATAAACCTCAGATCACGGATCAAATCCGCATCATTGCTACTAACATTTTTCAACACAATTTTCTCTAGGACCATATCAAAATAAACATATGAAAGCAACAACGCGAGCTATTGATCTACAACATAATTTGCAAAATACTACAAGGACTAAGTTCATGATAAATTTAAGTTCAATTAATCATATTACTTAAGAACTCCCACTTAGACAGACATCTCTCTAGTCATCTAAGTGATTATGTGATCCAAATCAACTAAACCATGATCGATCATCACGTGAGATGGAGTAGTTTTCAATGGTGAACATCACTATGTTGATCATATCTACTATATGATTCACGCTCGACCTTTCGGTCTCCGTGTTCCGAGGCCATATCTGCACATGCTAGGCTCGTCAAGTTTAACTTTGAGTATTCGCGTGTGCAAAAAAAAACTTCTTGCCGTTGTAGATGGACGTGAGAGCTTATCACACCCGATCATCACGTGGTGTGCAGGCACGACGAACTTTGGCAGCGGTGCATACTCGGGAGAACACTTCTTGATAATTTTAGTGAGAGATCATCTTAAAATGCTACCGTCGATCAAAGCAAGATAAGATGCATAAAGGATAAACATCACATGCAATCAATATAAGTGATATGATATGGCCATCATCATCTTGTGCTTGTGATCTCCATCTCCGGCAACACGTCGTGATCACCATCGTCACCGGTAGCGACACCTTGATCTCCATCGTAGCATCGTTGTCGTTTCGCCATCTATTGCTTCTATGACTATCGCTACCGCTTAGTGATAGAGTAAAGCAATTACGAGCGTTGCATTTCATACAATAAGCGACAACCATATGGCTCCTGCCGATTGCCGATAACCGGTTACAAAACATGATCATCTCATACAATAAAATATAGCATCACGTCTTGGCCATATCACATCACAACATGCCTGCAAAAACAAGTTAGGCGTCCTCTACTTTGTTGTTGCAAATTTTACGTGGCTGCTATGGGCTTAGCAAGAACCGTTCTTACCTACGCATCAAAACCACAGCGATAGTTAAATCAAATAGACTCCGTTTTAACCTTCACAAGGACCGGCGTAGCCACCTTCAGTTCAACTAAAGTGAGAGAGACAGACACCCGCCAACCACCTTTAAGCACGAGTGCTCGTAGCAGTGAAGCCGGTCTCGCGTAAGCGTCTGGCGTAATGTCGGTCCGGGCCGCTTCATCTCACAATACCGCTGAACCAAAGTATGACATGCTGGTAGGCAGTATGACTTATATCGTCCACAATTCACTTGTGTACTACTCGTGCATATAACATCAATGCATAAAACCTAGGCTCTGATACCATTGTTGGGGAACGTAGTAATTTCAAAATTTTCCTATGCACACGCAAGATCATGGTGATGATATAGCAACGAGAGGGGAGAGTGTTTGTCCACGTACCCTCGTAGACCGTAAGCAGAAGCGTTAGCTGCAGCGGTTGATGTAGTCGTGCGTCTTCACAATCCGACCGATCCAAGCACCGAGCGTCACGGAGCCTCCGAGTTCACTGCGTTCAGCTCGATGGCGTCCCTCGAACTCCGATCCAGCCAAGTGTCGAGGAGAGTTTCGTCGACCTGACGGCATGGTGGCGATCTTGATGTTCTACGGTGCAGGGCTTCGCCTAAGCTTCGCGACGATATGACCGAGGTGGAATATGGTGGAAGGGGACACCGCACACGGCTAAGGAACGATCCGTAGATCAACTTGTGTGTCCATGGGGTGCCCCCTACCCCCGTATATAAAGGAGGGAGGGAGGAGGAGGCCGGCCCTAGGAGGGGCGCGCCATGGGGAGTCCTACTCCCACCGGGAGTAGGATTCCCCCTTTCCTAGTCCAACTAGGGGTCCTTCCATGTAGTAGGAGTAGGAGCCAAGGAAGGGGAAGAGAGAAGGGAAGGAAGGAGGGGGTGCGGCCCTTCCCCCTAGTCCAATTCGGACAAGGCCTTGGGGGGGCGCGCGGCCTGCCCTAGGTAGCCCCTCTCTCTTTCCCACAGGGCCCAATAAGGCCCAATACTTCTCCCCGGCGAATTCCCGTAACTCTCCGGTACTCCGAAAAATACCCGAATCACTCGGAACCTTTCCGAACTCCGAATATAGTCGTCCAATATATCGATCTTTACGTCCCGACCACTTCGAGACTCCTCGTCATGTCCCCGATCTCATCCGGGACTCCGAACTCCTTCGGTACATCAAAACTCATAAACTCATAATATAAGCATCGCCGAAACCTTAAGCGTGCGGACCCTACGGGTTCGAGAACTATGTAGACATGCCCTAGAACTATTCTTGGTCAATAACCAATAGCGTGACCTGGATGCCCATATTGGCTCCTACATATTCTACGAAGATCTCTATCGGTCAAACCGCATAACAACATACGTTGTTCCCTTTGTCATCGGTATGTTACTTGCCCGAGATTCGATTGTCGGTATCCAATACCTAGTTCAATCTCGTCACCGACAAGTCTCTTTACTCGTTCTGTAATGCATCATCCCGTAACCAACTCATTGGTTACATTGCTTGCAAGGCTTATAATGATGTGCATTACCGAGAGGGCCCAGAGATACCTCTCCGAAAATCGGAGTGACAAAACCTAATCTCGAAATACGCCAACTCAACATGTACCTTCGGAGACACCTATAGTACTCCTTTATAATCACCCAGTTATGTTGTGACGTTTGGTAGTACCCAAAGTGTTCCTCCGGTAAACGGGAGTTGCATAATCTCATAGTTACAGGAACATGTATAAGTTATGAAGAAAGCAATAGCAACATACTAAACGATCAAGTGCTAAGCTAACGGAATGGTTCAAGTCAATCACATCATTCTCCTAATGATGTGATCCCGTTAATCAAATGACAACTCTTTTGTCCATGGCTAGGAAACATAACCATCTTTGATAAACGAGCTAGTCAAGTAGAGGCATACTAGTGACACTATGTTTGTCTATGTATTCACACATGTATTATGTTTCCGGTTAATACAATTCTAGCATGAATAATAAACATTTATCATGATATGAGGAAATAAATAATAACTTTATTATTGCCTCTAGGGCATATTTCCTTCAGGTACATCAAAACTCATAAACTCATAATAAAACTTTCATCGTAACGTTAAGCGTGCGGACCCTACGGGTTCGAGAACTATGTAGACATGACCTAGAACTGTTTCCGGTCAATAACCAATAGCGGAACCTGGATGCTCATATTGGCTCCTACATATTCTACGAAGATCTTTATCGGTCGAACCGCATAACAACATCGTTGTTCCTTTGTCATCGGTATGTTACTTGCAGAGATTCGATCGTCGGTATCCAATACCTAGTTCAATCTCGTTACCGACAAGTCTTTTTACTCGTTGCGTAATGCATCATTCCGTAACTAACTCATTAGCTACATTGCTTGCAAGGCTTATAGTGATGTGCATTACCGAGAGGGCCCACAGATACCTCTCCGACAATCGGAGTGACAAATCCTAATCTCGAAATACGCCAACCCAACATGTACCTTCGGAGACACCTGTAGAGCTCCTTTATAATCACTCAATTACGTTGTGACGTTTGGTAGCACACAAAGTGTTCCTCCGGTAAACGGGAGTTGCATAATCTCATAGTCGTAGGAACATGTATAAGTCATGAAGAAAGCAATAGCAACATACTAAACGATCAAGTGCTAGGCTAACGGAATGAGTCAAGTCAATCACATCATTCTCCTAATGATGTGATCCCGTTAATCAAATAACAACTCTTTTGTCCATGGCTAGGAAACTTAACCATCTTTGATTCATGAGCTAGTCAAGTAGAGGCATACTAGTGACATTATGTTTGTCTATGTATTCATACATGTATTATGTTTCCGGTTAATAAAATTCTAGCATGAATAATAAACATTTATCATGAAATAAGGAAATAAATAATAACTTTATTATTGCCTCTAGGGCATATTTTCTTCAGCACATGCAGCACGCCACTTGTCACAACCGGAAAGGTGGTAGTGATCTTTGCAATGAGTACTCCTGAATTAGTGATTTTGTGTTTGTTTGCTTTTTGCCAACTTTCTTCTGTTTTTCTTAATGAGTACTCCTCAAAATTCGCAAGCTTATTCAAAATGGATGAAGTTTTTCAATTATATCAATATTTTTTCAAATTTGATGAACTTTTCTTTTCAAGCGATGATTTTTTTTTCAAAATCGATGAACATTTTCTAAATCTATGAACATATTTCAAATTTGATGAAGTTTTATTTTCAAATCGATGAAATTTTTCCAAATGCGATGAACTTTTCTTTAACTTTGATGAACTTTTTTCAAATGCGATGAACTTTTCTTTAACTTTGATGAACTTTTTTCAAATTCGATGAACTTTTTCCAAACAATGATTTTTTTTCCAAATTACATGACATTTTTTTCAAATTCAATGATTTTTTTGTGAACTTTTTTCAAAATTGATGAACTTTTGTTTCAAATTCGTGAACTCTTTTAAAAGTTGGAGAACTTTCTAAAAAAAATCCTTGAACATTTTTTAATACACTAAATTATTTATTTTTCTTTTTCTTTTTCCCCATATTTTTAAAGGTCAACACTTGACAAGTCAACTGATCAAGCGCAACGGTTAAAATGGGATCGACGACCTAAGGAAACCGGCCAAGCTAATCGAGCACTCTCCCTTTACATGGGCTGACCAACGAGCAGAGGGCGCATGAGCGCCGATTCCTGAAGTGGTGCTTAAGGCGCCACATAGGAGCACCCATGGGTCCACCCGTTCTCTCGATTCAGGGATGGTTGCATAACCAATCCTATTCCGCGCCTTAAGTTTTTTTTGCATCTAAACACACTTTATTCATTAAACAATGTTAATAGGGATATAGTTTAGATCGGGGAAGGGGCGAGGAGCCACAAATGGCGACTAAGATCTAAACCAAAAGCATGTTTAGAAAGGCTATGTGCCTCAGAATTTGTAGTGCTGCCTTCAAAGATGAAACTGCAATCCTGGAACTCGTCATGGAACTCAGCAGGAGCGGGTCTAATTTCCTTGACTATGGTTGTGTATGATCCACGAGAGTCATTCTGGACATCATAACTCACTACCTAGCGATCTGAAGCCACCACTACATGTGATAATAGGAGATAATGTGCAAGTGTTAATGCCTCCCGACAAGCAAATGCCTCAAGGGTGATCAGATCTGTTATACCCGAGCATTTGATGACCGAAGTGCCCAGGAACATACCTCTCGAGTCACTGCAAACAACAATGTAAGATCCCTCATTCAAGCTCGTCGAGATTGCTCCATCTACCCGACTTTTTTGCAAAACCCGCTGCAAGAAGGATCCATCTCTGGGATGGTTGTCTTCTCGTTGTAGAAGCCAGCACATGCGCCTTCTTGGTCTGCAATCAGCAAGCTCCCTGATATAACTTCTAATAGTGCTATTCATTTGCATGGGGGGCTTTGGAAGATCTGCTCATGGAGAGCTTTGCGCGGGCGAGCCAAATCACACATAGTGTGACTATAATTTTGATGAAGTCATCTTAAGCGCTGGAACTAACCAGCGCACACCGCTCCGATTGAGAGGCCCGACCCATTTAGGAATTGTTGTGCATTTTCTTCTGGCTTTTTTCTTTTTCGATTTTATTTCGTTTTTTATTTTCCTTTCCTTTTTCAATTGCCATATGCGTGAATTTCTCATAAATTCTTGATTTTTTTTCATATTCATGCACTTTTAAAAAATTAATGAACTTTTTTTTAAAACATGTAAACTTTTTTCAAATACATGAATAAATTCTAATTCACAAACTTTTTTCAAACTCACGGTGGGTTGCTAAACCCTAACAGGGAGGGGAACTCAACCTGTCCAAATGTTCATCCTCTAGATTTTATTTTAGGAAAATCTTCATCCTCTAGTACCACTTGTCCGCTAGAACCCTGCTCCTACCGCAGGAAGGAGTCATAGTGGTCCGGCTCTCTGGTGGTCGCTCTGTGCGCGAGCTACTGGCAGCAGCCACACTTTCTGCCGGCCCATTAGCTCTTTTCCCAAATTGGGTTTTCTCTACTTTTTTTGTATTTTATCCATTTGTTTTCCTTTTCTATTTTTCATTTTCGTTTTTTTCTTTTATTTATTTATATTTTCATTTTTTTCTTATTTCTGTTACTTTAATATTTTATTTGTTTTTTATTTTCCATTTTTTAAAATCATGAATATTTTTCAAACTCAAAAAGGTTTTATTAATTTGTGATCATTTTTTCGTAAATTATCAAACATTTCTGAAAACTTTTAACATTTTTTTTGAAACTTGTGAAATTTTCTGAATTGACGGACATGTTTTCGAACTGCGAACAACTTTTGGAATTCATGAATAATTTTTAATTTTGACAAGCATTTTTAAAATGCATGAAATATTTCCTGGGTCGGTAAACTTAGTGTAATTATTGAACATCTTTTGAATTCAAATAAATATTTTCAAATTCACAAACTTATATTGAATACATGATCATTTTCTGAAAATCATGAACATTTGTTAATTTTGCGGAACATTTTTTTTCATAGTTGTGAACATTTTTAAAATCATGAACATTTTTTAATCCTTTAACGTTTTGAACATCGTTTTAAAATTCTTGTTTTTATAAATTTGGAACTTTTTGAGATCCCAAATTATTTAAAGAAAACAAACAGAAAAAAATAAAAAAGAAACAGGGGTGCCCCGCACATGGGCTGGTCCAAAAAGGGTGGGGGTGGGGGTTGCCTCTCAACCGATACACATATCACGTGCTGGGCGCTCTCTCGGGATTTTTTTTATCATGTTCGTGCTTTCGGGTTTAGGAACCTATTTTTTCGGCTTTTCGGTTTTCGCCGGATTTTCCTTAGGTTTTGAAAGGAAAAAAAAATTCAAATGAAAAAAAAATAGTGCGAAATGTGTTTATTTGCTTCCGCGAGAGGCATAGCTGTAGAAGGAGAAAAGATGTTTTTTCTGCTTCCGCGAGAGGCACAAATTTGCTTCTTGTGCAGGCACACGTTTTCTTCCGCGAAGGCATTGTTGTGCCTCTCGGAAGGGTAAATAAACACGGGGTTTTCTTGCACAAGAGGTACAAACTTGCTTCTTATGGAGGCACCGGTTTGCTTCTGCGCTCTTGGGAAGCGAAAAATGCAGTCTCTTTCTTTCGTGAATAGCACAAATTTGCTTTCGGAAAGGCACTGTGCCTCTTGGAATGGGCAAAAACTGTGCTTCCAGCTCATTTTTTTTCTTCTCATTTGTTTTGTGAAGAAAAGTTCGTCGAAACCTGTTAACATGGATCTAGTTTTAAAAATCTCAGCACAAGAAATCCAACAGTAAAAATGATCCATGATTTGGACGCACAGTTTAAAAGATAAAATGTTTTGAGTAAACAGATTTATAAAAAAGTTGAAACTCACAAACTGTTTTTTAGGGTTGTTAAAACTTACAGATTGCTGCGCCACCAGCCGCGCAACTGGAAACGTGGAAGTGACTAACAACCCTTAAGGTTATTTTGAGACAATCTCGCTTAGCTTTATTCAATCTCCAAAATGTTTACAGGAAAGGGAAGCTCCCCCGGTTGGCCTAACAAAACATGGCGACCAAAACCGAGTCCTAAAGCGTGCCTAGCGAGAGTGTGAGCCTCGAAATTCGAGCTCCTAGACTCAAGAACTATATTACAGCAAATGAAATTCCTAGTTCGGTCTATTATTTCATGTAGAATGGCTCCATAACCTGCTGCCGAGTTCCCCTTGATGTCATTCACCACCAACTTGCTATCTGAAGAAATATGAATCCGGTTCTCGTAAAGATCGTCCGCTAAAGATTGCCCTTCACATACTCCCAATGCTTCCAGCGTGTTAGGATCAATTATATGTCTAACAGTGACAGCTGAAGCCCCAAGAAAATTTTCTCTCTAATCCCGACAGACTGCCGCCACAGCTCCAAAACTTCCTTCTACAGAGACCGCTGCATCAACATTAACCTTCGCAAGACCCTCCGGAGGTGCCAACCAAGCTGTTGGTCGTTCTTTGGGCATTTGTGGCTGCGTCAGAGTTTGCTTTTCAACTATCTGTAGATCTCTAAGAAAAAAGTTGACAAAAGAATGAGTTGTAAAAGGGCTTTCATAAATATCTTCATGGATGGCTTTCCTCCTTGATCGCCAAATAGCCCATAAGGTCACCACCATTCGGGTGAACTGCTCGTGTGACAATGTCTCATGCATAGTAAATAACCAGTTTTTTGCATTCATTGTCAGATTATCAACCATAGCTTCCACAATTTCCTCCGAGCAGAGAGACCACACGCTCCTTGCCATAATGCAATCAATCAAAGCATGTTTCCAGTCATCTTGCGCGGCGCAGAAAGCACACACAGATGTGGTCGACATATTTCTGCGATGTAATACGGGTGCCGTTGGAGTGGTTTCATGGCAAAGTCTCCACAAGAAAACCTTGATTTTTGAAGGTATCTTGATCTTCCATAATGACGTCCATGCCCTCTCTTCGCAGAAATATGCGTATCGGCCCTTAAGTGATTCCGCCACGGCCACTGCGACACATGCGTATTGGCCCTATACCTACTGCCCAGCCCAGCCCAGCACGGCCGCACCGCCGTACGAAGCCCAGATCAAACGGGATGGACGCCCCAGATGCACCGAGCCTACTCATAAATCCACCACGAAGTCCCCACGCCCACGGCCTCCAGCCCTAGCGCCTCCGCTCCTCTCCACCGCCGCCACACCGTCCCCGCATCCTCTCCCACGCGAAGACCGCCGCCACCGCCGCCGCCCGTCAAGATGGTACGGCGAGGATACATCGCGGCTTTGATCCCCTTCGATTTCTGTCCGAGTGTTTGCCCTCTCTTTTGATCCGAGACTTATGCATCTCTTGTGATCTAATCTGTCTGTGGTCTCGGTTGGGAATCGAACGGAGCAGGTGCTGCAGAACGACATCGACCTCCTCAACCCGCCGGCGGAGCTCGAGAAGCTCAAGCACAAGAAGAAGCGCCTCGTGCAATCCCCCAACTCCTTCTTCATGGTACGTGCGCATCAGATCGTTTAAGATCTTGGGGTTCCCGTTCCTTTGATTGCTCTCCTGGCCCGGCCCCTAATTACGTGCTTGTCTTTGTGTTCCATCCATGCAGGATGTCAAGTGCCAGGGCTGCTTCAACATGTAAGAGTCTTCTTTATACTTGTGCTCCTAGTTAATATACCAACAGTAACATTAAGGTGGTGGATTTGATTCTTAACTTCGGAGCCTGATCTTTCAAAAATGCTATCAATGATTTAGTTTGCTCTTCTTTAAGCATGGCTTATAGGCTAGGTTTATGCACATAGAACTGCCTGCTGTAGGATAAAATATGTAGATTTAGCACCCTGTGCATCTTGTACAACGTCGTGGTTTGCTGATGTGTGCTCTGCAGTTGCTACTGGGCGTTAACGATCGGTTATTCTCCTTAATTTGCCAAGTTGGGTTAGTTTGCCTACTGAGCGTTAACGAAATATTGAACTGATGCTAATTTCCAAGATCATTCCTCGTCACCTCCCTGAGTACCCTGACTTGAGTTACATCTATGTATCAACCAATTCCAGTTTATTCATTATGACTGAAGCTTGTTCTGCTTCATTCACATATTATATATCTGTTCCATGGAAAATTGACATGATGATTAATGTTTCCAACTTTGTATTGCCTTGATCACAGAACGACTGTGTTCAGCCACTCTCAGACCGTGGTGGTGTGCCCCGGCTGCCAGACGGTGCTATGCCAGCCCACCGGAGGAAAGGCGAGGCTCACCGAGGGATGCTCCTTCCGCCGGAAGGGCGACTAAGCTGCACGCCTGTTTATGGGAAAATGAAGCCCTGCTGAACCTTACTTTTCAAGTAACTAGTTATCCCCGATGTGTACTGGTCAAATTTTGTTAATTATGCTTGCCCGTTTGCCAGCCTGAACGTTGTAGCAACGTGTTCTATGTCATGCACTTTTTGAGTCGCCTGTTGTTGGTCCTTCTGTATGTCTGGCTGCCTGGTGATATCTAAGTTTGGTTCTTGTTATGTAGTAGTAATAGCCTGCTGCATTCTCTTGACAGTGTTCAGTGTTTGGTATATATGGCAAATCCGATCCCCCAAACTCTGCGAGCAGTATTTCATCATGCACACTCGTGTCCCTCGTATCCTAAACCTTGAAACCATGCAACGCTATGTAAAATACATGATCATAGCGTGGATCATCGGATTTGCCGGACAAAAGAAGCATGATTCATTCGAGTTCAACAGCGTTCAGGTGAATTACAGGAATTGAAATCCACTTGGGCCTCAAGAGTTGAGCCCACATAGGGGTAGCTATATAAAAGGTGGAGTGCACCAGATTTTTTTTTTCATTTGAAATGACAGTTGTCCTGCATTTATATTAAGAAGAAAAGAGTTGTTTGGTTAATTAGAGAAAACCGAGCGAAAACCAGATTGCCCATTAATTATGAAAAACCGGACGAAAAACAATCGGAACCGTTGAGGGGCACACATAAGAAACCGCACGCACTCCACTCCAAAGAAGGTCTCGGCGAGACAGCATGCATGCGTCATCGTCGTCACTCCTCTAGAGGCGTCATCGCCATCCCTACACTCTGAGCAAACGGCTCCGACTTCGCCGTAGGCGATCGTCGACTCAACCCACACTGTAGCGGACACGTGAAGCTGCATGAAGATTTGTGCCAAAATTCAGCCGCCTACGGCAAGACAACGCAGCTCCGGCTTTGACGAAGAACTCTGAAAGACAAAACCAAGCACATCAGGCGTCACAGAAGATCACCGAAGGGGCCACCTGCAGCCAGTCATCGTATACCACAGGGCCTGCCGCCGCAGTTTTGACTCTACATCAACAAACAAACTGAGGTAATACCGCGGACACGCGGGAGAAGAGTCTACTACCTCAACCATTGTCCCGTCGCCGACATCACTCCGACCATCATCCTTGCAGATTAAGGCACGCGAGGGATAACCAGTTTTGGGGATCCACTTTAGGGTTTGGAGAAACCATCCAGGTGTTGTTGGCATCTCCTTTCTTCGTCCAGCGTTGCCAACTTAGCTTCTAGTGCGTCAGTGCACTGGAATAGAATACACAAGGGTTCAAGGCTTAGGAGGTGGATTCTGAAGATTTCGTCGTTACCCTGTGAAGAGCAAATGCTTGTCTCGCACACGCTTTGTTTGATCAAGGAGTGTCATGTAAATGCCTAACTTTCAAGTTGATCGTCATTAGAGGCGAAAAAATAGTCCACACTTGATGTTCGAGTCATCTTTAATTTTGTATATCCATATAAGACCGATTCCCTGAGGAAACAATTCATGTTTTTCTTGGCTAATTATAAGTGACTAGTGATGTCTGATTGCGGAGCAGTTAATCTTACTCAAGGCCCTCCTACCAAACCTATAATTGGCAAATCATCAAGGTCAAGTGGAGCAACCAACTATGGTCAAAAAAGTACACACGGAGACGGACGTTTTCCACGAAAACCTAAAAACCCTGGCGGCGATTAGGGTTTCGGTGGACGGATACGGCGCTCACCTGATCTCTCCGGTGGGGCGTCCACTAGTTCCGGCCGGAGATGGCTTCATCGGCAGGCGGCAAGCAGCATGAGGCGGACCCCAGCTCCTCGCGTCCGGACAGGGCTCGGCTCGAGGAGGCGTTGGGGAAGCTCGGGATCACGGATGAGGTGGCGACTCCTCTAGTAGTCGATGACACAGAGGAAGGAGAAGCGCAAAAGTGGCTCCTGGCGGGCAGGGTTCTGCACAGGAAATTGCTTCACGTCCAAACCATTGCAAGCGCGCTCCGTCCCGCCTGGGGAAACCCTAGAGGGTTGAAATTCAGATCGATGGGTGAGAACACGTTCGTGGCGGAGTTCGAGACGCAAAGAGATCATGATCGCACTGGAACGGTTCACCATGGCATGTAAGCAAGAACGTTGTTGTACTTGCTGAATTTGAGGACTGTACGCGACCTGATGAGGTCCAATTTGACCGGCTCCACTTGTGGGCTAGGGTCCCAAACCTCCCCTACAATCTCAGAGATGATTCTTGGGGCAAGTTGATTGCGCAACAGATCGATAAGGATGCTACCTCGGTCCAGTTTGATCATGTGGGGGGATACTTGAGAGAAAGAATTGCACATGACGTCAGTAAACCTTTGAGGAGATGGATTTTGATTGATTCTGCCAAAAGGAAGAAAATAGATCTTTATGACATACAGTACGAACAAGTTCCTCACTTCTGTTTCTCTTGTGGCAGACTTGGGCATTCAGACCTGTTTTGCCCAACTCTAGGACCTCGTGATGAAAAGGGTGATCTGCCCTTTGGTTCTAAGTTGAGGGCACCTAAGGATTGGGAGACGGCTGCATCAGGGGATAGTTCAAGTAAAGAGCAATATTCAAGTCCTAGCAGCCAGCGTGAGTCAAAGAATTCTAGTAATGCTGGTAAAGGAGGGGTAGAGGTGACCTCCCCTGTCAAGAATAGACCACAATCCAACATGAGGAAAGAGGCACTGAAACAAATTTACCGGCGTGTTGATAGTGCAACGCCATTGCTACTGACGGATGGTTCAAACCCGAGGATGGACACTGAAAATCTCCAGGAGTTCGATGCTGGCAGTGCCAAGGAAGGGGATGAGAATGCGGTTGAGAGAGTACCGAAAAAGAAAAAGCCAACGCCTGACAACTTGGCAGCGTCTGCAGAGCAGCGCTGCCCATCCCAATGATTTGCATCGGTTGGAACTGCCGGGGGCTTGGGAACCCCGAGGCAGTTCGAGAGCTTCGCTGCTTGGTGAAGCAAGAGGGTCCTGCCCTGCTCTTCGTCATGGAAACTAAAATCAGGGCTAAAAGAGTAGAAGATTTGGGATACAAACTTGGTTTTGCGGGATGTTTTGCTGTTGATAGTGTTGGACTTAGTGGAGGAATTGGCCTCTTCTGGTCTAATGATGTAAGTGTGGACCTGAAAAACTATAGTACGAGTCACATTGATGTGCTGGTGAGAGTTACGGATCAAACCTCTCGGAGTGGAGATTCATAGGATTCTACGGTGCACCAAGAGTTGAAGATAGGCACCATAGTTGGTGCTTTCTTCGGACATTGCATACCCTACCTCATTTCTCCTGGATATGTATGGGTGACTTCAACGAGACCTTGTTTGGAGACGAACATTTTAGCCAAACGGCTCAGCCGGAATCGCAGATGAAGGCATTCAGAGAGGTCATTGAAGATGTTTCCTTCCAAGACCTAGGCTGGTCTGGAATGGCTTACACATGGGATAACAGGAAAGGTGGACACCAAAATGTTAAAGTAAGGCTGGATCGAACTTTTGCTAATGAAGCCTTTCGGCATCGTTATGAGGATATATGTGTGAGACATATCAGTGCAACCGAGTCCGACCACTGCTTTGTGGTGGCAGAATTTCATGGGACAAGGAAGACTGATGGCCTACCTCGGGCTAAGCAATTCAGATATGAGACTGTTTGGCAAACTCTTTCTGATTATGAGAAACTAGTAACAGACACATGGCAAAAGCAAGAACGTGTACCAGGCTTGCAAGGGATTGTAGAGTCGCTCAACGCTCTACAAAGAGAACTTGAGGCATGGGGGCAAAGGAATTTGGATGTCTCATCAGAACAGTCAGGCAACTTCAAAAGAAACTTGACAAACTGCGAAGACAATCCATAGGGCGTAGTCCTTCGGATGAAGAGAAAGCCACTGTCATAAAATTACGCGAGGCTCTTCGACAAGAGGAAATATGGCTACGGCAGCGGTCCAGGGTCTTATGGCTACGGGCGGGAGATCGTAACACGGGGTATTTCCAGGCTCAAGCTAAGCAAAGACAAAGAATGAATAAAATTCGTGGTTTGAAGAGAGCTGATGGCTCTGTTTGCGCCGACGAAAGAGAAGATAAGCAGGAAGTGCAGTCGTTTTATCAAGCACTATACACATCTCAAGGAGTGAATGATACAAGCGAGTTGCTAGATCATGTTCCGGTGAAAGAGATGCCGGCGATGAACGACATGCTGGAGAAACCATACGACGCACAAGAAGTCCAAGTTGCCCTTTTTCAGATGGCCCCAGCAAAAGCACCGGGGGTTGATGGTTTTACAGCTGTTTTTTCCAACGGCATTGGCATATGTTAAAGGATGATGTGACTGATGTAGTGTTAAGCTTCTTAAACGGGGGAGACCTACCGACGGGCTTAATCGACACTTCCATTACCTTGATCCCCAAGGTACGGTGCCCCCAATCAATTTCTCAATACCGCCCCATTGCCCTATGCTCTGTACTTTATAAGATATCGGCTAAGGTTATTACTAACCGATTAAGGGGTTGTATGGATGAGATAATTAGCGAGGAACAAAGTGCGTTTGTTCTTGGTCGTTTGATTACTGACAATGTCTTGGTGGCCTTCGAGAGTGTGCACACTTTACGTCGGAGGAAGAAAGGCCAAAACCATGCATGTGCAGTGAAGTTAGATATGATGAAAGCATACGATAGAGTGGAGTGGCACTACCTGGAGGCCATCATGGCGAAGCTGGATTTCAGCAGGGTTTTGATCAGCTTAATCATGAAGTGTGTGACCTCAGTGCGCTTCTCTGTCAGGGTGAATGGTGAACTACAGCCCTACTTCACGCCCTCTAGGGGGCTTCGGCAAGGAGATCCCGTGTCCCATACTTATTCCTGCTCTGCGCAGAAGGGTTCTCGTCGCTTCTCAAACATCATCCGTTCACCATGGTTCAGTCATTTGCTGTTCGCAGATGACTGCTTGATTTTTAACAATGCCAATTCCCAAAGTGCTGAGAGACTGAATGATATTCTGCGGATCTACGGTGAAGCTTTAGGTCAATGTGTCAACCCAAGAGCGCTATTTTCTTTAGTCCGAACACACCCAGATCCACCAGGCAGACTATCAAAGGAACACCAGGTGTCATGGTAGAAGCGTTCAGCGACAGATACCTTGTCTTACCTACGGCGGTTGGATGGATCACGAGTGGCACTTTCGAACACATCGGTGAGAGGTCCAGAAGTAAAATGCAGGGTTGGTCGGAGAGGCTCTTTGCGTGTGCCGGCAGAGAGATACTCATCAAAACTATCATCCAGGATATACCCACATACATCATGAGTTGCTTCCTGCTAACGAAAAAGGTTTGTGCAAAACCTGTATCAAGCATGGCACGATATTGGTGGAGTAGCTCCATCGACAAGAGGTCGCTCCATTGGGTCTCTTGGAAGGAGCTCACTAAACCAAAATGTCAGGGAGGCATGGGCTTTCGTGATCTCCATTTGTTCAACATGGCTCTTCTAGGCAAACATGGGTGGCGGTTCTTGACACATCCAACGTCACTTTGCGCAAGAGTCATGAAGGGCAGATATTTCCCAGATTCTGACTTCCTGCAGGCTTCTGCTCCCAAGGCCGTGTCAGCTACTTGGCGGGCTATCATCGCAGGGCGAGAGGCATTGCTTGCAGGTATCGTCACACGAGTTGGGGATGGTACTTATATCAATGCATGGACTGATAAGCGGATACCAACAACACTCACAAGGACTCCATTGTTGACACCAATGGCTCCCACCATTTCACTAGTCAGCGACCTGATTGATATAGATAACTGGACTTGGAAACGGGATCTAGTTCGACAAAACTTTATCGCACCGGATGCCGAGGCTATATTGAACATTCCTTTGCGGCAAGGCGGGGGCAAAAAGATTCATTTGCATGGGCACATGAGAGGACAGGCAGCTACACTGTCAAGTCAGCGTACCGAGCTCTAGTGATTCAGAAAGAGCATCAAGCTCGAGAAGAAGGGCCGGCTACAGAAGCTTCAGTGAACAAACAACAGTTGTGGAAAGCTCTATGGTCTCTCAAAGTGGTCCCTAAAGTGCGTGTGTTTTGGTGGAGGGTCCTTCGTGGTATATTTCCGGATGAATGCACGCTCAAATATCTACATATCCGAGACACCAGCACTTGCAAGCTTTGTCAGGCACATGCCGAAGATCTTCATCATGCTCTCATGTTCTGTTCACGCGCCCGAGGTTTTTGGGACGAAGCACGACAGCTCCTAGATATCAAGTTACCAAGGCTACATCCCACAACTTGGGCCTCTGACATTTTATGTGAACCAAGGTTCTCAGCGAGAGAACGAGCCACGATCATCACCGTGATGTGGTCCATCTGGACTTCACGCAGTCGATGGACGCATGACGGGGACAAGTTGGATCCGGCCAGCTTGATGAGGCTCACTCGGGAAGCTCTGGCCCTTCTTGATATTCCCATGCAACATGTAAACATTCTACCTGGCCACGGTTGGCGCCCCCCGAAACCAGATCAGGTCAAGATAAACACCGATGCGGCGGTCGTTCATGATGACGGGAAAAGCGGAGCTGGCGGTGTGGCAAGATCGTCTACAGCCCTATTGGGTGCCTGGTGCAAACCTCACCCTGGAGTTACTGACCCCATGATAGCAGAAGCCCTTGCAGTTCGGGACGTAGTAATCTTTGCAAATCTCAGAGGGTTCGAGCATGTGGTGTTGGAGACCGACAGCTTGGAGGTGGTTAACCTTTGGAACACTTGCCTCAATAGTCGTTCAGTTGTGGCACCCATTATCTTAGAAATTGAAGAGCTTTCAACTAGTTTTCATTCTTTTGTAATCCAACATGTAAGTAGATCAGCCAATGGTCCAGCTAACCTTTGTGCAAAACGTGCTTGCACGGTGGTTGTGACTGAAAGCTGGCTTACGGAGACTCCCAACTTCCTGATCAACAGCCTTCTAGCTGACTGTTCAGAGAACATGTTTGTTTGAATAAAGATCTAAATTCACTGCAAAAAAAAGTGAATGGAGGAAAAATAATAAGACTAAGCCAAAGAAATGGTTAATGGAAAAGAGGCCCAAGTCAATAAGGAATCCCAAGAAAAGAAATCCACCATGGTGGAATAGATTAGAGGGATTAGTCCACCATGAGCTATGGACTCACCCTCTCTCCTAGGCTCCTAGTCCATCATGGAATTATGGATCAAAGATTACTTCCATTGCCCATCCCACCCGTGATTTCATTATTGTTGTGTACAGATCATTGTAGCTCTACCAAGGCAGGAACTAATGATATGTATTGCCATAAGATGGTGCCAAGTGCTATACTAATGTTTCTATTAGTGAATTTAGTGAAGCTATTGTTCCAAGCATTGGTATCGGCTGGTATTGTTGCCAGGATAGAGCTACCAATGCCAATAAATCTTTCACCTTTTAATTAGTTTGTACAAAGAATCATATAGAAGATGAGGAATGAAGTTTCATGTGGCTGTCATTGATAGAAACGGAGGATGTAGTTTTCACGGCAAAGCGGGACAGAGTCGAAGGCAGAGCGAGGGGTTAACAAAGAAAATGGCAGGAAGGAAGAATATGTTTTGTATGGTCGTGCTAACATATCTTCTATTTTGAGACGAATAAGGCTATTTTTCCGTTTTAATTGTCAGAGAAAGGCAGAGCCTACATGTGTGGTGTAGCCACATAGGCCCTGTGGTAACCTTAGTCTACATAAACCTTGTAGGTGTGTGACTCGTTCACCACTTGAATGAAATCGCGAGGAGAGCACTACAACTCCCAGACTCGTTCAAAGAACTCTAAGATCAAGTTATAGGGGTCTCGTATGATTTGGCCCAATGTTGAGGAAAAGAAAATTTTGGAGAGAGTGCCGAGAAGTCCCATACGACTTGGACCGGTAACTAAATATCTCTCGACCCCTTTTAACATAGGACTAACCCGCACTCTGTTGTGTATGTGCGAGAGCAGAAACATCTTACCCTATCATGGGGGACGTGTTGCGTGTTATATAGAGGATTGCGAGTCCTGATACGCGTACAAGTTTCTTGGAGATACATAACTTGAGGGAGAAGTACAGGAGATAAGGAGGCTAGTTACAACAGAATATAGAGTTTAAACCGTGCGCCTATCTATCTCCTCGATACCAAGGATATCTCCTAATGTGTATCTTGTTTGACAGCCTCCCTTAATCAAAACTTCATCAAGTTGAGATTATGCTTGAACTCTTCAAAACTCCTTGTAGGCAAAGCTTTTGTAAACACATCTGCCACTTGATCCCGTGAATGAATGAAACGAATGTCCAAGAGTTTATCAGCAACTCTTTATCTAACAAAATGAAAATCTATCTCAATGTGTTTCGTTCTGGCATGAAACACTGGATTTGCAAACAGATAGGTGGCACCAAGGTTATCACACCATAAGCATGGAGCATGAGAGCTTTTCACACCCAACTCCTTCAAGATAGATTGCACCCACATGATTTCTGCTGTTGCATTGGCCAAGGCCTTGTATTCTACTTCAGTACTAGACCTGGAAATTGTAGCTTGTTTTCTGGCACACCATGATATAAGATTGGGTCCAAAAAATACTGCACCACCAGTTGAGCGTCTGTCATCCAAACATCCTGCCCAATTTGAATCAAAAAAAAACACTAACAGGAGTAGAGGGTGACTTGTTGAAATTTAGACCAACATTCAAAGTATACTTGACATATCTGACAATGCGCTTGGCTGCAGTCAAGTCAACCGTAGTGGGTGCATGTAGGAACTGACATACTTTATTGACAGCAAAGGAAATGTTTGGCCTGGTCAAGGTTAAGTACTGAAGTGCACCTAAAAGACTTCTGTATTTTGTACTATCCTCTGAACTCAAAAGTGGTCCCTCTGTAAGAGATATTTTTTCTGTACTAGAGAGAGGAGTAGGTGTGGGTTTCCAACCTTCCAAGCCTGCCTTCCTTACCAAATCTGTTGCATATTTTTCTTGAGAGAGATGTAGCCCATCCTTGTGCTGCTTCACCTCAATTCCTAGGAAGTAATGTAATTCTCCTAGATCTTTAAGAGCAAATTCAACACCTAAATCCTTCAAGAGTCTTGATATTGCCTCATCAGATGAGCTTGTGACAATAATATCATCAGCATATATAAGAACAAACATGGAGGTGTTGACCTTGTTATAAATGAACAAGGAGGTGTCAGATTTGGAAGGAAAAAAGCCAAGTGTCTGCATCTTTTTACTGAGATGGGAATACCATGCCCTTGGAGCTTGTTTCGGTCCATATAATGCTTTATCTAACTTGCACACATGAGGTGTATGTTTGCTTTCAAACCCAAGAGGTTGCTTCATGTACACTTCCTCTTCCAGAACACCATGAAGAAACACATTCTATACATCTAGTTGTCGAAGGCTCCATCCCCTGGAAACATCAATAGACAATACGAGACGAGTGGTAGCATCTTTTACAATTGGACTAAAAGTATCCTCATAGTCTATGCCATACCATTGTTTGAAGCCTTTTGCAACTAGTATAGCCTTATAACGATCAACGGTTTCGTCAAACTTTCTCTTAATTCTGAATACCCACTTGCAGTCAATGAGGTTTTTACCTTGCTTTGGAGGAATCAAGTGCCATGTTTAATTTCTCTGAAGAGCCTTATATTCTTCTAGCATTGCCTATTTCCACTTTTCATCACCGAGAGCCTCTTCAATTGTGTTGGGCTCACCTGGTTCACCTGTGGAACAAACTAGACCATATTTGGTTATGTTTTTGTAATTTTTCAGTTGAATCACACCTTGTTGTAGTCTTGTGCGGCGTTTTGGTGATCCAGCAGAATCTGCAGCCATAGAAGATCCTGCAGGAGCAAGATTGGCAGCAAAGCCCGAGGAAGATCCGCCCGCCACTGCCAGTTCCAGGTGCACGGGATTGTTTGTGGCAGCGGCCCGAGGCGATGGTGAGGAAGACGCCGCAGGAGCCGCAGAAGATCCGGGGCAACCGATCGGCTCGTCATGAGCTTGTGATTGCGCGGGCCCGTTTGAGTCAGGGGCTGGCCCCGCATCCGCCTGACGCGTGAGGACGCACTGCTTGTAATAGACCAGCTGGTCCACGAAGCGCGTGCGGTCCGGGCCACCGTCGAACTGTCGCGTGGCAGCGGGAGACTGGCGCAGGCTAGAGGGCGCGTCTCACCCTGTCGGGAGGGGTCGCGCGTCATGCAGCGGGCTGCTGGAGCCCGCGCGACCGATTGCACCTAGCGCGTCTGGCCCGTCCGGCGCAGGCATGCGGCTGGTGGCTGGCACGGATCCCAGAGGCGATTGCCTGGGCATCTGCAACTCCGATCCCGAGGGGGATATGCTCCCCAGCCATGACACATGTGATGAGGCCCGTTTGGGTTGATTTCTTCACCGTTTGAGTTGATTTCTTCGTTGTTTTCTTCTCTGTTTCCATAGTTTGGTGCTCCTGTAACATCATCAGATGACTCAGGCGCAAGAGGGTTAGCCAACATATGATCACAACAATTATCAACGCCCCCTTGATCATAATCGGAGAGACTTGGAGGAAGCAAAAGAATTTCTTTTTGAAGTAGGGCACCGGCGTTTGGATGAAGATTTGAAAAGGGGAATTTGGTCTCATCGAAAACCACATCGCGTGATATATAGACTCGACTAGTGGAGATGTCAAGGCATTTCACACCTTTGTGTTGGGCATTGTACCCAAGAAAAGCACATTGGATTGACCGAAACATGAGCTTGCGCTTGTTGTATGGGCGTAGGTTAGGCCAGCACGCACACCCAAACACACGAAGAGTGGAATAGTCAGGCTTGACATGAAGAAGGAGTTCTGCTGGAGTTTCATTATTTATGACACGGCTAGGGAGCATGTTGATAATGTGGATATCAGTAAGGAACGCTTGGTCCCATAACTTTAATGGCATGGATGCATGAGCTAAAAGAGCAAGGCCAACCTCAACAATGTGACGGTGTCTGCGTTCAGCTGAGCCGTTTTGTTGGTGAGCGTGGGGGCATGACACATGGTGTGAGATGCCAAGGGTTTGGAAGAAGGAGTTCAACTTCTCGTATTCCCCTCCCTAGTCAGATTGGATAGCGATGATTTTGGAATCAAATTTATGCTCAACAAGTGCTTGAAAGTTTTTGAACACTTGGAAAACGTCGGATTTTTCTTAAGAAGATAGATCCACGAAAACTTGATGTAGTAATCAATAAAGCTTACGTAGTAAGTGTGCCTACCAACAGAGCTAGGGGCTGGTCCCCAAACATCAGGAAAAAAAATCAATTGCAATGGTCGAGTAGACACACTAGAAGAGATTGGATAGAGGAGCTGATGACTTTTAGCTCGCTGACAAGAATCATAAATAGTTTCAACAGTGCACTCACCAACATATGGGAGCTTATTTTTCCTAAGAAGTTTTTCAACTAAAGCAAAAGAAGCATGTCCTAAACGATCGTGCCATCGTGTTGATGAGAGTTTGACAACACCCAAAGCTTGTTTATTGAATCTTGTGTGCTCCGGAATCAACGGGTAAAGCCCTGATACGTCTCCAACGTATCTACAATTTTTGATTGTTCCATGCTATTATATTACCCCTTTTGGATGTTTATGGGCTTTATTTTACACATTTATATTATTTTTGGGACTAACCTACTAACCGGAGGCCCAGCCCATATTGCTGTTTTTTGCCTATTTCAGTATTTCGAAGAAAAGGAATATCAAACGAAGTCCAAACGGAATGAAACCTTCGGGAGCGTGATTTTTGGAACGAACATGATCTGGAGAGCTTGGAGTGCAAGTCAAGAAGCTGCCGAGGAAGCCACGAGATAGGAGCCCCCCCTGTAGGGGGCGCCCCTGTCTCGTGGGCCCCTCGGGTGGCCACCGACGTACTTCTTCCTCCTATATATACCTACGTACCCCGAAAAAATCCAGGAGCACCACGAAACACAATTTCCACCGCCGTAACCTTCTGTATCCGCGAGATCTCATCTTGGAGCCTTCACCGGCACTCTGCCGGAGGTGGAATCGACCACGGAGGGCTTCTACATCAACATCCTTGCCCCTCCGATGAGTTGTGAGTAGTTTACCACAGACCTACGGGTCCATAGTTATTAGCTAGATGGCTTCTTCTCTCTTTTTGGATCTCGATACAATGTTCTCCCCCTCTCTTGTGGAGATCTATTCGATGTAAACTCTTTTTGCGGTGTGTTTGTCGAGATCCGATGAATTGTGGGTTTATGATCAAGTTTATCTATGAATAATATTTGAATCTTCTCTGAATTCTTTTATGTATGATTGAGTTATCTTTGCAAGTCTCTCCGAATTATCAGTTTGGTTTGGCCTACTAGATTGATCTTTCTTGCCATGGGAGAAGTGCTTAGCTTTGGGTTCAATCTTGCGGTGTCCTTACCCGAGGTGAGAAAGGGTTGCAAGGCACGTATTGTATTGTTGCCATCAAGGATAACAAGATGGGGTTTATATCATATTGCTTAAGTTTATCCCTCTACATCATGTCATCTTGCTTAATGCGTTACTCTGTTCTTATGAACTTAATACTCTAGATGCAGGCAGGAGTTGATCGATGTGTGGAGTAATAGTAGTAGATGCAGGTAGGAGTCGGTCTACTTGTTATGGACGTGATGCCTAATCTCATAACTATGCGCTTTTCTATCAATTGCTCGACAGTTATTTGTCCACCCACCGTAATACTTATGCTATCTTGAGAGAAGCCACTAGTGAAACCTATGGCCCCTGGGTCTATCTCTTATCATATTTGCTTTCAATCTACTTTTATTTGCATCTTTACTTTTTGCATCTATGTAGGATCGAAGAAGGTGAGAGTGTCTAGAGGGGGGTGATTAGACTACTCGACAAGATAAAAATTCCGCCTTTTATCAAGGACAGATTTTGGCAGATTTTGCATAACACACAAGTCAAGTAGCATACTACACATGCAATTCTAGAGTATGGGCAGCGGAAAGTAAATTGCACAGGTAGTAAAGAGAAGTGGAGAAGATCAAACGCAATTTGGAGACGCGGTGATTTTTCTCGTGGTTCCGATAGGTGGTGCTATCGTACTTCCACGTTGATGGAGACTTCAACCCACAGAGGGTAACGGCTGCGAGAGTCCACGGAGGGCTCCACCCACGAAGGGTCCACGAAGAAGCAACCTTGTCTATGCCATCATGGCCTACGCCCACGGAGGGCTAGCCTTACTCGGGGTAGATCTTCACAGTAGGCGATCTCCTTGCCCTTACAAACTTCTTGGTTCAACTCCACATCTCGTGGAGGCTCCCAAGCGACACCTAACCAATCTAGGAGGCACCACCCTCCAAAAGGTAAAAGATGGTGTTGATGATGATGAACTCCTTGCTCTTGTGCTTCAAATGATAATCTCCCCAACCCTCAACTCTCCTCACTGATTGGGCTGTGGTGGAAGAAAGGATTGAGTGGAAAGCAACTTGGGAAGGCTAGAGATCAAGCTTCATATGGTGGGAGTGGAGCAACTTGATCTCAACACAAGGGTAGGTAGTTCTCTTCTCAGAAATGTAAGGTAGGAGTGGTAGTTCTTTCTGATGGCTCTCTCCACGAATGAAGAGGGGGTGGAGGGGTATTTATAGCCTCCACACAAAATCCAACCGTTACACACTGTAAGGGCATATTCATTCCCCAGTGGTTTTGGTGATTGATGACAACGCTGTTGCGGACTAATCGCGTGCGTTAAGTTCTTTCAGAGAAGCATTCTTTGGCACGAGACGATTTCTTCCCCCTCGGGTTTTTACTCAAGACGGTGTAACTCCTACGTTTCGTTGTTTGGTGGACTAGTTCCGTAGGAGTCACCGTACTATTAAGAGGGGATCCGCTTTGGTAAGCCTGGGTGGAATCAACACGTACACATCCTTCTCTCACCCATCGCTTTCCCGTCGCATCTTTGGAGCTGCTCTTCTCTTCCGGTTCCCTCGTCTTTACGTGCTTGCAGGCGATATCGCGATCTACAGCGTAGTACCGCGAAGTCCCACAGCGGTAGTACCGCTCTGCCGAGCGGTAGTACCGCTCTCAGCAGTAATCCGCTCAGAGCGGCGATACCGCTCTGGGGCTCGGCCGTAATACCGCCAGTAGTACCGTGCCTACTACCGCCTCGATTCGGGACGATGTTTTCTCGTGTCGAGTTTTGCGGCACTACCGGCGATAGTGGAAGCGGTAATACCGCTCCCAGCGGTAGTACCGCTCCTACTCATGATGTAGTACCGCTCTGAAGGCCGATGGCTCTGGTTTCCCCTTAGCGCGTAGTACTGCACGAGGAAGGAGCGGCAATGACGCTCTCGGCCGATAGTACCGCCCTTCCCAATGATAGTACCGCTCTGTCTTGAGGCTGCTCGATGGGAATAACGGTTGGATTTGTTCCCCACTATATAAAGAGGTCTTCTTCCTCCTTGTTGACCTACCTCTTTCCCCACAGCTCCATTGTTGCTCAAAGCTCCATTTTCGCCGATCTCTCTCCTAGCCAATCAAACTTGTTGATTTGCTCGGGATTGGTTGAAAGGCCCAGATCTACACTTCCACCAAGAGAAATTTGATTCCCCACGTATCCCTTGCGGATCTTGTTACTCTTGGGTGTTGAGCACCCTAGGCGGTTGAGGTCACCTCGAAGCCATACTCCATCGTGGTGAAGCTTCGTGGTGTTGTTGTTGTTGTTGGGAGCCTCCGATTGTTGTGGAGATAGCCCCAACCTTGCTTGTAAAGGTTGATCGCCGCCTTCAAGGGCACCAATAGTGGAATCACGGCATCTCGCATTGTGTGAGGCGTGAGGAGAATCTGATGGCCCTAGTGGCTTCTTGGGGAGCATTGTGCCTCCACACCGCTCTAACGGAGACGTACTTCCCTTTAAAAGGAAGGAACTTCGGTAACACATCCTCGTCTCCACCGGCTCCACTCTTGGTTATTTCGTGCCTTTACTCTTGCAAGCTTAATTATTGTTTCATCCCTTGCTTGCTTGTGTAGTAGTACTTGTTGCATCATATAGGTTGTTCACCTAGTTGCACATCTAGACAACCTATTTTGTTGCAAAGTTTAATTTGGTAAAGAAAAGTTTAAAAATTGTTAGTTGCCTATTCACCCCCCCCCCTCTAGTCAACCATATCGATGCTTTCAATTGGTATCAGAGCCTTGTCTCTTTATTAAGGACTTTACCGTCCGAAGAGTATGGTTGACACCACCGATGGTGCGGAGGAACACTCCGGTGTGAATCCCATCTCGTCTTCGGCCGAAGGGGGAACCTCGGTCTCTCGTGAGGAGTTCAATGTGGCTTTGGACACATTGAAAACCTCCATGACGGCCGAGGTTAAAAGCATGTTTAATGATTTCTTAGAGGGACTTAAACTATCTACCGCACCTATGAAAGTGGGTGATCCCACTAACAAGGTGACGGATGCTTTCTCCGATAAGGGGGAAGCTAACAATGAAAAGAGTCCTTCTACTAGCGGTAGAAATGGTACCGGCATCTTTGCCCATGTGGAACCCCCGGTCTATGGAGGGCCTATCCCCTCCTAAGTATGAAAAAGGTGTAGATTTTGATAATTGGGTCTATCGCTTTAAGCGTCATTTGAAACATGTGAACACTAACCTTTGGAGAGTCATTGAAGAAGGTTTTTATCCTCATGACCCAAGCAACTTCACCCCTCGAGAAGCCGTGGACAATCAATTCAATGAGAGTGCTCTCTTCATCATTCAAGATGCAATTCTTCCCGAAGATCTCCCTCACCTTCGACCTCATGTCGTGGCTAAAGAAGCATGGAAATGTGTTGAGGGCCTCTATCGTGGAAGTGCTAGCATTCAACGGTCCAACTATGAAGTTGTGCAAGATGAAGCCGACGAGTTTGCAATGAAAGAAGATGAAGAACCTCGTGAGCTCTTTCGAAGAGTAACCAAACTCGCGGTGGCACTTCGAGATCATGGAAGCAAGGACACGGATGACAATTGGATCAAGCGAAAGTTCCTCAAGGCCATGATGCCCTACAACAAAGCCATGTCCTCCGTCATCCGTCAACGACCGGACTTCCACACCATGACCTCAAGTGAAGTGTTGGATGAGTTCGTTGCAATGAACATCTTGGACAAGACCGCCGAAAATGCGGTACTCCGTTCTCAAAGAGCTAAGAAGCCTAACCTTGCCTTGAAGGCCAAGGTCATTGTCGAAGAAGAGGAAGAAGTGGAAGATGAGGAAAGCAACCCCGAAGACACCAAGTTTGACTACCATGAGCACATGGCCCTTGCTTCAAGACAGTTTTGGAGCAAGAAGAGCTCAAGACCCAACTTCAACAAGAATAACTCAAGTGGCGTCAAGGGCAAGCAACGAGTTAGAACTTGCTTCAACTGTGGCAATGTGAGCCATTTCGTTGCGGATTGTCCTTATGAGAAGAGGGAAGACAATGGTGGCAAGTTCATTCGGAAAGACAAAGCCAAGTCTATCCCCAACAAGAACAACTTCGCCAAGAAGACTCCCCCTCGTGGGTTGGTGGTTCAAGAAGAATACCAAGAGGATGATGATGATGATGAGAATGAAGAAGCAACGGCCATGGCATCCATTGCCATTGCTACTCCTCGGGTGTCTCTCTTCGAGTCACCCAACGAGAACATCATCGCTAGATGCCTCATGGCGAAGGCTTCAAACAAGGTAACCCCCAACATCACAACCACAATCATCTCTAATCCCTCCGTGGAGGATTGCATAGATGAACATGTTGAGTCTAATGAGGAAGTGAATGAATTAGAGTCATTCATGAGTAAGCTCAAGGGAAAGTCCAAGAAGCACTTTGTTGCTCTCTTGGAACAACTTGGTGAGGCCAATGACATGATCGAGGCTCACGAAGAAACCATCTCCAAGATGGAAGGTCATAGTCGTGACTATGTCGATGAGATATCGGATCTCTCTAATGCTCTTGAGGAAGAGCGTGTGCATCGTTTGACTCTTGAGGAGTCACACAATGATGCCCATGCTAAGTTGAAGAAAGATCTTGATCATGCTCTTGTCATGTCTCGTGTGCTAACCTCCGAGAAGGCTAAACTTGGGGTTGATCATGCTAGACTCAAGGAGGAGTTTGAGATACTTGACAAGGCCCACAAGGTCTTAAAGGGTACTCATGCTAGTCTCAAAGAGTCTCATGCTCAACTCCAAGTTAAGCTAATCAAGGAAAAAGCCACCTTTCCTCATATGGTATTAATTGATAATGCATGTGCTACTAACCCCTGTTGTGAGCATGTGCATCTTGTGGAGGAAAATGCTAAGTTGAAGGATCAACTTGAGAAGGGCCTTGTGACTTGCATTCAAGGTGAGAAAAACCTCAACGACCTTTTGAGCAATCAAAAGGAAGTTGTGGGCAAAGAAGGAGTTGGGTTTACACCCAAGTCCAAGAGCAAGAAGAAGAAGAACAACAAGGCCAACCATCCTCCTCCTCTCAAACAAACTTTTGTGAAAGAGGGAGATGGAGCTTCCAAGAAGAAGAAGGAGAAAGTGAAGGAAGTTGATGTTCAAAAGAGCAAGAACATCTCCTCAAACAAAGCCGGCGACTTTAACCCTTCATATGTGTTATGCCGTGCTAGTGATGGACATGTTTATGCAAAATTTGTTGGTTCTCCTCATGAGTACATTGAATGGTCTATTTGGGTTCCCAAGGCCCTTGTTACTAACATCAAAGGACCCATCACTAAATGGGTACCTAAAACCAAGCATTGATCTCGTGTAGGTGTTTGCTTCCGGTGGGGGATCATGGTTGCTCGATAGTGGAGCAACAAATCATATGACCGGGAGCAAGGACTTGGTGGTGGACGTGCAAGAGATTCCATCTATGTCCACCAATGTCGAGTGGGGTGATGCATCGCATTCTAAGGTATTGGGTCTCGGCAAGGTTGTCATCTCTCATGATCTAACGATCGAGAAAGTCATGCTTGTTGAGTCCCTTGCATTCAATCTACTTTCCGTTCGTCAACTTGCACTCATGGGCTTTGCCACATTCTTTGATGTTGATACCGTGGCCCTCTTGTGGAGCAAGACTCTTAAAGTAGCCTTTGTTGGGCATGTCGAGAACGGTCTCTATGTGGTTAACTTTTCGGAGCAACCCACTAAGACCGCGACATGCCTAATGGCTAAAGTTGACGTGGGATGGCTTTGGCATCGCCGTTTAGCCCATGTCAATATGAGATCTTTGCAAAGTCTTCTCAAGGGGGACCATGTTCGTGGACTAACAAATGTGAGTTTTGCCAAAGATCGTGCTTGCAGTGCTTGTATCGAAGGAAAGCTTCATGAAAAGGCTCACCCTCCCTCAACCATCATCTACTCGAAGAGACCCTTGGAGCTCCTTCACATGGATCTCTTTGGGCCTCCATCTTTTGATAGTCTTGGAGGAAGAAAGTATTGCTTGGTGATTGTGGATGATTATTCAAGATACACTTGGGTATACTTCTTCAAGAGGAAGAGTGAGACCCAACAAACAGTCATCAACTTTGCTAATGAAGCTCAACGTCAACATAATGCAAAAATCTTGACCATAAGAAGCGACAACGGCACCGAGTTCAAGAACTACACCTTGGATGAGTTTCTTAGTGACGAGGGATCAAGCATCAATATCGGCACCTTATACCCCTCAACAAAATGGTGTTGCGGAGAGGAAGAACCGTGACGTTGATGATGCGGCAAAGGACCATGATGGCGGAGTTCAAGTCTCCATACAACTTTTGGGCCGAAGCCATCAACACCGCATGTCATGCATCCAATCGGCTCTATCTTCGCAAAGGCTTGAACAAGACTCCGTATGAGATTCTCACCGGCAACAAGCCCAACCTCAAGTACTTCCGGGTGTTCGGTTGTAAGTGTTTCATTCTCAAGAAAGGTGTTCGGTTGTCTAAATTTGAAGCTAGAGCTCATGAGGGCATATTTGTTGGTTATGCTACAAACTCTCATGCTTACCGTGTCCTCAACAAGTCCACCGGACTTATTGAGGAGACGTGTAACGTGGAGTTTGACGAAAATAACGGCTCCCAAGTGGAGCAAAGTGGTACTTGTGATGTAGGTGATGAAATTCCTCCCAAGCCATAAGAAGAATGGGTATTGGTCACATCCTACCCATTGAGGAACCCCTTGTGGCGAAGGAGAAGGACAATGCTCTACTCAAGTAGAGCCATCACCTCATCAAGACCCACACGCTTCAAAGAACAACGTGAAGGCCCTCAACCTCGTGAACAAGACCAAGGGCAAGATCTACCACAAGATGGTGATGAACCACTAAACGATGCCCAAGGTCAAGTTCTCCCCCTCGAGCTTGTTCAAGATGAAGATCAACCTCAAGATCAAGATCAACCTCAAGATCAAGAACAAACTCAAGTCGGCGCTCAAGATCTTCAAGTCAACCCTCCTCCTTTCACACCCGAGGAGGAATTAGAGCGTCGTGCCGCGAAGATTGCTTCCAAGCTCACCTCTCAAGGCCATCTCATGGAAAATGTGGTTGGAAGCATACGCAAAGGGGTAAGCACTCGTAGACAATTGGCAAACTATTGTGAACATCACGCGTTTGTCTCTTGTGTTGAACCCCAAAAGGTCTATGAGGCGCTCGAAGACCCGGATTGGCTCAATGCCATGCATGAAGAACTCAACAACTTCGAGTACAACAAGGTGTGGAGATTGGTGCCAAGACCATCCGGGAACCATAATGTCATTGGGACCAAGTGGATCTTCAAGAACAAGCAAGATGCCCATGGGAACATCATTACAAATAAGGCGAGATTGGTAGCACAAGGCTACTCCCAAGTCGAGGGTATCGACTACGGTGAAACCTTCGCTCCCGTTGCTCGTCTTGAATCCATTTGTTTGTTGATTGCTTATGCTTCCCATCACAACTTTAAGATGCAACAAATGGATGTGAAAAGTGCTTTTCTTAATGGTCCAATTAATGAGTTGGTCTATGTCAAGCAACCCCCCGGGTTCGAGGACCCCTACTTTCCGGATCATGTGTATCAACTCGATAAGGCGCTCTATGGCCTTAAACAAGCCCCACGTGCGTGGTATGATCACCTTACCGAGTTACTACAAGATCGTGGGTTTGAAGTAGGGCTAATCGACCCCACTCTTTTTACTAAGAAGGTCAACGGGGAGTTGTTTGTATGCCAACTATATGTTGATGATATTATCTTTGGTTCTCCTAACAAAGCTTTCAATGAAGAATTTGCCGCTCTCATGACCTCCAAGTTTAAGATGTCTTCGATGGGAGAGTTGAAGTTCTTCCTTGGTTTCGACATCAAGCAAAGAAGAGAAGGAACCTTCATCAACCAAGCCAAATATACTCAAGACATGCTTAAAAGATTCAAGCTAAGTGATGTCAAGCGGCTACTACACCAATGCCTACCAAGTGCCAACTTGACATCGATCCCAATGGTAAAGCGGTGGATCAAAAGGTATATCGCTCCATGATTGGATCCTTGCTTTACCTTTGTGCATCTAGGCGGATATCATGTTGAGTGTGGGGATGTGTGCACGTTTTCAAGCCGCACCAAAGGAAAGTCACTATGTGGCGGTCAAGCGAATCTTCGATATTTGGCTCATACCCCAAACTTTGGCTTATGGTACCCAAGAGGAGCAAACTTCAAACTTGAAGGTTTCACGGATTCGATTAGGCGGAGACAAAGTGGATAGGAAGTCCACTTCGGAGGGTGCCAATTTCTTGGTTGCTCTTGGTAAGTTGGTCTTCCAAGAAGCAAAGTTGTGTGTCTCTCTCGTCCACGAAGCGGTATGTGGCGGCCGGTAGTTGTTGTGCTCAACTTCTATGGATGAGGCAAACTTTAAAGGAGTACGGTGTCATTTGTGACAAAGTGCCTCTTTGGTGTGATAATGAAAGTGCCATCAAGATTTCTCTCAACCCGGTGCAACACTTCAAGACAAAGCACATTGAAATTCGGTATCACTTCATCCGGGATCACATTAGGCGAGGGGAGATCGAGCTCAAGTATGTTAACACTCATGATAACCTTGCAGATATTTTCACGAAGCCTTTGGATGAAGCAAGATTTCGCGAGCTAAGGCATGAGCTAAATATCATCGATTTGAGCAATGTGACTTGAACCCGTGCACCCCCCACCACACTCAACTTGTTGTCTAGTTTAGATGAAAGCATGGACATAGGGGGAGTGTTGTTCTCTCAATGAACTCTCCCTCCCCCCATTATGCATAAAACGATCAAATCTTTCACATTAGCCATTTTTGATGGTATTTGTGCTTCAAAGACGAGTTTTGGTCATGGACCCAAGGATAATTCTTCGCGGTGCCATACCAATTGACTCAAACATAGGTGGCTCCGGCCACCGCCCTCTCTTGAGAGAGGCCAGAGCCCGTTTTTCGTTTGTTTGTTGCCTTGTAGGTGTGGTTCTGTTTCCGTTACTCGTGTTCATGTCCACTTGTTGTTCCTTTTGTGTAATATCTTTGCCTTCTCGTGTTTTGTGCATTTTTTTGGGGTCTAGAGGCAGTGCTCGGTTGCTGGCGGTACTACCACTGTCATCATGGCAGTACTACCTCCCAGTGACTACCATTCCCAACAAGGTACTACTACCGAGAGGCGCGAGGTGGGGAGTTATATCGGGCGGGGTTTCTTCTCCCCATACCCATTCGCACGCCCCACGCCGCTCTTCTTTCTCTGCAGAAGAATCGGCGCCATGAGAGGGCTCCATGGATCTCCTCTCCGGCCGTCCCTCTCCATTCCGTTCGGTGGAAACGATCCCCACCTTATCCTCTTGCCATGGATGCTGGTATTGCCCCTGTTCTTTTCTTCTTTTTGTCTAGGTTTCCAATCTAGCATCTTAGGGGCAGTAGCGATTGCATCTCTAGATTTTTGGCCAAATCTAGGCTTGAGTTGGATGGAGAATGCTTCTAGGCAGTATGGATTGATGTTTGGCTGGAGTATGTTTGAATTTGGTTGGGCGGTAGTGCGGATCGACCACGGTAGTAGGAAACTGCTGTTTCCCTTCGAAGCGGTACTACCGCCCCACCAGGGCGGTACTACCGCTTGGAGCGGTACTACCGCTCTGCATGGAGCGGTACTACCGCTCATGGCGGTACTACCGCTATCAGATCGCGGTACTACCGCCCTTCACCAAATTCCACTGTATTACAGCCTTTTTGGTGATTTTTGCACATGTCTTGTGGCTTATTCTTCTGCGTTCTGGTTGTTTGCGTGTTCTGCTGTGTGGTTCCAGGTGATGAGGTTCCTGAGCATCCGGCTCGTCGTGTCAATCCCGGCCGCGCAACGTCCAAGCGCTATCGTACTACCGAGCCTGCCGGAGGATCCTCTAGTGCTCCACCTCCACCTCCACCTCCACCTCAACTCCAGAAGAAGCCAGGAGTCAAGCCAAAGCCCGGCAAGACAGTGCCAGAAATGCCGCCAAAAGAGTTCTGGGCAAGGCGCCGCCGCAACCCGTATGAGGTTGCCCAAGACCCCACTTTGGTCAACCGTCCGTTCTGGAACAGGTTTCAGTTTGCTATCTTCTTCGATGTCATCAAGGCAAAGAAGAACTTCTTTGTCAACGTGCACTCCATCGACACCGACCATATGGAACAAGATCCGACTATTTTGGTGAAGCATCGCAGATGTGCACTCAATCGAACATTCTTGATTCGAAATTCAACAAGGACTTTGATGCTGATATTGTGGCCCAATTCTATGCCACGGTTCACCTTGGGACTGATGAGGCAGGACTCTCACTGGATGACCAATGGCAAGCTTCTTTACATCAAGTGGAAAGCATTCATGGAGCTGATTGGGGTGCAAGATCTAGGGCTTGAGTCTCCGTTGGTTTCGACCTCACGCCGCCCCATTGCACCCACAAGCAAGCTCTCAGCCCTCTTGCACTCAAGGTCAACCCGAGACAAAGAAGGAAACCTATGAGCTGCCTCGCCTATCTGGATATCCTTCACGCATCTTCAGAGAGACTCTTTTCCCTCGCATTGGGAATTTGGATCAGTTCACTCTTATCTTGTGGATATGCTACATTACGCCAAAGTGAGAAGGAAAATCCCACCAAGAGACTTTGGATATCTCTCATGTTATGTGGTCTCGAGCTGCATGCGCTATCTCTGGCGTAAGTGCCCGATCTATGGTCCCTTCATCATGTTACTCATTGAGAAGGCTTGGGATCATGTATACCCTATGGTGCCTCTGGAGTGTGGAGAGTTGATCTCTCACGATGTCAAGCGTCTGAGGAAGAAGGATCACACGGGCACTCCGGCCCCTAAGACTGGAGGTTCTTCGTCTGCTACTGCTATGGAGACTGAGGAGGAACCTGCTGCTGATGATGATGAGGACGAGGACTATATACCTTCTGCGGCAGAGCCCTCGTGGGCTAAGAAGCTCAAATCTAAGATGAAGAAGTTGTTCTGCATGGAGGCTCACGGCCAGTACATGACTCATGTGGCTGAGAAGAAGGCTCGAGGTCGTCACAAGGAGCTCATGCGTCAGTTGGGTGCCACTGTCAAGAGTGGATCTGAGGACCAGCTTACTGAGGAGGAGGAGTGGATTCAGCAGCACTGCCCGTGGACTGATTCTGAGGCTGAGCACTTCCAGACTGACGACGGTGGTGCCGAGGATTCGGCTGGGTTCTGATGCGTGTGTCTCTCACCTGGAGCCGTAGCATCACTCTCCTTCCTTTTTGGTGTCTCGATGCCAAAGGGGGAGAGAGTTTAGGGATTTGCGAGTGTGTCTTTGTCGTCTCTTATCCGTGTCTTGTCGTGTTTTCCTCACATTTGCTTTGGTTGCTTTGTTTGTGAGTCTTTAGCTCGTGTTCGCAAGTTCGGATCATATGGTGTAAGACATATGCTACCTTCCTTTCAGTAACTTTATCTATGTCTATCTAGCTCTTGAGTTGCATTCTTATCTTATGATATCATCTATGTTGCTCTCATACACCATGCTTAGTTTATCGGTCTCTAACATGTAGGGGGAGCCTTGTTCCTAGTATGTGTTCTGTGCAGTCCAAAGCACTTATATAAACTAGCAC
This sequence comes from Aegilops speltoides, assembly GCA_021437245.1. Lineage (NCBI taxonomy): Eukaryota > Viridiplantae > Streptophyta > Magnoliopsida > Poales > Poaceae > Aegilops > Aegilops speltoides. The sequence continues at coordinate 438,872,335 of CM038144.1, forward strand.
ACATCTAGGGGGAGCCCATCTCCATGTTAGGACCGTGGGGTTTGTTTGCTTACATATATCATGCCTATGAAAATCCTGTGTTGTCATCAATCCACCAAAAAGGGGGAGATTGTAAGGGCATATTCATTCCCAGTGGTTTTGGTGATTGATGACAACGCTGTTGCGGACTAATCGCGTCGTTAAGTTCTTCAGAGAAGCATTCTTTGGCACGAGGCGATTTCTTCCCCTCGGTTTTTACTCAAGGCGGTGTAACTCCTACGTTTCGTTGTTTGGTGGACTAGTTCCGTAGGAGTCACCGTACTATTAAGAGGGATCCGCTTTGGTAAGCCCGGTGGAATCAACATGTACACATCCTTCTCTCACCCATCGCTTTCCCGTCGCATCTTTGGAGCTGCTCTTCTCTTAGGTTCCCTCGTCTTTACGTGCTCAGCGGCAATATCGCGAAGTCCCACAGCGGTAGTACCGCTCTGCCGAGCGGTAGTACCGCTCTCGGCGGTATAATGCCGCTCCATGAGCAGCGATACCGCTCTGGGGCTCGGCCGTAGTACCGCCAGTAGTACCGTGCCTACTACCGCCTCGATTCGGGACGATGTTTTCTCGTGTCGAGTTTTGCGGCACTACGGTGATAGTGGAAGCGGTAATACCGCTCCCAGCGATAGTACCGCTCCTACTCAGCTGTAGTACCGCTCTGAGGCGATGGCTGGTTTCCCCTTAAGCGGTAGTACCGCTGAGGAAGGAGCGGCGATCTGCTCTCGGTAGTACCGCCCTTCCCAATGGTAGTACCGCTTTGTCTGGGCTGCTCGATGGGGTAACGGTTGGATTGTTCCCCACTATATAAAGAGGTCTTCTTCCTCCTTGTTGACCTACCTCTTTCCCCACAGCTCCATTGTTGCTCAAAGCTCCATTTTCGCCGATCTCTCTCTAGCCAATCAAACTTGTTGATTTGCTCGGGATTGGTTGAAAGGCCCAGATCTACACTTCCACCAAGAGAAATTTGATTCCCCCACGTATCCCTTGCGGATCTTGTTACTCTTGGGTGTTGAGCACCCTAGGCGGTTGAGGTCACCTCGAAGCCATACTCCATCGTGGTGAAGCTTCGTGGTGTTGTTGTTGTTGTTGGGAGCCTCCGATTGTTGTGGAGATAGCCCCAACCTTGCTTGTAAAGGTTCGGTCGCCGCCTTCAAGGGCACCAATAGTGGAATCACGGCATCTCGCATTGTGTGAGGCGTGAGGAGAATCTGGTGGCCCTAGTGGCTTCTTGGGAGCATTGTGCCTCCACACCGCTCTAACGGAGCGTACTTCCCTTTAAAAGGAAGGAACTTCGGTAACACATCCTCGTCTCCACCGGCTCCACTCTTGGTTATTTCGTGCCTTTACTCTTGCAAGCTTAATTATTGTTTCATCCCTTGCTTGCTTGTGTAGTAGTACTTGTTGCATCATATAGGTTGTTCACCTAGTTGCACATCTAGACAACCTATTTTGTTGCAAAGTTTAATTTGGTAAAGAAAAGTTTAAAAATTGTTAGTTGCCTATTCACCCCCCCCCTCTAGTCAACCATATCGATCCTTTCACACACATTTGACCAATCTCGGTGGGACCGAAGTTGACAACTCGGTGAGACCGAAAGTTCAAATCATGTGAACGTTGGGATTTTCGGTGGGACCGAAAATACAATCTCGGTGAGTCTGATTCGTGCAAAGACAAGAGCTTGCCAATCTCGGTGGGACCGACTTCATCATCTCGGTGACACCGATTTGATGACAGAAGGTTACAGAAGCTTGGCAACTCAAGTTTCGGTGAGACCGAGTTCAAAATCGGAAAATCCGAGTTTTCTAGGGTTTGGCTTATGGCTGAGGTGGTTCATCTCGGTGTGACTGAGTTTAGAATATCGGTGGGACCGAGATTACTTATGAGTGTATATGGCAGTGAAAGTTGCTGATAGTTTAGGAGATGTATCACTAAGCACTTTGAGCAACCAGATCATCATCATAACCTCATCCCCTTTTAATAGTATTGGCTTTCCTATGGACTCAATGTGATCTTGGATCACTAAACCAAAAATGGAGTCTTGAGCTTTTGCCAATGCTTGCCTTAGCATTTTGAGGGGTCCACCTCTTCAGTCCTTTTGCCATGCCAATGTGATTGAACTTCCTAAAACATACTTAATAAAAGCATTAGTCCAACCACAAAGTATGTTGTCATTAATTACCAAAACCACCCAGGGAGCAAATGTGCTTTCAATCTATATTTAAAAATACCAAAAATATATTTATCTTATCATACTATCTTTATTAGATTTAGATCTCACTTTCTCAAGTGGTCGTGAAGGGATTGACAACCCCTTTATTGCGTTGGTTGCGAGTTCTCAGTTTGTTTGTGTAGGTGTGTGGGACTTTTGAGGAGCCTCCTACTGGATTGATACCTTGGTTCTCAAAACTGAGGAAAATACTTACGCTACACTTGTTGCATCACCCTCTCCTCTTCGAGGAAAACCGACGCAAGCTCAAGACATAGCAAGCCCTTGAACACATCTACCGCGATAGACGATTCTCTTCGTGGCCTGATCCTTGATCAAAAAGAAATATGGATGAAATTTGAGAAAAAACCTGATTATCAAGAGCAATTCTATGAACAGAAAGAAGGCTTTTATTGGCACTAGGGACATGCAAGATTTTCTTAAGATGAATTTTTCTTAGGGGGTATGAAAAATTGAGTGACCAACGTGGTTTATCCTCATACCTTAACCACTAGCTGTGTGGATTTGATCCTTGCCGCGATATTTTTCCTTCATGGTCACCTTTTCAAGTTCGTTCGTGATGTAGTTGGTGGCGCCACTGTCGATGTACCAGTTGGCGTCGATCCCGTAGGAGCCATCCGTAACAGCAACAATTTTGTCCTCGTCTTGGGAGGAGTCGCCATCGTCGTCGTAGCGGTACCAGCAGTCTTTGGCCGTGTGCCCTAGCTTACCACAAATTTGGCAGCGAGGTGCATCCGGTCGTGATCTGGTGGAACCACTACGGCGGCCCCTGTTGTTGCCACAAGAGGGTCGTCTGCCGCCGTGAGTGTTGGAGTTGCTGTATGCCGTGTCCCCCGCCCGAGGTCTTGCCCCTATTGCGAGGTGGTCCGCGCTGATGAGAGGAGCCGCCGCCGCGGCCACGGAAGGCAGCGTTGGCAGACGACTTGAAGCCACCCAAAGACTGGAAGAGCGCCACGCGCTGATCGAAGTTGCTCATCATGGAGAAGAGGTGGTCGAGGGAGACCGGCGTGATGCGGGCATCGAGGGCAGGCACCAGGGGCTGGTAGTCCATGCCAGCCCATGGAGGATGTAGGAGACAAGCTCGTCGTCTTGCAGAGGCTTGCCGGCCGCGCGAGTTCGTCCGCGAGGCCGCGCATGTGGGTGAAGTAGGTGGCGACGGATTGGTTCCCCTTCTGCGCGTTGATGAGGGCCGTGCGGATGTTGTTCACCCGGTTGAGGGACTGCGACGAGAACATGCCCGCCAGAGCAGCCCAGAGCGCGCGCGACGTGGTGATCGCGGTCACCTGCACGAGGACCTCCTTGGACAGATTGTTGAGCAGGTAGCCAAGGACTTGATGGTCCTCCCACACCCAAATTGGGTGAAGAGGGTTCGGCGTCGATGACTCCTTCCCGTCTTTGTCCTTGCTGACGAGGAGTCGGGCCGGCTCCGGTGTGGTGCCGTTGGCATAGCCGAAGACACCGGCGCCCCGCAGTTGCGGCACGATCTGGGCGCGCCACAGAACATAGTTCATGCGGGTAAGCTTCTCCGTGACCTGTGTGGTTGAGGTTTGGGTGGGAGGAGCCGGAGGAAGACATGGCTAGGGCACCAATGGCGATGAGCTAGGGTAGATGATATTGGAAGAGGAGGCTCTATATACCATGTGCGAGAGCAGAAACATCTTACCCTATTGTGGGGGACGTGTTGCGTGTTATATAGAGGATTGCGAGTCCTGATACGCGTACAAGTTTGTTGGAGATACATAATTTAAGGGAGAAGAAGTACAAGAGATAAGGAGGCTAGTTACAACCGAATACAGAGTTCAAACCGTGCGCCTATCTATCTCCTGGATACCAAGGATATCTCCTAATGCGTATCTTGTTTGACAGCGTATACTGAACCTATAAAAAAGTCGAAACGTTAATATACCATTGTGTGCGTGGAAACAAGAATAAGAAATGATGAAGATAAGAAAATATAACAAAAAAACACCAACACATATCCCTTCATTAAACTGTGGTAGCCGGCATCTGACAGTGCTTACAAAAACTAGTATATTTGATATTGTCTTACTATCTGACACGCTGACAGCAGACGCACATGAAGATGTGGATACTTAACATTTATAGCTGCAGGAGCAGGGCTGCTAACCATACGATACGACTGATAGTCCGAGAGCAATTGTTTACCATCTCCTAGTAAACAAATGCATGAGACGAGGGCCTGAGCCAAAACCCACAAGTCCACTCCATGCCCTGTACCGTACGCACACACAGAGGAAAAGAACTCCGGAGATGAGACGGCGGATGGGCGCCGGTGACCGCGACCGCATCCGGGACGCCGGCCCAAGGACGAGGGAGCATATCGTCAAAGGCAAAGGACCCTTTTACTATCATCGCGCCTACTCTGCGCCGGAGGTCCGCCCGCCGCGGCACACCGTCTTTCTTCTGTCTTTCGCTAGATTTAGGGTTGGTTCTCCATGCTTTACAGGTCGGAGGAGTCGGGCAGACAAATCCTGCACAGCCGTACTGCGTTGCTCCTACGTACAGTAGAATCTTTCTTTCGTTTTTCTTCTTTATTATTATTAATAACCCCTTTGCGTCCAGCACTGCTCCCGTGTGTGTATCATATACTCACTCCGTTCACTTTTGTAATACGTTTTAGCTTAGAACAACACCTAAAATAGTTCAATTTCAGCTGCCTTAAATGTCTTACAAAAGTGAACAGAGGGAGTACTGTACTCTGGGGTTGAACGCATGATGATTCTCTAAAAAGAAGGCATCCAACCCCAACCGCATGCATGATTGTGTTGGGCGTGGTAGCTTCGGCGGGTTCCTTCCTTTCTCTTCTTCTCTGATCAAAAGAGCAGAGGATTCCATCTCCCTCCCGCTATGCCGCTTTGTGCGTCGCGGTTATGCCAATTTCTGCTACTACTTCTGGGGCGCTCTTGAGTTCTTCTTCGAGCTCGAGCTATACTACTGCACACCTACATACTATAATAACTCCGCTTCATTATTAGGTCCACCTCTATGGTTTTCAGGATAATGCTCTGTCGCTCATGGAGCTGTCTGGCACCGGCCTCTGCAAAGATTATTACTACGAGTACTTATTAGCAAGGACCAGTAGGCAGCCAGTCCACTGTCTTTAAGACTGAGACACCATTCATATTTGTTCAGACAGGAAACTGTCATGCTGATTACTCCCTCCGTCCGGAATTACCCGTCGCAAAAATGGATGTTTTTAGATGTATTTTAGTTCTAGATACATTCATTACTTTCTGCAAAAAGTAATTCGGGACGAAGGGAGCATTTACCATGTTTTCCTGCCATTTGCTTTTTTTTTTTACATGACAATGAAGTTTCCTTCAGATTTCAGGCTCTTCGAGCACAAAATCACCAGCAAAACACAACTCAAGAGCCAAGAGCAAGTGACCAGCAGCATGTTCATGCTCACAGCATGCACAATTAAAAGCAAGTGTTTTCAGAAGTAAGGATACAGCATCTTCTCTTCTTCAAGAAAGATGACACAGCCAAAACATACCAAGCAAAAGAATGCATCGATCTTTTGCCTCTACTCTCCCTACACTCCATCTAGGACCAACCACAAATTACCAGTTGGTCGCTTTTGAACAATTCATGGAGATGCAGAGTGGAGCACCAACCCTAATCTGAATCGGAATATGCTAGAAATGACCTTCTAAATCCACCAGCCACGTCTACATCGAGTCGGTAGTACTTTACAGTTGAACTCTCATCTCCACATCGCTTCATGTGTCCTCGACCGGTCGCGCACAAAGGCCGCACCGTCTTTAAATTAGCCTAGTCGAAGAAGCCGCCTATGTACCGGGAGAACACACCGCCTCGACCGCCACCCTCTTCATCACATTAGGGCAGGGGTCTCCACCGAAGTTGTCGGGGGAGATGGCGACGGCGCATCTTTGCTTCCCAATGCATTTCTGTTCAAATGAACACAAGAAAAATCAGCAAGTAGGATAACAATGTGAACATGCGCAGAGTTATATGTTTCCTTCAAGTTCTTCTGCTCAAAGCAGGGCCATGTGAGACAAAAATTCGAGTAGTCTGAAATTACCGAAAATAATTAACTGACCTCAAGAACAGTCTGTGACTTGGTTGAATGACACTCCCCTTGCTCGAAACTTCCGCAAGTCCCAGAGGGCGTCCCGAAGCTTGCAAACTTGATGGCAGAAATAGACTGCCCAGGTGCGCATCTTAGATGCACCTTCGACCTGCGTAACTCAGGCTTAGCTTCCCCTGAGCTCTCAGTCTGCCAGTTCTTGATACTTGGATGAAACTCTGATACATCAGCACAGACACTTGAGACTGATCTCTTCACAAGCGAAATCTTCGAAGTATCCCCGCCAAGTTCCTCGAAAACAACTAGCAGATTTCTAGATGGTTGCAACCAGGATTTTGGCACATGATACCTGAACATAACAGTTTGAACAATTTAGTCAATGCAGTAGCAACAGCACTTTACTAACAAGGGCAAAAACAAAAAAATAATTGCAAGTGAATGCTCCAGTTTTAATGGTGAAGGAAGACAAGTATTAAGCAGTATGATTTTGAATACTAAAAAAAGATGAGGAAGCAGGCTGATTATCTCTAATTCAAGTGTTGTGGTAAATGGTCTTACCAACGTTGTGTCGGCTGACCGCAACCTGCTTGACATTTGGTTGCCCGGAATGACCCAGTGTAACTGTAATCTTTGCAGTCCCCAGTTGCATATGCTAATGAGTACCGTCCAATGCTTTGTCCATTTATCCAGATTTGTCCCTTACCCATGCTACCCATATCCAGAGCCAGAGGTTCATCACCACTTGGAGTATCAAAGTATGCCTATTAAAACAAGCAGTTGTAAGAGTGGTTTTGAAAATATTAAACCCCTAAAGGGTTCCTATCATAGATTTGTTTTTTTTCCTTACCCTATACCATGCCAATGGCATTTGGTTTTGTGCTATCAATGATCCTTGCATCCATTCAACTGAACTGGCACCTTCTAAGGAGTTCAGGTTCATTTGTTCACCTTTCAGACCAACCTAGAATGGATAAAGGTACATTTATTTACCTCCTTTCTTACTTCAACATAAATTAGTCAACAAAGAAGTTACTAGATGCTGCACTCACCTGATAGGTCCATGTCTGCCAGGTCAGATCTCGCGAACCTTCGTCCAAACCATGAAGCACAACAGGACCATTGACACCAGTATTCCATGTCTCGTAATGAACCCCGATATTCTACAGGGACAAGAATAGTTCAGTCATATATGCAAGATTATTAGCTGTAAGTTTGTAAATTCATGCAGCGATGAGGGAACGAACCGGTAGCCCACAAGCAACACTCAGCAATGAAATTTTGTTAGTACCGGCACGAAGGTTAACATTGCCCTTGTATGAGATTCTTTTATCTTCCCTGGTTCCAGAAGCAGAACCTACACCAGAATAAAAATTATTTTATTCACTATTCAGTCTCCACAGCGCTGGTGTTGTATAGACAAGAGAGCAGTTTCAAGTGGAAAACCTTGTAGCTGTCCATTGATAAAGATATGCAAGGCGTGGCCAGCAGATTGCACAGAGAGAGACAAAGGCTTGCCACCTTGTAGAAACTTCTCAGAGGGGCTTACATCCACACTGCAATAATCATTTTAAGCATATTATGTTTCAGCGTGAAAGGATGCAGAGGCCAGGGGTAATCCTCCTTCTCTAAAAAAAAGCATGAAAGACATGTCCCTCGTTTTTCATAAACAGAAAACCGAAGGAATGTTTTACGAACAGATGAAACTCCAATGAAGTTGGATTTAGAGACCTGTAACTTATTCGTGTGGCAATTACCTGGTCATGTACCAAAGATAATCACTGGTGTCTCTTGTGACGTTAAGCTGTTCCAGTAGACCAGTTGTGGTGAGCAACGGAGCAGCTGCGAGTGAACCAACCTCCTCATCATACCTCTCCCACATCATTGAAGAGGCCCCATCGGACCACATTTGCATTTGAGATGTCTGAACACCAACCTGTGGAGATAATAACAGTTTGGACCAGCTAAACAAACTCCTCATATAATGGATTGAAATAATAAGACCTGAGAACGACATAATACCATCCGCATAAGCACAAGTGAAACTTACCGTTGCAGTGTTATAAACAACTGTTTTGCAATCAGGAAGGATGCTGATTGACCAAGGTGGAAGACTATAATGCTCATTGTCGAAGACAACCTTTGCATGAGAGTTAGAATTATAGTTTGCGAGAAAAGCTGCACAACCAGATGGAGATCGGTAGACATGGGCCTGAATTACAGGTTGTAGATGTAAGTGACAGATCAAGCCGTATAAGATATATGCACTTCAGTGATGGGAAAAGGTAATCAATACAAACCTCTTGCATGCTTCCAAGGGAAGTCACAGTTGGATCAACAGAAACCAAGGCCGGCTCACATAACTTAATAGCTCTATGAAGTTCTTTAAGATGCCCATACTTTGGTTCTCTTGCAAGTCCTGGTTAGTAACAAAGCAGAGTTTGGGTAAGAATTATCTAGCCCATTTAGCAAAACTTCAATTCTTTATATGTCAAAAGTCACCACTATGCTCAAAATAGACAAATAATAGATACAGATAGTGATCATACTGACAACAAAACTCTATATTTCGAAACTTACCATATTCATCAAGTGGGGCGTCATAATCATAGCTTGTGGTGATGAAGGGACCTCCAGCGGTGCGCCCAAAATTTGTTCCACCATGATACTTTGTTCAGGAAAAAAGAACGTGAATATCTCCCCGCAGGAAGCTTTCAAGAAAAGTTGCTAATGGTAATAAGCATATATTTTCTGTCATACCATGTAGTAGTTGATAAAAGAACCACCCTTCTGCACGAAGCGAGCAACAGCAAATGAAAGATCTTCAGCTGGTCGTTTACGGATGGTCCCACCAAATTCGGTAAACCTACATTATTGTTCATATTAATGCAATTGTACAAAGAAACACTAGGATCAATAAAATCCGAATGATGAACATGTGAACTGCATCAATGAAAAATGTAGCTGTATATTTTTCACAGTAGATTGAATATTTCCCTTGAAAGATAACTTACCAACCAGTCCAAGCTTCAGTCCACATCGTAGGCTTGGAAGGTGAGTTCGGTGTAAATGCATCACAGTAGAAACCATTGCATGCGTTTATCTGTACAAAGGACAAGTTAAATGTAATTTGAACTACTAGGTCGACAAGAGAGACAGGATGTAGCATACAAACTGATTTGAATTGATTTGATTATAGTTGTAAAACAAATGTACTATATTCTGTATACGAACTGGAGCCAGATATTTTAGAAACCTAAAACACTAAATGGAATGCCTTATGGTATAACCTGCACTGAGCTCACAGAAATAAACATGTGAACTTACATGACCAAAAAAAAATAGCATTAAAAATCTAAGAGGCCAGATAATCATCAGTTTGCTACATTTGCGCCATGATCCTTTTAATTCGGCATGGGACAAGATTAACATACCACTGGATCTGGTGCATCTTCCTGCTTGCACATCACCCACGGCACACCGGTGTCCAATCCCACGGCCATCTTTGCCGCCCAGTCACTATATGACTTGCCAGCAGCCCCAAACTCTTTCTCTTCTGGCCCATACTCATTCTCAATCTGCACTCCAAATAACAACAAGCAACACCATGAGCAACCAGGGAAAATACGCAGATTAAGACAAACCATGTTGAGAAATGCTGAATCACTAATTTCAAGCAAGAATAGAAGGGAACAATAAGCAGAGCACTTGCAACAAATGAATGAGCTGTTTCGCGTGTCATGGAAGAAAAATTATATATTTCAGCGTTATGTACAATGGCAAGTTGGCAACTATCTCAACATGCAGTAAACAACCATACCATGTCAAACATTTGCCTTTAGCTTGAAGAGAGTATTTACACTTGCCTGAGAAAGGATGATGGGGCCACCTTGGGAAGCAAAGAGCTCCTCACTCTTCATCATCCCCACAATCTTCTCGGTGAAACCCTGCATTGCCGCCTGCAAAAAACAAATGGGCATTGCCACAAACCTAAGCAAAAGTAGACCTGCATCCCAGACAAGATCCAGAAATCGTGGAGGACTCCCACGAACCTTGAAAGGCTCGTTGTCCGTCCTGAAGCTGATGCCCGGAACATACTTCAACCAGACCGGAAAGCCGCTGCATAAATTGCACGGCGACAGACACAAGTCACACAAGTCAAGTGACAAACAAAAGCAGATCACACGCATTCACCAAACTGGAGGCAGCAGCACAATGCCAGTAAATAATGCCATTTCTACTGCGGTGATGATTTTTAGCAAGTGGTGGTGTGGAGTAAATATACACACCCGAAATTCCACTCCCCGCAAATGTAGGGACCGATGCGGAGATGCACGAACAGCCCGGCCTTCTGGGCCGTCTTAATGAACTTGACCAAATCGTACCTCCCCTCGAAGTTGTACTGCACCAAGCGAGAAAATTACCACTGGAATTCCACATCTCGTATGATAGCAGCTCACACTGAATGTCTGAATGGTAGGTGATGATAAGTGTGGATGTAGTACGTTTCCGGGGGTTGGTTCGTGGCCGTTCCAGAAGACGTAGGTCTGGATCACGTCCAAGCCTCCGTCTTTCGCCTTCTGAATCAGCCCTTCCCACATCTGATGCATAGGAGCAGCGGCGTCAATGGACAGTCAGTGGTCGGTCAATCAGCCAGAGATCCGGAAATATGTGAACAAAAATCTAGGAACAAGCTACTGGTACATTATAAGCGGTGCTGGGGAACCAAAATGCCCCCAAAATGGCCGCAGGAGCAAGCAAAACGAGCAGCATTTGGAGAAAATCTAGAAAAGGGATAGGGAAATGCCGATATCTGTCGCTTGAAAGCATTGAGCGCAAAGCAAAGAGGGGGAAACGTACGGGCAAGCAAGCGGCATTTCACTTTTCTTTCATGGCAGCTCCACCAAGAAACGGCGAACCGCGACATTAAACCACACACGAAACTCCGTCCCCTTCCCCGGAAAAAGTAAGAAAAGAAAAGGAAAAGGGAGACGCTTTCCGAAGAACGCAGGTGGGGGCTACCTCTGGGGTGCTCCGAGGGTAATGTATGGATCCGGAGAAGAGGATCCTCCTCTGCCCGTTGATGAGCACCGCCTTCCGGTCGTAGGTGACCGCGCCCTCCACGGCGGCCGCCAGCACGGACGCCGCCGCCAAGACGGCCAGGCACAGCAGGGCCGCAGCCGCCCACCGCCGCGCCATCGCTCCCCGCTGTGCGGGAAGGCGGTGGTCGGAGGAGGAGACGGCGAGGAGGAAGGAGAAGACACACGCGAGGACGGGCACACGCAAATGCGCCTGTGCCTTGCGTGGTCTTCACTGGTCTTCTTCCCTCCACCACCACCACGGACGGACGGACCTCCTGCTCCTGGCTGGCCTGTGTTTTTGTTGGTGGGTTTCTTGGATTCTAGGATTCCTTGGCGAGGTTCTTGGGAGGAGCGTCGGCCAGTGGGGGCGCTCACTGCCTCACTGGAGCTTTTGGCCCATCGTGATATTATAATCCCTTTCTCCTCGCACACAGAGCGAGCGAAGCTGCTTGGACCGGAGAGAGAGAGGATGGAAAGGAAAGAAGAGAGAAGAGTCCCACCCACTGTAGTCTGGCGTGTGGATGTGTGGGGCAGCGGGGAGTAGTAGCACCAGCAGTGGTACAAACATGGCAGCTCATCATGCGTGCCATGGTGGCCACTGGCCACCCTCCCTCCCTCTCTCCTCCGTGTGTGATGCTGGTGACCTAGATAGACGTGGCCAGCTCTGGCGTGCTGAGCCACTGACATCGGGCTCGTCTTTCCGTCACAGAGCGTAGTACTACCTACACTCTCTGTCTGTTTATTAAAAGGAGCTTCACATCTGCTTGTGTTGTTCCTACTAAACATGATTACTAGCAACTACTAATTCTAAACATGTCACGCATGGATATTTCGAGTGTAGCCAAGATAAGATACAGCCACGAGGCTGCAACCTATTGCTGCTGTGCTTGTGGATGTAGCTTAGGAGCTAAGCATGCAGTAATGGAGGCCATGGCCATGCTGTGCTGGTTTGAGTGTTTGGCAACGGAACCCACTTTCGTCCCGTTCCAACAAAAGAAAGTGGCGAGCGAAAGCACCACCGGCTCTGCCGCCTGTTACACAGACGGCGGTGTAGCCAAGCCAGCCTCGCTCTCGCTGCTGCTGCTTCCACATTGGGAGGTCTGACTGGTTGGTTAGTGCCCGTTCTGAACTGATGAAACGCGGAATGAAAAAGAAAGAAGAGAAAGGCATCTTTCGGTACGGCGTGGCCTCTGGCTGGGCGAGGGCACATGGGACGAGAGTGACCGAGCGAGCAGAGGAAGAGACCATCCATCCGTCGCCGCATTCCTGTGTGTGTCTGAACGGTGGCACAGGAGCCTAGAGAGAGCCTAGCTAGAGAGGCCGTTATGACGTTATGTAAGTGCATTGAATTCACTCGTCGTGGCCGAGCGAGCCTGGAAACGCAGGTCGAGTTCAGGCCACGTTGCACCGATGTAGGCGTGTGTAGCGGCAGCCAGGCCAACGGAATGCGTCAGTGGACATACGAGGATGGATCGGATCGGATCGGATGGATACACATTCGCATCGCGAAGATGCACCCGAAAGAGCACGCACGCGCCCACCGATCCCCGGCCAGTGACGACAAACACCAGAGAGGATGCAGCGCCTTTGTGCAAAGCGGGGCGAGGCGGATTAAAAGGAGGAAAAGAGAGGGAGATCGGAGGCGATTCATTAGTGGAGGCACAGGCGGCCCGCCAGGCTGAACCAACGACCCAAAGCACGCACGTCGCAAAGGCAGCAGCGCACGCCGTTCCCCATGATCGATCACCGCGTCCGTGTGTGCGTGTGCCGTGGTCACACCGTTTTCCCCCGGAAACCCCAGGCCACGCCCCGTTGGGCCATCCCATCCGTTCCGGTGTATGTCACATGCATCTGCGTACGCCGTATTTTGTTGGACGGACGTATGCGAGCGGCGGGCGTTTCAAACAGGAGGAGGTGTGTGGACGCGCCGATCGTGGTCGACATATGTGTGTGGTCCTGAGAACGTACGAAATGTGATGGAGCTGGGGTTGGGAGTACGTAGATGGTAAATGCCTGTGGATGGTTAAGCGACGTGTAAATCGGACACGTCAAAGCTTGTCACAGTGCCCGTCCAGGTCCAGGCCCGTGTTCCGCGCATGCATGGTGCTCCCAGTCAGCTCTTCACCGCCACACCCACATGGCTGTGCAGAGGAGAGGAGCCCCTCCCGGTCCCGGGCCCATCTGGCAGGCGGCCCCCGACCATGCACGTGGCCATTTCCAGACGTAAAAAACGTCCTTATTCTACTTCCTCTCCTGCATGACACCACATCGGCCCTGTTTGGATCCCTATGTTAGAGTTAGTTTTAGTTAATTGGGCCTCAAATAACCCAAAAATATCCAAACATGATGGGTTAGTTTGAGTTAGTTGGATCTAACCCACCCCAAAAAACTAGCCCACACTAGAGGAGCTTATTTGGGTTAGTTCTCTTGGTCCCACTAAAAAAAATAGTAAAAAAAGTTATCCCTCCTATTCAAACAAGGTCCAAAGTAGTCAAATGATTGAGAAGGAATATTTTATTGTCAATCTAACCCTACCATCCAAACAGCTTTTTGGTTAAAGTTAGTTTGAGATTAGTTTAGAGTTAAAATCTAACTCTAACCTCTAACTGAGTTAGAGTATCCAAACAGGATCATATCAGTAGCCCAAGGGTAGCAGCAGCTCCATGCCCAAAAGCGAATGGTCAAACAAATCTGCGTGCTCCCACCGGTCAAGTAGGGCGCGGTGGTGTCTTTAGGGAGACAGTGTGATCACAGACTCAGCATGCACACACAAGCCGACGGTAAAACAACAAGGAAAGTAAACGGTGCCCCCTCTGAACCTGAAGTAAAAAATGGTCGTGTCGTACTGTATGTATGTATCTCAGGTCCCAGCACCCAGCTCGACTCGCGCTTGTGCAAAGTGGGATCCATCGTCCGACGAGACGCAGGCTCTGCCCTGCCGCCGCACCCGTCGGCAGCAAATCTGGTCGGTGGGACTCATCTCTGATTGAGAGAGAGAGACTGATCAGTGATCGCCACCAGGTGAACAGCGTGAGTTTGCGCACTGTGTCGCGTGCAGGCCGTCTTCTGTTCTCCGGTCTAGAGGACCGCAGACCAGTACTTTAGGCCGGTCATCGTGTCACGTACGTATCCAATGGTTACATGGTTTACAGTGTAAGGCCAACTCCATCGCAAGACCCCAAACGGACTCCGTTTTACCCGGATTCTGTCCGTTTGGGTAGGGCAATAGGGTCGTGTCCGGGCCATTTCTCAGATGCAGTGGCCGCGGTCACATCTTGTCCACGCACATTTTCTTTGCAAGCCCATAAACTTTTTTCATCATTGATTTTTGATACATGGAAATACATCATCAAATTTTGACTAAAAAAGTAAGACCAAAGAAAACAAGAACCACAAGAATACATTTTGGAAGAAATCCAACTTCCATAACTGCTCCTGTAAGTTGGATTAGTGTCTTCTCGATGCACTCATTGTTGATATGCGGAGGCTCGATCTTGCGTTCTTCTCTCTTCGAGTGTAAAGAAGTCGACGTTGCTTCCTCACACCTAGTCTCGTGTCTAGCCTCTATTCTAGCAACAAATGCACTAATTTCATCTCTAGCTTCTATGCTAGCTAAAAGTACACGAACATCTACTAAATTGTGCGCTATCAGTATATCGATGTACTCTTCTTTCCAATACCAAAACTTGCATCCACTCTACACAATAGAATGCTAGGTTAGCACAAGTAGTCAAATCCGAGAGCACAACCGAAGCTAAAGTAGCACATACCCCATCGTTTAAGCACTTGATGAACACCCATCCGGGATGTTCCGGCGTTGTAGACATGCGGCACAACCTTCTTTGGGCAGTCGTCGCACTTAATGAGTGGCAACGGTGCGCCGACGAGCTTTTGGGCGAAACATCGAGCCCAATAACCGCCATACGTGTATCTGTCGGCGGACCACCGACGGTAGATCCGGCGGCTAGAGGAGGAGCCATCGTCAGATCTTGACCTTGCGGCCTTCTGCGGGCCTTCCGACGACGCCGCCCGATCCATGGCGTGGCGCGACCTCCCAAATGGGCGAGCTCAAGACTGAACGGATCTGCTCCAAATCCGGCAGCGGGGAGCTCTAGGTGGCCGTGGTTGGGTAACTCAGGGGCGTCTAGGGAAGGGGCGAGGAAGGCGTCGGAGCGCAGACTGCAATTGCAATGGCAATGGCGGCAATGACGGGGGGAGGGGAGGAGGAGGGGCGGAGTGGAGAAGAGCGGTGGAGTGCGGTTGGAGGGGGCGGATAGAAAAGGCGTCCCTGTGCCACCGACGGGCGAGCCAGGGAAGGACACGCGCCCGTCCGCGCGCTGTCCGTTTCACCAGAAAAGCGGCTCAAACTTGGATGGGTGGGTCGAAAGCGGACAGAAAACGGACAAAAGTTCATTGTACGCTGGGCCGTCTGGTTTGTCCGTTTTATCCCAAATGGACTGGACCAAAGGGGATGAGGTCGCGCGCTGGGGTTGGCCTAAGCTACGTGCTTGAATTCGAAATTCGGTAGCTATCCGCCCATTCACCCTCACAGCTATCCGATTACAACCGGCTGAAATCGCCATCCAATTCCTCGCTAGCCACACAAGTGAACCAGCTACGCCTATTTAAACTAGTGACTGTTAACACAGTTAACGGGCCACGATGTAATCCTTTTGCCAACGTGGTGGGTTGGTCGCTCGCTTGGGCCGCCGGGCCGGCCCATCACCTTGCTCGAATTCTTCCGCGCAATCTTCAGTTGTCGGATCTGCTACAGTGCCTTGATCTGCTGCAGCTCGTCTTGACTGAACCAGAGGTTCAGTGTCCTCCTTGGCGACGCTGACATACAAAGCTGAATCAAACCAAGCTTTCACATTCACCGGAGGTTCTACGCAAAAAAATAATATCACCAGAGGTTGTGGACCTTTAGATCTGTTTTCCTTTTATTTTGCGGGGAGTTGGACCTGTTTTCCGACGTTATTGGCCGTCAGATCTTGGGTTGGCTTGATGTGAGCTGTTGGATATTTCACTCATCAATCTGGGCCGTTAGATTTTTTTAATATGGCAATGGTGGGTAATTCAGCGCATTGGCCAAGGGTATTGAGAGGCATAGTTGTTGTACTCCATCCGTTTATAAATATAAGTCTTTCTAGAGATTTTAATATGAACTATATGCGAATATATATAGACATAATTTAGAATGTAGATTCATTTATTTCCCTTCAAACATAGTTAATATTGGAATCTTTAAAAAGACTTATATTTATAAACGAAGGGAGTATAAATTTTCTTGTAGTTCATACATGATGAGGAAAAATACCCTTTGGAACTAACTACACCTGGTTCATAGGGGTGAGTGTATCGTGTGTATATGAGCGCTTGTGTCTGTAATGATGTTCAAAGAAAAACTAACTACACCTGATTCGTACTTTATTCTTAAAAAAATCAGAAAAAGTCAAAACGTTCCAAAAACATTTTCCCAACAAACTTGAGTCGTCCTTTCTGGCGTACAAAAATATTCTGCAATGAAATATTCTCTGATAAAAATGACAAATATTCTGTGACAATAGCGTGAACAACACGAATAATAGCGTGAACAACATGGCCTAGATAACGAAAAATTTGCCTTTTTTTCATCCACAACAACATGAAAGTCATTTCTTTGCGGAAGTTTTTATACGAGTGCAACAATAAACCTACTTTCTTCACAAAAAGTTTTAGATTTTTTGACTTCGTTACAAATTACTATTTTTTTGGAAATCGGGTGTAATTACAGGCGAGAGCCATACGTTCCGGTCCATACATAATGCTTTGGTATATCATACATTTCATTCTAGCACTGACGACTCAAGTTCTATCTACCCTTGGAACCAAATTGACCCTCGAAGCAAATGGAGTAAATCCGATGGAACACTATGTTTTTATTTTAGGGAAATTTTGTTTTTGCCTGTTTACATTTTGCATGCCACTCTAAAATTTGATATTTCACTTGCCACTCTTAACTTTTGACAATGTATCATAATTGTCATTTCATGGCAAAAGCAAAAATAATTCTATTTCATTTTTGTCACTCTTAGTTTTTGACAATGTATCATAATTGCCATTTCATGGCAAAAGCAAAAATAATTCTATTTCATTTTTGTCACTCTTAGTTTTTGACAATGTATCACAATTGTCATTCCGAGACAGAAACAAAAATAATTTCATTTTACCTTTGTCACTCTTTGCTTTTGACAATGAATCACAATGGCCACTCTATTTTTTATTTTATTTTTGCTTTTGCGATAAAATGACAATTGTGATGTATTGTCAAAAGCTAAGAGTTTGGTCATGACATGACAACTGTTATTCATCATCAAAAGCTAAGAGTGGCAAAAGTAAAACATCAAAATTGACAAAAGCTAGAGTGGCAAAAATAAAAAGAAATCATTTATTTTATATGCAATGCTGCAATGATTTTGTACCTTCGGAGGCACATGATCATTAGATATGTACTCCCTCCGTTCCTAAATATAAGTCTTTGGGGAGATTTCACTATGAACCACATACGGATGTATGTAGATGCATTTTAGAGTGTAGATTCACTCATTTTGCTCCGTATGTAGTCTACAGTGAAATCTCTACAAAGACTTATATTTAGGAACGGAGGGAGTATGAGATAGGGGATATGGGTGTACCGTGTACGGGTGTCAGTGGGTGTTCCCATTACAAAACTCGTCGTGACTAAGCCAAGTCCGAGCAACAGGACATGGCTGTCGTTGTGCATCAACTCGACGTGTCGTTGTGCATCAACGACGTGCATCAACGACGTGTTGTACGGGTGTCAATGATTTTAGCTAATTTTAATGAAAAATAGGCCTAATAGAAGTATATACATGTTTTCTTGTGAGCTTGGGGAGGCCATGGCCCATGTTGCCCCCCATGAAGCTCCGCCATTGTTGTTACTGCTGCGCATGCAACTACGCAATGGTTCGCTCTCTACTTTAGATTAAGTGCGACCGCCGACCCAAATGGATGCGGATTTGGTCCGCATGTTGTCTATTGCGCTTTGTTCAATCGTGTCCACATAAATCTGGCTCATGCAACATGCTGACTCATTTGATCTGTCCAACCAAATTTTGTGCAACACAAATATTTTTCACAGAACAAAGCTAGAATCATGGCCAGTGGCAAAAGTTCATGCCGTTGGACTTGCCAGCGGCCTCTTCCTTTGTGTTCGAGTGGATTGAGCGGCCATAGGCGTGGCATTGAGGTCGGGTCCCGCGGCCACGCGGAAGGGCGACACGAGCGACACGAGTATCGGTGACATGGAGAAGCGGGACGCGGCTGGTTCGTGTTGGGAAAGGAACCCGTACGTCGTCAGTGTCGTGGATTAGCGCAACAATTCCGGACGTGCCGGGCTGAGCAAGCGACGAGCACATGATCACCGCGGCTACAGTGACGATGACACTCATATGGGTTGCCGCACATCCACACACATAATCTGCAGAGCATCAAATCCATGCAATCCATGTATGTCGATCATATGATATAATACCAAAGCAAAGTAAATCGTAATTCAACAACAATCCGGACATGCCAAAATGAAATCAATGTCTGAGCATGACGGAAGCCTCACTGGCTGGCCGGATCACTTGCCCGAGGCCATTCATTCCCCTGCTCCGAGGCCATCCATGCATCCTGCTCTGCTTGCATTCGGGCAGCATGCTCCGTCAGCATCCTTGCTGCATGCTCCGTTGCTGCTGCAGCCGCCCTCGGCGCCTCGTACTCCCTACGGTTGTTGATCTCCTTCTTTTTCTCCACAAGCCACTTCTTTGCATGTTCATCCAAGAGGGTTTCGTTCGCCAGCATGATATTCGCATCCTCTATGTCCCATGCGAGTTGCAACCTCTTCTTCTCAACCTCAATCTCTCCAGATGTCTTGGCCTTCTCGAGCTCTCATTTGATCACCGCCTCTTGCTTCTCCAACTCGATCTTCTCCCTCTCAATTTCCAGCTTCGTCCCCTTCCTCTTCCGGTACCATCCATCCTCTCCTTTTGCGCATCCAACATGAGCTTGTACCTCCCCTCTTTCTTGTTATCCCTCGCCGAAAAAATGCCCGTCCACGTGGAGGACATTTTCGTAGCTGCAGCGTCACGGGAGGCCCTGGCTTCTCCCACTTGTTTAGCATGACTTGTCGGTTATCCTTTGGTACGGTGGATCTTATATTCTCGACGACAATGTTGTTCTCTTCATCGTCCAACCCAATTGATTGGTGGGAGCTTAAGCCATCGTTCCTTTTTCTTACTGGCCTTGAGACCGGTCACAAGTGTGTCCACTTTGGCTTGCCATTCAATATGATCCAACAACGGCTAAAAGCAAACAGCTTCTTTGTTTTGTATACAAAGTGGCCACCATCGCCATGTAGCAAACAACATATGTATGAGGACGAGAATGCAAAGACAAGAATAATGTGCAAATGATGACAAGATGAAGCAATTGGGCATACGTGAGTTGCCACTCCCATCCCACTTTGGGGGCAGCCGGTCACTTGTGAGTAGTACCCGACACACTTGTTCACTTCCCATTGAATGATACCCCATCGATGTTGGAGAGATGCCACATTGCAGTTGGTGATGATAGGATGCGGCTCCACATATTCCTTTTGTTCGTGATACTCCTTCCAAATCTTCTCCCAATACTTGTTCCCCTTTTGCTCGGTGCCGCATATTAGATCCATTGTTGAGGCCAACCAAACTTTGACCAACAAGATTTCCTTAAAAGTTGAGAATGCCAGACCTCTTGCCTTCGTCGTCTTTCGCTTCTTCTTCTTCTTGCTCGGATTGGGATCAAATGTTGTCCCAGCTTCAAATAAGGTGTAACTTGTATCCCACAATTCGTACTCCATTTGGTTCAGACCTTAATTATCATTGATCATGTTCGACAGGAACACCTCCTAAATGATCATGGTTTGCAGGCATTCATCATGTCCGAAATGAACCAGCGGTCTATGCAAAACATTGAACATGCCATATGCAAAGTTGACCGGATAGGAGCAACGAAAACATACCGACTCTTATTGTGTCATTCTGCCGAATAGGTTGTGGGTAGCCCGGGTGCTGCCAGTGCTCGTGCTCATTCGCGCACGAATGAGCTACGGCGAATGACACACGTCCATTGCCGGCATCTGCGTGTCCAGAGAGCTCTCCGGAATCCCCAACCGATCGTTGGATCCTCCTCTGTCCGAACATGGTCCAACAGCGCAATCCGCGTCGGCGGGCGGATGGATGGTGTGCAGGGTTTCGGGCGCGGCGACGACGCGCGGGGGCGGTGAAGGAAATATGCCCTAGAGGCAATAATAAAGTTATTATTTATTTCCTTAATTCATGATAAATGTTTATTATTCATGCTAGAATTGTATTAACCGGGAGCTTAGAACATGTGTGAATACATAGACAAAACATATAGTCCCTAGTATGCCTCTACTTGACTAGCCCGTTAATCAAAGATTGTTATATATGTTTCCTAACCATAGACATGTGTTGTCATTTGATGAACGTGATCACATCATTAGGAGAATGATGTGATGGACATGACCCATCCGTTAGCTTAGCATTATGATCGTGTCAGTTTCATTGCTACTGCTTTCTTCATGACTTATACATGTTCCTCAGACTATGAGATTATGCAACTCCCGAATATTGGAGGAACACTTTATGTGCTACCAAACATCACAACATAAAAGGGTGATTATAAAGGTGCTCTACAGGTGTCTCTGAAGGTGTTTGTTGGGTTGGCATAGATCAAGATTATGATTTGTCACTCCGTGTTTTGGAGAGGTATATCGGGCCCTTTTGGTAATGCTCATCACTATAAGCCTTGCAAGCAATGTGACTAATGAGTTAGTTGCGGGGTGAAGTATTATGAAACGAGTAAAGAGACTTGCCGGTAACGAGATTGAACTAGGTATGATGATACCGACGATTGAATCTCGGGCAAGTAACATACCGATGACAAAGAAAACAATGTATGATGTTATAAGGTTTGACCGATAAAGATCTTTGTAGAATATGTAGGAGCCAATATGAACATCCAGGTTTCTCTATTGGTATTGACCGGAGATGTGTCTACATAGTTCTCGAACCCGTAGGGTCCGCACGCTTAACGTTCGATGACGATTTGTATTATGAGTTATGTGATTTGATGACCAAAGTTTGTTCAGAGTCCCAGATGAGATCATAGACATGACGAGGAGTCTCGAAATGGTCGAGAGGTAAAGCTTCATATATTGAAAGGTTGCATTCGGACATCAGAATGGTTCCGAGCGATTTGGGCATTTTTCCGGAGTACCGGGAGGTTACCGAAACCCCCCGGGGAAAGATATGGGCCTTATGGCCATAGGAGGGAGGCTAACCAGCCCACAAGGGGCTCGTGCGCCCCCCGCAAAGAAGGAAATATGCCCTAGAGGCAATAATAAAGTTATTATTTATTTCCTTATTTCATGATAAATGTTTATTATTCATGCTAGAATTGTATTAACCGGAAACATGATACATGTGTGAATACATAGACAAACTTAATGTCACTAGTATGCCTCTACTTGACTAGCTCATTAATCAAAGATGGTTATGTTTCCTAACCATAGACATGTGTTGTCATTTGATTAACGGGATCACATCATTAGAAGAATGATGTGATTGACTTGACCCATTCCGTTAGCCTAGCACTTGATCGTTTAGTATGTTGCTATTGCTTTCTTCATGACTTATACAAAGTTCCTACAACTATGAGATTATGCAACTCCCATTTACCGGAGGAACACTTTGTGTGCTACCAGACGTCACAACGTAACTGGGTGATTATAAATGTGCTCTACAGGTGTCTCCGAAGGTACATGTTGGGTTGGCGTATTTCGAGATTAGGTTTTGTCACTCCGATTGTCGGAGAGGTATCTCTGGGCCCTCTCGGTAATACACATCACTTAAGCCTTGCAAGCATTGTAACTAATGAGTTAGTTACGGGATGATGTATTACGGAACGAGTAAAGAGACTTGCCGGTAACGAGATTGAACTAGGTATTGGATACCGATGATCGAATCTCGGGCAAGTAACATACCGATGACAAAGGGAACAACGTATGTTGTTATGCGGTTTGACCGATAAAGATCTTCGTAGAATATGTAGGAGCCAATATGAACATCCAGGTTCCACTATTGGTTATTGACCGAAAACAGTTCTAGCTCATGTCTACATAGTTCTCGAACCCATAGGGTTCGCACGCTTAAGGTTTCAATGACAGTTTTATTATGAGTTTATGAGTTTTGATGTACTGAAGGAGTTCGGAGTCCCGGATGAGATCGGGGACAGGACGAGGAGTCTCGAAATGGTTGAGACGTAAAGATCGATATATTGGACGACTATATTCGGACTTCGGAAAGGTTCCGAGTGATTCGGGTATTTTCGGGAGTACCGGGTGTCGTGGTTCTAAGTCTGACAGTAGAGTGGGGGTAGGTATGGAGAGGCAAGGTCCTAGCTATGGAGAGGTTGTAAACACAAGAGATGTACGAGTTCAGGCCCTTCTCGGAGGAAGTAAAAGCCCTACGTCTCGGAGCCCGGAGGCGGGCGAGTGGATTATGTGTATATGAGTTCTGAGGTGCGAACCCTTACACCTGTGGAGGGGGTGGCTTATATAGAGGCGCCAGACCCCGCCACCTACGTAATGAAGGGTTTAAGGTACATTAAGTGCAGGCGTTACGTAACGCCCACATAAAGTGTCTTAACTACCATAAAGTCTACTTAATTACAGACCGTTGCGATCTGAGTGCCTCTTGGCCTTCTCGTGGTCGAGTGAGTCTTCATGGTCGAGTCCTTCAAGTCGGTCGAGTGGGTTCCTCGTGGAGATCGGAAGGTGATCTCTTCTAAGGGTGTCCTTGGGTAGGGTACTTAGATCAGGTCTATGACCCTACCCTAGGCACATGAATCCATCATTAGCCCTGAATGGATTGAGGCTTGAGTGAGGAAGGAGTTGATGCGCTTCGATTGACTTTCGTGATCTTGGTCATGCGTTGTTTTGGACTAAGAATTTCTTTGTTGATAACGAGCAACTTTTCTTGATCGACTCGATCCATTCTTCTCTTTCGTCGAGTGACCTTTTGAACTTTGCCGATTTCGGCGACGGATCGCGAAATCCAGCGTCTGACGACCGATCTGCCGTTTAGCGGATTCTCGGGATATGAAATTTGGGGAAGCGCTTGGGGCGGACCGGGCGCTTCGGATGGGATAAGGCATAGACGCCTCGATCCTCGCCGCTTTTTACGCCACGTATCGCGTCCGCGAATCGTTTGGGATATGATTAGATCGACCGCCCACCTGTCATCCACTCGGAAGGATCTTATAAATCGCCCGAGGGTTTTTGAAACGATGCCTCGGCATTCCCTCTCTCGCTCTCCTCGGCTCGCCTAACGCGCCCGCTCGCCTCCGCACAACTTCTCCTCGCGCGTCTCGCCGGCAGCCATGGTGAAGGAGAAGACAGCGGCGCTGGAACGCGCGAAGAAGGCGTCGGCGACGGAGAAGGCGAAGGGGAGATCCACCAGTCGCGGCGGGTCTTTGTCTAGATGCCGAAAGGCTGGGTCCAGGGAGATTGGATCCGGTCGACCATCACGGAGGCGGATCTCCTCGACATGGCCAACGACGGGCTGATCCCCCACGGAGCCGCAAGGCTTCCGGGGAAAGAGTGGCAGCCCCAGCCGGAAGAGGGTGAGTGCGTGCTTCTGGCTACCCATGTCGATCATGGATTTTCTTTGCCACCGAGCGTTTTCTTCCGTGGTTTCTTGAACTTCTTTGGAGCGCAACTCCACCACTTCACCCCGAATTCTATCGCCTATCTTGCCGCGTTTGTGTCCATGTGTGAGAACTTTCTGGGTTGTCGACCGCATTGGGGCTTGTTCAAGCACATATTCACGTGTCGCTCTCAGACCGTGAAGAAGGCGAGCCCAGGCGACGAAAAAACCCAAGTTGTCCAAATGTGTGGAGGTCTGGGTATCCAGGTGAGGAACAAGAGCACCTTCCGAGCCATGACGTTTCCCGAGTCAGTCAGAGGCTGGCAGTCGACCTGGTTCTACTGCCAGAATGAGCCGACGCCGGGGCAGTCGAGTGGACTCCCTCAGTTCACCATGGACCGAGTGAACAAGCCCTCCTCTCTGAAGGTGATTCCAGAGGAGAAAGCCGACGTGAAGATGCTGATGGAGCGCGTAGTTCAGTTGGTTCAGGAGGGAGTGACGGGTATGGATCTCTGGAGGTTTTTCTTGGCGACATATCCAAATCTTAAGTTAGGAGCCATTGCATGTGGTTGTACCGCAGGACTAAAGATGAGACCGGATCAATCCGAAGCGATCGGCGATGCCACTCGGAAAGGTGGATGGCGGCCATCCTTTGGGAACAAGGATAACCCTCGTGGAGCGGAAGGATTCCTCCACTCGACCACCGCAGCGTTCGGACAAGGTATGTCCGCTCCACTTCCCATTGTATTCTTGTCATATTTATTTACATTTTCTCCGAATCGATCGATTGATCTTTGTCTTGATGTCTATCGTGCCCTCACCGAGTTGTACTCGATGCCCAATGGAGCCTGAGCTCGATCAAGAGGGAGAAGCGGCGGGGCGAGCCGGGAGGAGTGGGACTCGGATGCGGCGAGGATGATGATGATGATGATGACGATGAGGAGGACGAAGAAGAGGAGGAGGAGGAGGTCGCACCACCGCGCTTCGGAAAGGAGTTCAAGCTTGTCCATGACCTGTGTTCGAGCGTGGCAAGGGGTTGCGGTATTCTTGCTGATCGACCAAGCGCCTCGGACCACTTCTCCGCGCCGCCCGAAAAGGCGTCGAAGCAGCCTAGGGCGGCCCGTCAAAGCCGACCAAGCTCTGCCAAGATGAAGGTGTCCATCCCCACCATATCGGGGTAATCATCTTGCTTAAGTCTTCTTGTTTTGTGCGAGCTTTTATCTCGGTTGGCGCTTGAGTTAGTCGGTGATTCTTTGGAATTGCAAGGTTGCTACTTCGAGACCTCAGCCGTATCGACGACCATGAGATGGAGGACGCAGCAACCTCAAACCCCGGTACTATACTCTTAATTCCGTTTTAGTCGATTGACTCATGATCTCTAATTCGATTCTTTTACGTAGCTCTATCCAATGTCGTTATCACTCTTCCTGATGATGATGAAGATGAGGAACCAAAGCACAGGGAGGAGTAGGAAAGCGTCTGCCCGGCGGTGGCCCAGATGTGACGGCGCCCGAGACTCTGGTCGCGGAGGAGGAGAACACCAGTCGACACACCGTGTCTTTCGCGGTGCCGTTGACGAGTGCTCATCCTGCTTCGTCGAGTGCCTCACAACCTTCTCTCTTCACGATGCACCACGACCTAGAGGACCAAGCCGCTGCTAAGGAAGCGTTACGCCAAGCGGGGATCATGATGGAGCAGGTGAAGACCATCCGGGATGCGAGCCAGGCAGCTTACGACGCCAGTTCTGCCCTTCAAAGCAATGTTCAGGTCAGTCGGATAGCCTATTCTGTTAGGATATGCTATCAAAAAGCTTTTCTTTCCGAAATCCATTGCAATCACCCACTGGGTGTGTCGATTGAAACTCCGTGTTAGCGGGGGCACGCAGAGTGCACCCGCTGGGTGTAGTCCCCAAGGCTAAGGTCGATCACGGCGATCGGCCTTAGGCTTTATAAGTTCAGTCTTTCCGTCATTCGACTATGGCGAATGGATTTCTCAAACCGGTGGTGGCACGCTGAATGCACCCACTGGGTGTAGTTCCCGAGACTATGGTCGACTGCGTGCAGTTGATTACAATCTGAAGAATATGTCTTGAGCGTTTTTTTTGGGGGGTCGACTGGTCGACTCTGTCTTTAATAGAACTAGTGGGGGCACGCTGAGTGCACCCACTGGGTGTAGTCCCCGAGACTACGGTCGAATGTTTGTATTCGGTGTAGTCTTAGAAACGCATGATTTTCTCTTATCCACTCGAAGTGAATTATCTTTGATATTTTGTCGATTGGTTCTTCGCAGAAATCCTGTGACCTTGCGGCTCGTTATACCGAGCTGGAGCACAAGCACATTCAGCTCGAATCGGATCTCAGTAGCTGGTTCAGAGAATCGGCGAAGGCGAAGGAGGAGACCAAAGGTATGTTCGGTGAGACCTTGACGACTCCTTTTCCCTTCATTTGTTTCAAAATCTGACCTTCTTTGTAACTTGCGTGCAAGGTGAAGGAGGCCCAAGAAAAAAGACCTTGAGCTAGCTGAGAAGACCAAGCTTGCTGACGAGAAGTTAGCTTCACTCACCAAGCTCGAAGAAGAAAATACTAATCTGAAAGCTGCTCTTGGGATTGCCAACAAGGAAGTCACCGATGGAAAACGACAAAGCTGCCCCGACCGACAAAGTCACCACTTATTTGGGAAGAAAAATGATCTGGAGGCCTTCCTGGGTGGTCTTGCCAAGAAGTTGTTCCTTATGCTTGAAGGTAACCCTTTACACTCAACAATCATTTTCAGCTGTGATCTTTCCATTCGACCATTGCCTTGACTCGGTGATTGTCCTTGTAGAATTTTGTCAAAACTTTGAAGAAGAGACTAGCCGGCTGGAACCAAACCTTGACCCCGTCAATTCTCCAGTGAACGATGAAGTTGCCATGAATGTTTTCCGACTGGAGTGCCGTGTTGCAGCTGTCGTGGACTATCTTGCAAGGCTGAAGGTCGCCACATCTTGCATCGACTCGACGCTCTGGCCCAGGGAGACACTCCAGAACGACCTCGAGTCGCTGATGGCTCGCCTGAACACGGTCCCTGGTCGAGTGCAGGAGTGGAAAAAGTCCTCGGCTCGGTCTTGGCGCATATGTTGCTCGTGGTCCGCCCGAGTCCACTTGCAAAGATGCGCGAAGACAAGTGGCGGCTCTCCCGTGGTCAACACCAAGAAACACGACTTCGGTCCTTCATGGAAACCTTCATTGCTGCTGCCACTCGGATCGCAGATGGAATTGATCTTGATGAGTTCGTTGCAACTTCCAGCCCTCCACAGGAGGGGTAAAAAACTTCTTTTAAGCTCGACACTTTAAATTTGCCTCGGTATGCTGATCGGAATTGTAACCGATAAACCTTAATAGGCTTAGCGCCTGAGCACTTTCGGTTCCTTTAGGTATCGATCCGAACTTGGATTTGATGTTTGAATATGATTGGTTTTGGCTCGAAATGTCTTTTGCAGGTTCAAAGCAAGACGCTCACTGCAATCGACTTATTCCTTAATCCACTTAGGCGGCTACTGGCTGCAGCTAAGCCCCAGTGAGAGGTTTGCTCTTCACTCGGTAGGATTTTTATATCTTAGGCGCAGCACTTGTCTTGCAGCTAAGCCCCAGTGAGAGGTTTGCTCTTAGCTCGGTGGGATTTTTATATCTTAGGCGAGCACTGGCTGCAGCTAAGCCCCGAGTGAGGGGTTTGCTCTTCACTCGGTAGGATTTTTATATATTAGGCGAGCACTGGCTGCAGCTAAGCCTCCAGTGAGAGGTTTGCTCTTCACTCGGTAGGATTTTTATATCTTAGGCGCAGCACTGGGCTGCGGCTAAGCCTCCGAGTGAGAGGTTTGCTCTTCACTCGGTAGGATTTTTATATCTTAGGCGAGCACTGGCTGCAGCTAAGCCCCGAGTGAGAGGTTTGCTCTTCACTCAAGAGGATTTTCACGTTGTACTTGTGGCGGCTTCGGAGGAGAGGGTCGCAATCGACCTGCACCTCGTCCTCCTTACGAGCGCACATTGTACTTATGGCGTAGCCCAGAGGAGAGGGTCGCAGTCGACCTGCACCTCGTCCTCCTTACGAGCGTACGTTGTATTTGTGGCGTAGCTCAGAGGAGAGGGTCGAAGTCGACCTGCACCTCGTCCTCCTTGCGAGCGCACATTGTACTTATGGCGTAGCTCAGACGAGAGGGTCGTAGTCGACCTGCACCTCGTCCTCCTTTTGAGCGTACGTTGTATTTGTGGCGTAGCTCAGAGGAGAGGGTCGCAGTCGACCTACACCTCGTCCTCCTTGCGAGCGCACATTGTACTTATGGCGTAGCCCAGAGAAGAGGGTCGCAGTCGACCTGCACCTCGTCCTCCTTACGAGCGTACGTTGTATTTGTGGCGTAGCTCAGAGGAGAGGGTCGCAGTCGACCTGCACCTCGTCCTTCTTGCGAGCGCACATTGTACTTATGGCGTAGCTCAGGAGAGAGGGTCGCAGTCGACCTGCACCTCGTCCTCCTTTCGAGCGTACGTTGTACTTAGGCGAGTGTTTAAACTGCAGCTAAGCCCCCCGAGTGGGAGTCTGGCTCGCCACTTGGTAGGATTTATATAACTTAGGCGAGTACTTGGACTGCAGCTAAGCCCCCGAGTGGAAGTCCGGCTTACCACTCGGAAGGATTTTTACAACTTAGGCGAGTACTTGGACTGCAGCTAAGCCCCAGAGTGGAAGTCTGGCTTACCACTCGGAAGGATTTTTATAACTTAGGCGAGTACTTGGACTGCAGCTAAGCCTCCGAGTGGAAGTCTGGCTTACCACTCGGTAGGATTTTACTTAATCTTAGGCAAAACGGATTCGCAGCTAAGCCTCCGAGTCGGAGTCTGGCTCGCCACTCAGTAAGGATTTTTACAAACTTAGGCGAAACGGATTCGCGGCTAACCCCCGAGTGGGAGTCTTGCTCACCACTCGGTAAAGATTTTTACAAACTTAGGCGAAACGGATTCGCGGCTAAGTCACCCACTGAGGGGAAAATTTTATTGGACAAATAAAAAGTGACAAAAATTATGGAGGAATTATGACACTGTTATTTTGAAATCCATGAACTACAGAAGTACTTTATTACAACTCATCCGAGTGATAAACTTAAGTGTAAAATGGGCGGAGTAGTTCCGCGTTCCAAGCTCGGGGCTCGTCGATATTATGTTCGACGTTGTAAAGACAGTACACCCCGTTGTGGAGAACTTTGGTGACGACGAAGGGTCCTTCCCAAGAAGGAGCAAGCTTGTGTTGTTTCTTCTGATCCACTCGGAGAACTATATCCCCTTCTTGGAAGGCTCGACCCCTCACATTTCTGGCGTGGAAACGATGCAAGTCTTGTTGGTAGATGGTCGATCGGATCAGAGCCATCTTCCTTTCTTCCTCTAAAAGGTCGACTGCGTCCTGCCGCGCTTGTTCAGCTTCTGCTTCGTTGTAGAGTTCAACTCGAGGAGCATTGTGGAGAAGATCACTCGGCAAGACTGCTTCAGCTCCGTAGACCAAGAAGAATGGAGTTCTTCCGGTCGACCGATTAGGTGTGGTCCGCATGATCCCCAAAGCACCGAGGAAGTTCGTCGACCCATGCTCCAGCCGCATACTTGAGATCACGCATCAGTCGGGGTTTCAATCCTTTGAGGATCAGGCCATTGGCTCACTCTGCTTGTCCATTCGACTGCGGATGGGCGACTGAAGCGTAGTCGACTCGTGTGCCTTGAGAGTTGCAGAAATCCCGGAATTCCTCCGAGTCAAAGTTCGACCCATTATCTGTAATGATGCTGTGCGGGACTCCATATCTGAATATCAGTTCCCTGATGAAGCTAACAGCAGTACCGGCGTCAAGGTTCTTGATTGGCTTAGCCTCAATCCACTTGGTGAACTTGTCGACTGCCACCAATACATGCGTGAAGCCACTTCGACCTGTTCTCAAGGGACCGACCATGTCCAACTCCCATACTGCGAAAGGCCAGACGAGTGGAATGGTCTTCAGAGCTGACGCAGGCTTGTGCGGCATATTTGAGTAGAACTGACATCCTTCGCACTTGTCCACTATTTCCTTTGCCATCTCATTCGCCTTTGGCCAGTAAAATCCGGCTCGGTATGCTTTGGCCACGATGGTCCGAGAGGACGCATGATGACCACAGGTCCCCGAGTGGATATCATTGAGAATGATTCGACCTTCTTCCGGCGTTATGCACTTATGACCAACTCCAGTCGCGCTCTCTCTATACAACTGTCCTTTGATAACGGTAAAGGCCTTGGATCGACGGACGATCTGTCGAGCCTCTTCCTCATCCTCTGGGAGTTCTTTTCTCAGGATATACGCGATATATGGAATTGTCCAGTCGGGTGTGACTACCAAGATCTCCATAACCAAGTCGACCACTGCTGGGACTTCTACCTCAGTCGGATCCGTGGCACTCTTGGGTTGCGAGGTTTCTTTAGTGAAAGGATCTTCTTTGACTGACGGAGTGTGTATATGCTCCAAGAACACACCACTCGGAATGGCTTCTCTCTTGGAACCTATCTTTGCCAGATCATCTGCTGCCTGATTTTTCAGTCGGGGTATGTGATGGAGCTCTAACCCCTCAAACTTATTTTCCAGCTTCCTCACTTCATTGCAGATCCAACATGGTGGGCTTCTCACGTCCCACTCCTTCATCACCTGGTTGACCACTAAATCTGAATCGCCATAGACCATCAAGCGACGGACGCCGAGTGAAATGGCCATGCGTAATCCATATAAGAGGGCCTCATACTCTGCCTCGTTGTTGGAGGAATCAAAGTGAATCTGGAGCACATATCTAAGCTTATCTCCTTTGGGGGAAACCATGACCACCCCAGCACCGGAACCATTCAGCATTTTAGAGCCATCAAAGAACATGGTCCAATGCTCCGAGTGAATTTCAGTCGACTGCTGTTGTTCAATCCACTCGGCGAGGAAATCTGCTATTGCCTCGGACTTAATGGCTTTCTTTGCCTCAAACTTGATATCAAGGGGAAGAAGTTCAATCGCCCATTTCGCCACTCGACCAGTTGCATCTCTGTTGTGCAAAATCTCTGATAGTGGAGCGTCGCTGACGACTGTGATGGAATGATCAGAGAAATAGTGAGCAACCTTCTTCGTGGTCATGTATATTCCATACACAAGCTTCGATAATGAGGATATCTCGCTTGGATGGAGTCAAGACTTGCACAAATAATACAATGGGCGCTGAACTTTGAAGGCTTTTCCTTCTTCTTCCCGCCGACCGTAAGCCTCATCTTGACGACTTGTCATGTGATCTGCGATATAAAACAACAGAGGCTCTTTGCTGATTGGAGCAGCAAGCACCGGCTGGGTGGAGAGCGAGCTTTTAGCTCGGCAAATGCTGCATCGACTTCGAGTCCACTCGAACTTGTGCGCTTTCTTCATCACCGATAAAGAGGCAATGCCTTTTCACCGAGTCGTGAGATGAGTCGACTTAATGCGGCCAAGCATCCAGTAAGCTTCTGGACATCATGCACTCACACAGGGCTTTTCATTCGAAGAATAGTGCCGATCTTCTCTGGATTAGCATCGGTCCCTCACTCGGAAACGAGAAAACCGAGTAACTTTCCACCAGGAACTCCGAATGTGCACTTTGATGGATTGAGCTTGATATCATACCTTCTGAGGTTGGCAAATGTTTCGGCGAGGTCAGCAAGCAGGTCGGAACCTTTTTGTGACTTGACGACGATATCATCCATATACGCTTCCACATTCCGACTGATTTGAGTGAGCAGACACTTCTGAATCATTCGCATAAATGTGGCTCTGGCATTCTTGAGGCGAATGGCATGGTGATATAGCGTAAGCACCGAATGGAGTGATGAAAACTGTTTTTATCTCATCGGGTCCGTCTGAGCGGATCTGGTGGTACCCGGAATAGGCGTCTAGGAAAGACAATCTCTCGCATCCTGCGGTCGAGTCAACAATTTGATCTATGCGAGGGAGAGGAAAATGATCTTTCGGGTAGGCCCGATTGATGTGCTTGAAATCAATGCACATTCGGAGTGATTTGTCCTTCTTAGGGACCATGACGACATTAGCGAGCCACTCGGAGTGGTATATCTCTTGGATAAATCCTGCCGCCAACAGTCGAGCCACTTCCTCACCGATAGCCTTTCTCTTCTGGACGGCGGACCGCCGAAGATGTTCTTTAACTGGCTTTGCTGATGAGTTGACCCTAAGACGATGCTCGGCCACCCCCGAGGAACACCCGCATGTCGGTGGCTTCCATGCAAAAATGTCCCGCTTCTCACGGAGGAACCGGATGAGCGCTTCTTCCTATTTCGGTCGAGTGTTGTGGAGATGTTGGTGGGGCTGCACTAGGGTCGGTCGGTGAATGTGGACAGGCTTCGTCTCACCGGACGATCAAATGCAGATTCGTGGCGGGTTTCTTGGATCGCAACAAATCACTCGGATCTGCGCTTTGCTTATACTCTTCAAACTCGACCATTGCCACCGAATCGGCAATCTTGAGCCCTTCCGAAAGCACTCTTACGCTTTTTTCCGATCGCCGCGACAATGATCACTCCTTTGGGACCGGGCATCTTCAGTTTGAGGTACACGTAACATGGTCGAGCCATGAACCGTCGTAAGCTGGCCTCCCAAAATGGCGTGGTACGCACTCAAAATCCACGACCTCAAACGTCAACTTCTCTTTGCGAAAATGTTTTGAATCACCAAACACCACGTCCAGAGCTATTTGGCCGAGTGACTCGGCTTTCTTCCCGGTATAACTCCGTGAAAGCTCATATTCTCGGTGCTCGGTCGGGATATCGGAATGCCCATTCCTTTCAAGCAGGTTCAGCATACAACAAGTTCAGCCCACTACCACCGTCCATCAAGACTTTCGTCGGTCAAGTGCCTTCGACAACCGGATCGACCACCAAAGCTTGCCTCCCGGGGTGGCAATATGAGTCGGTGATCAGATTGGTCGAATGTGATGGGTGTTTGGGACCATCTCAGATAACTTGGTTTTGCTGGGGCAACCATGTTCACCTCGCGATTAATGACTTTCAGTCGGCTCTTGCTTTCCACATCTGCGAAGATCATCAGAGTGGAGTTGACATGCGGATATCCTTCCTCACTGTCCTCCTTGTCTTCGGCCTTGTCCGACTCCTTTTCCTTGTCCTTAGACTATTTTTCTTGAAACTCCTGGATCAGGAGTCGACATTGGCGAGTGGTATGCTTTGGGTAAATGATGTTGCCCTCTTCATCTTTCTTCGTGTGGATGTGACACGGCATATCCATCACGTCGTTCCCTTCTTTATCCTTCACCTTCTTAGGGTTCCAGGATCCTTTTGGTTTCCTTTGAACTTTCCCTGAGTCACGGCCAGAGCCTCTCTAGGAGCTGCTGGTTCAGCCTTCCGCTTCTGTTTCCGACTGGTGTTTCCCTTCTCCGACTGACTCGGCTTGTACTTGCCGCTTCGGAGTCGGTCTTCTTCTTCGCCGTTGGCGTACTTGGTAGCAATCTCCATCATCCGACTCAGGGTCATGTCTCCGGTTCGACCAAATTTCAAACTCAATTCTTTGTTCTTGACACCATCCTTGAAGGCGCAGACTGCCTGATGATCAGACACGTTCTCCACGGTATGATGCAAAGTGATCCACCTCTGAATATACTCCCTGAGAGTCTCGTTCGTCTTCTGTACACAGACTTGCAGCTCTGTCAATCCAGCCGATCGCTTGCAAGTTCCTTCAAATGTTCTGACGAACACTCAAGACAGATCTTCCCAAGTGTAAATGCTGCTAGGAGGTAATTGATTCAACCACGCTCTGGCAGAACCTTCCAACATGAGGGGCAAATGCTTCATGGCCACCTCGTCATTTCCACCACCAATCTGAACCGCCACTCGGTAGTCCTCAAGCCAAGTTTCGTGCTTAGACTCACCGTGAACTTGTCGACTCTGTTGCCAACTTGAAATTGGGGGATCATCTGCGGCTCGATAGCCCTCTTTGAAACATTCGGACCGAAACATGCACTCGATCTTGTGGGCGCATCTCTGTCGGGCCCACCCGATGGGCTCTGTTCGGTCGACCAAGCCTTGCACGATAATGGATCGCGTCGTCGAAGCACAGTTCTCACGGGGTCGACCGGAGCTCTTCGCCCTGCACCGTGGCGACGCTTTCATCTTCTTTGCCGAGGAGCGTAAGACCCACCCTCGAGGGGAAGTGGGCACTCGGCGCCTATCATCTCGGTCGTGTCGGTCTCCGTCTTGGTCTTGCCGATTCTCGCGCCCTTCACGCCATGGAGGCGATCTGGGGCTATGAGCCGATCGAACCGTATTCGCAGCGACGGATCGACCATGAATTCATGCTTGCGCGCTCGCGACACGGTTGAATTTTTGTCTCCTGCTGCCGGAGCAAATCTCGATCAGCATCAAGCCCCTCCCACTTCCGGCGAGAGG
Source organism: Aegilops speltoides (assembly GCA_021437245.1). Taxonomy (NCBI): domain Eukaryota; kingdom Viridiplantae; phylum Streptophyta; class Magnoliopsida; order Poales; family Poaceae; genus Aegilops; species Aegilops speltoides. The sequence goes on from CM038144.1 coordinate 438,906,949, forward strand.
GCTGGATGGACTCGCTATCTGGGTTGCGGTTGCTAAATTCTGGATTGGGGTTCGATATACCTGAGTCGGCAGGAAGAGTTGACGTCGATTGGCGTCGGGAACTCGTTGCCGCGCGTGCTCGTCGAGTGCTCGCTGAAGATTCTCCAGACGAGCGCGTTCGGCCAAATTGGCCAAACGTGCCTCCTCCAAGGTGCGAGCCTCGGGAGTTTCTCCTGCGATGGGAGTATGCAGGGCATCCATGTTCCTGCGGCGAAGTTCTTCTCTTTGCAGAGAGTCGAGTGGCTCGGGCTAGTACTCTTCGTGGTCACGTGCGGGGTCGTCTCCGCCGCCTGCCCCGCCCTCATGGGCGAAGCCAGGGGGACTGCGAGGTCCGTTGACCATCAGGATTTCCACCGCCGGATCACTGCTATTGCATTCGATGCGATCTCTCGAGCCGGTCGATGATCGAACAGGCCGTAGAGAGATTCGTCGGGCTCGATTGCCGCAACTTGGGTGGTGGACGTCTGGCGAGCCACCGCGTGTCTCACCCACCGCTGAAGCCTCGACCGACCAGAGCGCTTGCGCTGGCGGGAGACCGGGAGGGTGGTCGATAGGGGGGTCGACCGATACGGGGTCGACGGTTGTCGCAGCAGAACGCCGCGGACACATGCGCGAAAATGCGTCGCACCGAGGACGGGGAGCGCATCAACGTCGAGTGGAGCCTGCTGGAGCCAGGCGGAGTCGTCGGCGATGAAGGTGAGAGCGCCGAGACGGATCTCGCGACCCTCGACCAAAACTCCAGCAGTCATCATGATGAATATACTCGGAAGAATCGCAACTTCTCCAAAAAATCGCTAAAACACCTGCCCCACGGTGGGCGCCAACTGTCATGGTTCTAAGTCTGACAGTAGAGTGGGGGGTAGGTATGGATAGGCAAGGTCCTAGCTATGGAGAGGTTGTAAACACAAGAGATGTACGAGTTTAGGCCCTTCTCGGAGGAAGTAAAAGCCCTACGTCTCGGAGCCCGGAGGCGGTCGAGTGGATTATGTGTATATGAGTTCTGAGTGCGAACCCTCCGCTGTGGAGGGTGGCTTATATAGAGTCGCCAGACCCTGCCACCCACGTAATGAAGGGTTAAGGTACATTAAGTGCAGGCGTTACTGGTAACGCCCACATAAAGTGTCTTAACTACCATAAAGTCTACTTAATTACAGACCGTTGCAGTACAGAGTGCCTCTTGGCCTTCTGGTGGTCGAGTGAGTCTTCATGGTCGAGTCCTTCAAGTCAGTCGAGTGGGTTCCTCGTAGGTCGACTGGAAGGTGATCTCTTCTAAGGGTGTCCTTGGGTAGGGTACTTAGATCAGGTCTATGACCCTACCCTAGGCACATGAATCCATCGTTAGGGAGTTACGGGAATTCGTATTGGGCCTTTATGGGCCATACAGGAAAGGAGAGAAAGGCCTCAAAGGGTGGCCGCACCCCTCCCCATTGGCTAGTCCGAATTGGACTAGGGAGGGGGGGCGGCCCCTTCCTTCTCCTTTTCCCTTCCCTTTCCTTCCCTCCTACTCATACTACTTGGAAGGGCTCCTAGTTCTATTAGGAAAGGGGGAATCCTACTCCCGGTGGGAGTAGGACTCCCCTAGGGCGCGCCATAGAGAGGGTCGGCGCTCCCCTCCTCCACTCCTTTATATACGGGGGCAGGGGGCACCCCATAGACACACAAGTTGATCTACGGATCGTTCCTTAGCCGTGTGCGGTGCCCCTCCACCATATTCCACCTCGGTCATATCGTCGCGGAGTTTAGGTGAAGCCTGCGCCGGTGGAGCATCATCATCGCTCCACGCCCGTCGTCTTGTGGAACTCATCCCGACACTTTGCTGGATCGGTCCGGAATCGCCATCGAAATGAGCGTGTCTGAACTCGGAGGTGCCGTACGTTCGGTACTTGGATCGGTCGGATCGTGAAGACGTACGACTACATCAAACCGCGTTGTCATAACGCTTCCGCTTAACGGTCTAAGAGGGTACGTAGACAACACTCTCCCCTCTCGTTGCTATGCCATCACCATGATCTTGCGTGTGCGTAGGAAGTTTTTTTAAATTACTACGTTCCCCAACAGTGGTATCCGAGCCTAGGTTTTATGCTTTGATGTTATATGCACGAGTAGAACACAAGTGAGTTGTGGGCGATACAAGTCATGCTGCTTACCAGCATGTCATACTTTGGTTCGGCGGTATTATTGGATGAAGCGGCCCGGATCGACATTACGCGTACGCTTACGCGAGACTGGTTTTACCGTCGTGCTATGCACACAGGTGACTAGCGGTGTCGGTTTCTCAACTTTAGTTGAACCGAAAAGCTACGCCGGTCCTTGCGAAGGTTAAAACAACGCCAACTTGACAAACTATCGTTGTGGTTTTGATGCGTAGGTAAGAACGGTTCTTGCTCAGCCCGTAGCAGCCACGTAAAACTTGCAACAACAAAGTAGAGGACGTCTAACTTGTTTTTGCAGGGCATGTTGTGATGTGATATGGTCAAGATGTGATGAGATATAAGTTGTTGTATAAGATGATCATGTTTTGTTGAAGTTATCGGCAACTAGCAGAAGCCCTATGGATGTCTCTTTGTTGCATAAGATGCAAGTGCCAAATAATTGCTTTACTTTATCGCTATACGATAGCAATAGTTGCAAAAGCAATAGTTGGTGAGACAACCATGTGATGACACACTGATATAGATCAAGATGATGAAGATCATGGTGTCGTGCCGGTGACGATAGAGAGCATGACAGTACTTTGGAGATGGATATCAAAGGCGCAAGATGATCATGGCCATATCATGTCACATATTTTGATTGCATATGATGTTTATCTATTATACATCTTATTCTTGCTTTGATTGACGGTAGCATTTTAAGATGATCTCTCAATAAAATTATCAAGAAGTGTTCTCCCTGAGTATGCACCGTTGCCAAAGTTCGTTGTGCCCAGACACCATGTGATGATCGGGTGTGATAAGCTCTACGTCCATCTACAACGGGTGCAAGCCAGTTTTGCACACGCGGAATACTCAGGTTAAACTTGACGAGCCTAGCATATGCAGATATGGCCTCGGAGCACGGAGACCGAAAGGTCGAGTGTGAATCATATAGTAGATATGATCAACATAGTGATGTTCACCATTGAAAACTACTCCATCTCACGTGATGATCGGTTATGGTTTAGTTGATTTGGATCACGTGATCACTTAGATGACTAGAGAGATGTCTGTCCAAGTGGGAGTTCTTAAGTAATATGATTAATTGAACTTAAATTTATCATGAACTTAGTCCTGGTAGTATTTTGCATATTATGTTGTAAGATCAATAGTTTGCGTTGTTGCTTTCATATGTTTATTTTGATATGTTCCTAGAGAAAATTGTGTTGAAAAATGTTAGTAGCAATGATGCGGATTGGATCCACGATCTGAGGTTTATCCTCATTGCTGCACAGAAGAATTATGTCCTTAATGCACCGCTAGGTGACGACCTATTGCGAGGAGCGGATCGCACGTTATGAGCGTTTGGCTAGCTCAATATGATGACTACTTGATAGTTTTGTGCACCATGCTTTATGGCTTAGAATCGGGACTTCAAAGATGTTTTGAACATCATGGACCATATGAGATGTTCCAGAATTGAAGTTAATATTTCAAGCAAATACCGAGTTGAGAGATATGAAGTCTCCAACAAGTTCTATAGCTAAAAGATGGAGGAGAATCGCTCAACTAGTGAGCATGTGCTCGATTGTGCGGATACTTCAATCGCTTGAATCAAGTGGGAGTTAATCTTCCGATAAGATAGTGATTGATGAATTCTCTAGTCACCATCACTAAGTTACTAGAACTTGAGATGAACTATAGTATGCAAGGGATGACGAAAACGATTCCCGAGCTCTTCGTGATGTTGAAATCAACGAAGGTAGAAATCAAGAAAGAGCATCAAGTGTTGATGATTGACAAGACCACTAGTTTCAAGAAAATGGCAAAGGGAAAGAAATGGAAACTTCAAGTAGAATGGCAAACAAGTTGTCACTCCCGTGAAGAAGACCAAAGCTGGACCAAAGCACGAAACCGAAAGTGCTTACAATCGCAAAGGAAATGGTCACCGAAGCGGATATGCCCTGAATATTTGGTGGATAAGAAGGATGACCAAGTGAACAAGGGTATATTTGATATACATGTTATTGATGTGTGCTTTACTAGTGTTTATAGTAGCCCCTGAGTATTTGATACTTGTTCGGTTGCTAAGGTTAGTAACTCAAAGCAGAGTTCTGACGAATAAACAAAGACTAGTTGAAGGGAAGTGACGATGAGTGTTGGAAGTAGTTCCAAGATTGATATGATCATCATCGCACACTCCCTATACTTTCGGGATTAGTGTTAAACGTAAATAAATGTTATTTGGTGTTTGCGTTGAGCATGAATATGATTTGATCATGTTTATTGCAATACGGTTATTCATTTAAAATCAGAGAATAATTGTTGTTCTATTTAAATGAATAAAACCTTTAATGGTCATACACCCAACGAAAATAGTTTGTTGGCTCTCGATCGTAGTGATGCACATATTCATAATATTGATGCCAAAAGATGCAAAGTTAATAATGATAGTGCAACTTATTTGTGGCAATTGCCGTTTTGGTCATATCGGTTGTAAAGCGCATGAAGAAACTCCATAAAGATGGATTTTCGGAATCACTTGGTTATGAATCATTTGATGCTTGCGAACCGTGCCTTTTGTGCAAGATGACTAAAACTCCGTTCTCCGGAACAATGGAACAAACTACCGACTTATTGGAAATAATACATACCGATGTATGCGATCCAATGAGTGTTGATGCTCGTGGCAAGTATCGTTATTTTCTGACCTTCACAAGATGATTTGAGAAGATATGGGTATATCTACTTGATGAAACATAAGTCTGAAATAGTTGAAAGGTTCAAAGAATTTCAGAGTGAAGTGGAAAAATCATTGTAACAAGAAAATAAAGTTTCTGCGATCTGATCACGGAGACGAATATTTGAGTTACGAGTTTGGTCTTCAATTAAAACAATGTGGAATAGTCTCACAGCTCACGCCACCTGGAACACCACAACGTTATGGTGTGTTCGAACGTCGTAACCGCACTTTATTGGATATGGTGCGATCTATGATGTCTCTTACTGATTTACCACTATTGTTTTTGGGTTATGCATTAGAGACAGCTGCATTCACGTTAAAAGGGCACCATCTAAATCCATTGAGAGGACACCATATGAACTGTGGTTTAGCAAGAAACCCAAGTTGTCGTTTCTTAAAGTTTGGGGTTGCGATGCTTATGTGAAAAAGTTTCATCCTGATAAGCTCGAACCCAAATCGGAGAAGTGCGTCTTCATAGAATACCCAAAGGAAATTGTTGGGTACACCTTCTATCACAGATCCAAGGCAAGATATTCGTTGCTAAAATGGATCCTTTCTAGAGAAGGAGTTTCTCTCGAAAGAAGTGAGTGGGAGGAAAGTAGAACTTGATGAGGTAATCTGTACCTTCTCCCGAATTGGAAAATTGTTCATCACCAAATCAGTTCCATGATTTCTACACCAATTAGTGAGGAAGCTAATGATGATGATCATGAAACTTCAGATCAAGTTACTACAGAACCTCGTAGCTCTTCCAGAGTACAGTCCGCACCAGAGTGGTACGGTAATCCTGTTCTGGAAGTCATGTTACTAGACCATGATGAACCTACAAACTATGAGGAAGCGATGATGAGCCCAGATTCCAAAATGGCTTAAGGCCATGAAATGCGAGATGGGACCCATGTATGAGAACAAAGTGTGGACTTTGGTGGAGTTGCCCGATGATCGGCAAGCCATATTGTATAAATGGATCTTCAAGAGGAAGACGGACGTTGATAGTAGTGTTACTATCTACAAAGCTCGACTTGTCGCAAAAGGTTTTGACAAGTTCAAGGTGTTGACTACAATGAGATTTTCTCAACTCAGAGCGATGCTTAAGTCTGTCCGAATCATGTTAGCAATTGCCACAATTTATGAAATCGGCAAATGGATGTCAAAACTGCATTCCTTAATGGTTTTCTCAAAGAAGAGTTGTATGTGATGCAACGTAAGGTTTTGTCAATCCTAAAGGTCCTAATAAAATAGGCATGCTCCAAATGATCCATCTATGGACTTGGTGCAAGCATCTCGAGTTGGAATATACGCTTTGATGAGTTGATCAAAGCATATAGTTTTGTCTGCACTTACGGTGAAGCCTCATATTTACAAGAAAGTGAGTGGGAGCACTACAACATTTCTGATAAGTATATGTGAATGACATATTGTTGATCGGAAATATTGTAGAATTATTCTGCAAAGCATAAAGGAGTGTTTGAAAGGAGTTCTTTAAAACATAGACCTCAGTAAAGCTACTTACATATTGAGCATCAAGATCTATTGAGATAGATCAAGACGCTTGATAAGATTTTCAATGAGTACATACCTTGACAAGATTTTGAAGTAGTTCAAAATGGAACAGTCAAAGAAAGAGTTTCTTGCCTGTGTTACAAGGTGTGAAATTGAGTAAGACTCAAATCCTGACCACAACAGAAAATAGAAAGAGAATGAAAGTCATTCCCTATGCTTCAGTCATATGTTCTATAAAAGTATGCCATGCTATGGACCAGACCTATTGTATACTCTGCCCTGGTTTGGCAAGGGAGTATAACAGTGATCTAGGAGTAGATCACTGGACATTGGTCAAAATTATCCTTAGTGGAATAAGGATATGTTTCTCGATTACGGAGGTGAAAAAAAAGATTCATCGTAAAGGGTTACGTCAATACAAGTTTTGGCACTGATCCAGATGACTCTAAGTCTTAATCTGGATACATATTGAAAGTGGGAGCAATTAGCTAGAGTAGCTCCGTGCAGAGCATTTTAGACATAGAATATTTGCAAAATACATACGGCTCTGAATGTGATAGACCCGTTGACTAAACTTCTCTCACAAGCAAAACATGATCATACCTTAGTACTCTTTGGGTGTTAATCACACAACGATGTGAACTAGATTATTGACTCTAGTAAACCCTTTGGGTGTTGATCACATGACGATGTGAACTATGGGTGTTAATCACATGGTGATGTGAACTAGATTATTGACTCTAGTGCAAGTGGGGGACTGAAGGAAATATGCCCTAGAGGCAATAATAAAGTTATTATTTATTTTCTTATTTCATGATAAATGTTTATTATTCATGCTAGAATTGTATTAACCGGAAACATGATACATGTGTGAATACACAGACAAACTTAATGTCACTAGTATGCCTCTACTTGACTAGCTCATTAATCAAAGATGGTTATGTTTCCTAACCATAGACATGTGTTGTCATTAGAAGAATGATGTGATTGACTTGACTCATTCCGTTAGCCTAGCACTTGATTGTTTAGTATGTTGCTATTGCTTTCTTCATGACTTACACAAAGTTCCTACAACTATGAGATTATGCAACTCCCATTTACTGGAGGAACACTTTGTGTGCTACCAAACGTCACAATGTAACTGGGTGATTATAAAGGTGCTCTACAGGTGTCTCCGAAGGTACATGTTGGGTTGGCGTATTTCGAGATTAGGTTTTGTCACTCCGATTATCGGAGAGGTATCTCTGGGCCCTCTCGGTAATACACATCACTTAAGCCTTGCAAGCATTGTAACTAATGAGTTAGTTACGGGATGATGTATTACGGAACGAGTAAAGAGACTTGCCGGTAACGAGATTGAACTAGGTAGACGATCGAATCTCGGGCAAGTAACATACTGATGACAAAGGGAACAACGTATGTTGTTATGCGGTTTGACCGATAAAGATCTTCGTAGAATATGTAGGAGCCAATATGAACATCCAGGTTCCACTATTGGTTATTGACCGAAAACAGTTCTAGGTCATGTCTACATAGTTCTCGAACCCGTAGGGTCCGCACGCTTAAGGTTTCAATGACAGTTTTATTACGAGTTTATGAGTTTTGATGTACCGAAGGAGTTTGGAGTCCCGGATGAGATCGGGGACATGACGAGGAGTCTCAAAATGGTTGAGACGTAAAGATCGATATATTGGATGACTATATTCGGACTTCGGAAAGGTTCTGAGTGATTCGGGTATTTTCGGGAATACCGGGGAGTTACGGGAATTCGTATTGGGCCTTTATGGGCCATACGGGAAAGGAGAGAAAGGCCTCAAAGGGTGGCCGCACCCCTCCCCATTGGCTAGTCCGAATTGGACTAGGGAGGGGGGCGCCCCCTTCCTTCCTTCTCCTTTTCCCTTCCCTTTCCTTCCCTCCTACTCCTACTACTTGGAAGGGCTCCTAATTCTACTAGGAAAGGGGGAATCCTACTCCCGGTGGGAGTAGGACTCCCCTAGGGCGCGCCATAGAGAGGGCCGGCGCTCCCCTCCTCCACTCCTTTATATACGGGGGCAGGGGGCACCCCATAGACACACAAGTTGATCTACGGATCGTTCCTTAGCCGTGTGCGGTGCCCCCTCCACCATATTCCACCTCGGTCATATCGTCATGAGTTTAGGTGAAGCCTGCGCGGTGGAGCATCATCATCGCTACCACGCCGTCAGTCGTCTTGTGGAACTCATCCCGACACTTTGCCGGATCGGAGTCCGGGAATCGCCATCGAGCTGAACGTGTGCTGAACTCGGAGGTGCCGTACGTTCGGTACTTGGATCGGTCGGATCGTGAAGACGTACGACTACATCAAACCGCGTTGTCATAACGCTTCCGCTTAACGGTCTACGAGGGTACGTAGACAACACTCTCCCTTCTCGTTGCTATGCCATCACCATGATCTTGCGTGTGCGTAGGAATTTTTTTGAAATTACTACGTTCCCCAACACACAAGGGAGGAGGCCGAATTGGACTTGGGAAGGGGGCGCCACCCCCCTTTCCTTCTCCTACTCCCTCTCCTTCCCCTCCCCCCCCCCGGTAGAAGGAAAAAAGGGGTGGCGAATCCTACTAGGACTAGAGTGCTAGTAGGACCCCTCCCCCTGGCGCGCCCCTTGTTGGCCGGCCTCCTCCTCCCCTCCTTTATATACGGGGGCAGGGGCACCCCAAAGACACAACAGACAACACAAGTTGATCTTTTAGCCGTGTGCGGTTCCCCCCTTCACAGTTACACACCTCGGTCGTATTATCGTAGTGCTTAGGCGAAGCCCTACGCCGGTAACTTCTTCATCACCGTCGCCACGCCGTCGTGCTGACGAAACTCTCCCTCGGCCTCAACTGGATCAAGAGTACGAGGGACGTCATCGAGCTGAACGTGTGCTTAACGCGGAGGTGCCGTACGTTCGGTACTTGGATCGGTTGGATCGCAAAGACGTTCGACTACATCAACCGTGTTAACTAAACGCTTCCGCTTTCGGTCTACGAGGGTACGTGGACACACTCTTCCCTCTCATTGCTATGCATCTCCTAGATAGATTTTGCGTGAGCGTAGGAAGTTTTTTTTAAATTACTGCGTTCCCCAACAGGTGGGGGTGGTGATAGGGGGGACAACTGCTCGTCCATGTTCGCATCTCCCTGCGTCCCCGCCGTCGCTTCCCTCTCTCGTTGCCGGCGTCACTAGTTCCTCCGAGAGATGTTCTCCAGCTTGCACGACAAAGTCGACGACGAGGGTGTCGAGGACGAGGTGGGCGCAGTCTCTGTTGCGGCGGTAGGGGACATGTTGGATGACATGTAGGGCGGCGGCTTGGGAACAGTGGTGAGGATGGGGAGCAAAGGTAGCGGACGGCGAGGGCTCGGACGCGAGAAAGACTGAAGGGAGGCGGGAGGAGGAGGAAGGGTTTGGTAGATTTGATGCAAATTGTGGTGGGGTATGGCTGTTAGGTCCAACGCCGCGGACGTACTCGAGCGCCCCATATCCGCCTCATATGTAGGCTGGATATGAGAGATGTCAGTCAGTCCGAACGTTTGAGGTCCGTTTAAGAAACATGTCTGGGTCGCATTTTTATGATCGATCACTAACCGGAAGGTTTGCTCGGACGACTAAGCCAGGTTTGGGATGTGGCCTGCCCGGCTGTAGACGCTCACTCGGGCTACTAATTCCATCCCACGGATCAGGTCGCCCAGATGGCCAGGGTCGCCCATTGTTGTTATTGGGCCCCCAAGTAAACGCGTGCCCGCTGAGAAAACGAGATGCGAAGTGCGGTGACGAGACGCAGGCACTGCCGCGCCCTCGTCGGCGCCAGATCTGGTCGGCGCGGGAGGATCAGGAGGGTCAAGAAGTACTAGTGCTTCCTCAACAGAAAATGAACTGCCGAACCTGAAATACAAGATCCTCCTGCGGCGAGTTTGACAAGACCAACCACACAATTGGTTGGAAACGACGCACACCATGCACCTATAGGTTGGAACCAACCACAGCCACAGCCGGCAGCCGGCAGCCGGCAGCTCGGCGTGCGGCGGCAATGAGTGGCGAGAACAAAACAGTGGGATTTGAAATCGCATAGCTGACGGCGGAGGGCACGGCACCTGGTATCCCGCATCATCAACGGGCGTACGTACTCCTACCCGGAGTGGCATAGTTTGTTTCCCCGTCGGCGATACGATTGCGTCGGTGGGGGGCAACGTCAACGGCAGCAGCAACGGAATTATGATTGGATCTCTTGTTTGCGCTTCAAGGGACGGACAGGCCACGGCACGGCGCGGGATGAGGACGAGATAGGTAGCTTCCATCGGCCGCCACTTGTTAATGCGAGCTGGCCGCCGCGTACGGATCTGGATCTTGCCGGCGGTCTCGTGCGATTTGATGCAATTAATATTATTAATCGGGCCAGCAATGTTGATGGTAGGAGGCTAGGAGCTACTCCTAATATAGAATGGCGGTTTCTCATATGCTAAGTGTACGGATCGGGTCCTCGCATGGCGTCGATTTGGGCATTCAAGGCCTGCAGATCGTGTTGAATTTTGTGGGTAGCAGCACAGATCAGGGGCTAGCGGACTGGTCGGCACCCGCAGCACGCCAGTCCGGGACGATGCACGTGCGCCATGCGCTATTTTGATTGCTTAATTATTAACTTCTTCCGTCTCAAATGATCGTATATTATGGGACAGAGGTAGTACTTTCTTTCTTGTTCCGTTTTACCAAGCCATGCATAGTGCGACCAATGATTTCTCGGCAAAAAAGACACAAACAAATGACTTATTTTTCTTTGTGAATACATTAAGATTGAGTATCGTTTCATTGATAGAAAAATAAAATTAATACAATGGACAATGGTTAAATCGAACTCACCACAATATTTAGCTTCGTGCTCATTCACAATGGCAGAAGCCCGTCTATTTTCTTACAAGAAACATGGTTAACTGGGACCACCCTAACCTTCACCTTTCCTAATCCATACCGCAACAATCTTAAGCCAACCCCTTTACTGTCCATCTAAACTGGAGCACACTCATTACATTTTCAACATATTTCATTAAACAAAAATGAACTAACTTAAATCTGGTCTAAATCTAAGGTGGCACACGTCCTCCGAGTCCTTGTTCTTTCGTTTGGGCCCATGTCGGGCGGCCGTGTCCATGCCCAGCGGCCAGCTGAGACCCTCGGAGTGAGGTGCGGTCGCCAGCGAGGAAGAGTAGGACATGGGGCACGAACCGGCTCACAGGACTCGAGGCCTCACCGCCTCCCATGCTCTACAACTACTCATCGGAGTCTGCGGCTTATTCGTCGCTGGTGGATGTGAGGTCACCGTTGGACGTGAGGTGGATGGTGGACGTGGACGGAGCGGTGCGCTCGTCGTACCACCTACGCCAACAAAGTGTCGTTGGCGGCGCGAAGGACGTGCAACTGCCGATATTCTCGTCCGCAATTGCCTACACCGCCGGCGTCGCCTTTGTGTCCGACTAAGGCGCAATCATGTTGCGAGCAGCTTTGTCGGTGCCGCACACCAAGGGTGACTTCTCCAAGGGGAGCCCGGCAACCGACCTAGCTATGGGCCCCAGAGGCCCACCTAGAAGATGAAGACAGGAGGGGGTCTAGGATGACCCATAAGCGTCTCTAGGACCTTGGTGGACTCCAAACCAAGGAGGACGGCAGGACAAATCCCATCTCCCTCCTCTAAACCCTAGCTCCCACCGTGTATATAAGGGAAGCTAGGGGCTCTTAGATCTATTCTCTGGTAGAACAACTTTCAGTAGCCATAGAAAGAAATATTTCAACCTGTATTCGGAAAAAAATCTTCAAATGAGTATATGAAAAATGGTAATCATGTATTTAAAATGTTTAATGTATATAAGAAAATGTCTTAGATGTATATTAAAATTTTACAATGTGCACGGGAAAACAAGTTAGCATCAAAACACTTATTTGAAAAAAAATGTAGTTATGTATATGAAAAATATTAAACATCTATTAAAAATGTTCATAATATATACAAATTTTTATAAAAATCACACACACACACACACACACACACACACACACACACACAGATATATATATATATATATATATATATATATATATATATATATATATATATATATATATATATATATATATATATATATATATACAAAGAAGAAGAAAAAACAGTGAAAACCAAGAAAAAAGAAAATGGAAAATCGAAAAACAAGAGGAAAACCTGTTGGGGAACGTAGTAATTTCAAAATTTTCCTACGCACACGCAAGATCATGGTGATGCATAGCAACGAGAGGGAGAGTGTTGTCTACGTGCCCGTGAGACCAAGCGCGGGCGTTGACGCAACGTAGAGAAGTAGTCGTCGTCCTCCGGTCCAACCGATCCAAGCACCAAGCATTACTCGGCACCTCCGGAGTTCTTGACACACGTCTGTTCGATGGCGCACCCGATCTTCGATCCAAAGCGAGGCGCGGGAGGAGTTCCGTCGATCTGACGGGCGTGGTGGCGATCTTGATGTTCTTCTTCGTCGCAGGCTTCGCCTAAGCACCACTACAATATGTCCGAGGTGTAATATCGTGGAGGGGGCACCGCACACGGCTAAGGAACGATCTCAATGATCAACTTGTGTGTCTAGGGTGCCCCCTACCCCATATATAAAGGAGGGAGGGGGAGGAGGCCGCCCAAGGGGAGGCGCCCCCTAGGGGGCAAACCTACTCCAAGTAGGTTTGGCCCCCTTCCTATTCTTGGAGTAGGAGAAGGAAGGAAGAGGGGAGGAGAGAAGGATAGGGGCCGAGCCCCTCCCAGTGGGATTGGGCTTGGGGCGCCCTCCCTTGCTCCTTCTCCTCCCTTCCACTAAGGCCCAATAAGGCCCATATACTTACCGGGGTTTCGGTAACCTCCCTGAGCTCCTAGATATTTCAATCTCACGGAACCTTTCCGGTGTCCAAATATATCCGTCCAATATATCAATCTTTATGTCTCGACCATTTCGAGACTCCTCGTCATGTCCGTGATCACATCCGGGACTCGAACAACCTTTGGTACATCAAAATACATAAACTCATAATGAAACTGCCATCGAAACTTTAAGCGTCAGGGACCCTACGGTTCGAGAACAATGTAGACATGACCGAGACATGTCTCCGGTCAATAACCAATAGCGGGACACGGATGCCCATATTGGTTCCTACATATTCTACGAAGATCTTTATCGGTCAAACCGCACAACAACATCGTTGTTCCTTTGTCATCGGTATGTTACTTGCGAGATTCGATCGTCGGTATCAATACCTAGTTCAATCTCGTTACGCAAGTCTCTTTACTCGTTCCGTAATACATCATCTTGCAACTAACTCATTAGTTGAAATGCTTGCAAGGCTTAAGTGATGTGTATTACCGAGAGGGCCCAGAGATACCTCTCCGACATTCGGAGTGACAAATCCTAATCTCGAAATACGCCAACTCAACAAGTACCTTGGAGACACCAGAGAGCACCTTTATAATCACCCGATTCGTTGTGACGTTTGGTAGCACACAAAGTGTTCCTCCGTAAACGGAGTTGCATAATCTCATAGTCATAGGAACATGTATAAGTCATGAAGGAAGCAATAGCAACATACTAAACGATCGGGTGCTAAGCTAATGGAATGGGTCATGTCAATCAGATCATTCAACTAATGATGTGATCTTGTTAATCAAATAACAACTCCTTGTTCATGGTTAGGAAACATAACCATTTTTGATTAACAAGCTAGTCAAGTAGAGGCATACTAGTGACACTCTGTTGGTCTATATATTCACACATGTATTATGTTTCCGGTTAATACAATTCTAGCATGAATAATAAACATTTATCATGATACGAGGAAATAAATAATAACTTTATTATTGCCTCTAAGGCATATTTCCTTCAAAACCATGTTACAAAAAGTGGAAAACTGAAAAAAGAGGGAAAAAACTTGTGCTCGGTTATAGAGTAATAATATATTTGAAAAAAGTAATAATATAGTATTTGACAAATATTAAACATGTATAAAACAATGTTTCTGATGTATGCAAATGCTTGTCCTGCAAAGCTGGATCTATGGTTAAAGTACAATGTGTATGAAAAAAAGTAGACATGTGTTGGAAAACAAACAAAAAAAACCCAAAGAAAAAAGAACCCCAAGAAAACCTATGCAACTAGTGAAAATCGATAAGAAAATACAAATAGAGAAAAAAAAGTCAAGCCAGAGATGCTACAGTACTAGGCTGGCCCACTTCCTCGCCCTCGGTACAGGCGATATATAGCCTTGACGCATCACATTGCCCTTAGATGTGTAGGTTTAGTTTCTCACCACACACTAGATAAGTTGGCATGTCGACCCATGGTATCTGAAGAGTCTTTGTTGTATACTTACATATTCCGTCCAAAGCATAAGGTTCAAAAATATAGATGTGGTGAATGTTTTTAAAATTTTGACTGCAAACCCATGCAAGTTTATATGTAGCGTTCGTGAACAAGCGCATATAAGACTTTATCTCTGCACTGGTCATGCAAACTATTTATATGTGATACGTCATTTTACTAATTAATTTACAGTTAAGTGATAACCATAGCCAAAATTGTGCATTATTTCAGAAAATACGGGTGAATGCACCTTATAAATTAAAGATAATTTTATTACAAAAGCCACTTGGAATGTTAAAGACCGCATTTTGTACTTCCAAATATGCATACTGTAGTATATATACTCGGTACAAAGTATGTATCACAATTACATAAGATTTGTTCATATACATGGATAATAGATCCATTTATTTCGGCCACTTATGTTTTGATACCACTACCATGTGCTTTTTGAAAATGTTTTACATCTAGAGGGGATAATGAGCAACATGTTGCAATAATAGCTCAACCTTCGTACTAACGGTGATTCCAAACACCTTTGTTATGTCTATTTTCTCAGGCTCAATACCTCGTGAAGGTCCCAATCAAAATGGTAAATAAGACTAGCTAGAGCAATTTCCATAATTGCATACACAAATACTGTACCTGGGCAAATCCTCCGCCCAACCCCAAAAGGAGTAAACTCAAAGTGCACACCATCCTCGCCCTCGAATATCTATTTTATGAACTTATCTCGTTCATTGCAGTACTTGCGATCCCTAGATATTGTTGGGGAACGCAGTAATTTCAAAAATTTTCCTACGCACACGCAAGATCATGGTGATGCATAGCAACGAGAGGGAGAGTGTTGTCTCGCCCTCGTGAGACCGGCGAAGCGATCACAACATAGAGGAAGTAGTCGACGTTCTCCTCGCGATCCGACCGATCCGGCGCCGTTACTCGGCGCCCCGAGTTCTTGACACACGTACAGCTAGATGGCGTCCCTCGTACTCGATCCAGCCGAGTGTCGAGGGAGAGTTCCGTCGACCTGACGGCGTGGTGACGATCTTGATGTTCTCTCGGCGCAGGCTTCGCCTAAGCTTCGCGACGATATGACCGAGGTGGAATATGGTGGAGGGGGCACCGCACACGGCTAAGGAACGATCCGTAGATCAAACTTGTGTGTTCTAGGGTGCCCCCTGCCCCCGTATATAAAGGAGGGAGGGGGGAGGTGCGGCCGGCCCAAGGGAGGCGCGCCGGAGGAGTCCTACTCCCACCGGGAGTAGGACTCCCCCCCTTTCCTAGTTGGAGTAGGATTGGGGGAGGGGGAAGAGGAAAGGGGGGGCGCCGCCCCCTCCTTGTCCTATTCGGACTAGGGGGGGAGGCGGCCTGCCCTGGCCGGCCCCTCCTCTTCTCCCTCGAGGCCCACTAGGGCCCATTTAGTTCCCGGGGGGTTCCGGTAACCTCCCGGTACTCCGGTAAATTCCCGTTTTCACCCGGAACCATTCCGGACTCCAAATATAGGCTTCCAATATATCAATCTTTATGTCTCGACCATTTCGAGACTCCTCGTCATGTCCGTGATCACATCCGGGACTCCGAACTTCTTCGGTACATCAAAATACATAAACTCATAATAACTGTCATCGAAACCTTAAGCGTGCGGACCCTACGGTTCGAGAACAATGTAGACATGACCGAGACATGTCTCCGATCAATAACCAACAGCGGGACCTGGATGCCCATATTGGTTCCTACATATTCTCTGAAGATCTTTATCGGTCGACCGCATAACAACATCGTTGTTCCTTTGTCATCGGTATGTTACTTGCCCGAGATTCGATCGTCGGTATCCAATACCTAGTTCAATCTCGTTACCGCAAGTCTCTTTACTCGTTCCGTAATACATCATCTCACAGCTAACTCATTAGTTGTATTGCTTGCAAGGCTTGATGATGTGTATTACCGAGAGGGCCCAGAGATACCTCTCCGACAATCGGAGTGACAAAACCTAATCTCGAAATCGCCAACCCAACATCGCCTTTGGAGACACCAGTAGTACTCCTTTATAATCACCCGATTACGTTGTGACGTTTGGTAGTACCAAAGTGTTCCTCCGTTAACGGAGTTGCATAATCTCATAGTTACGAGGAACATGTATATGTCATGGATGAAAGCGGTAGCAACATACTAAGCGATCGAAAGTGCTAAGCTAATGGAATGGGTCATGTCAATCATATCATTCTACTAATGATGTGACCTTGTTAATCAAATAACAACTCTTTGTTCATGGCTAGGAAACATAACCATCTTTGATTAACAAGCTAGTCTAGTAGAGGCATACTAGTGACATGTTATTTGTTTATGCATTCACACATGTATCATGTTTCCGGTTAATACAATTCTAGCATGAATGATAAACATTTATCATGAAATAAGGAAATAAATAATAACTTTATTATTGCCTCTAGGGCATATTTCCTTGATCTCCCACTTGCACTAGAGTCAATAATCTAGATTACATAGTAATGATTCTAACACCCATGGAGTCTTGGTGCTGATCATGTTTTGCTCGTGGAAGAGGCTTAGTCAACGGTGCAACATTCAGATCCGTATGTATCTTGCAAATCTCTATGTCTCCCACCGGACTAAGTCCGGATGGAATTGAAGCGTCTCTTGATGTGTTTGGTCCTCTTGTGAAATCTGGATTCCTTCGCTAAGGCAATTGCTCCAATATTGTCACGAAAGATTTTCATTGGACCCGATGCACTAGGTATGACACCTAGATCGGATATGAACTCCTTCATCCGCACTCCTTCATTAGCTGCTTCGAAGCTGCTATGTACTCCGCTTCACATGTAGATCCCTTCACGACGCTTTGTTTAGAACTGCACCAACCGACAGCTCCTCCGTTTAGTGTAAATCGTATCCGGTCTGATTTAGAATCGTCCGGATCGGTGTCAAAGCTTGCATCAACGTAACCGTTTTATGAGCTCTTTGTCACCTCCATATCTGAAAACATATCCTTAGTCCTTTTCGTATTTCAGATGTTCTTGACCGCTGTCCGATGATCCACTCTGGATTACTTTGGTACCTCCTGCTAGGCTTATAGCAAGGCACACATCAGTCAGTACACAAACATTGCATACATGATAGAGCCTATGGCTGAAGCATAGGAACATCTTTCATTTTCTCTCTATCTTCTGCGGTGGTCGGGCATTGAGTCTTACTCAACTTCACACCTTGTAACACGAGCAAGAACCCTTTCTTTGCTTGATCCATTTTGAACTTCTTCAAAATTTTGTCAAGGTATGTGCTTTGTGAAAGTCCAATTAAGCGTCTTGATCTATCTCTATAGATCTTAATGCCCAATATGTAAGCAGCTTCACCGAGGTCTTTCATTGAAAACTCTTATTCAAGTATCCTTTATGCTATCCAGAAATTCTATATCATTTCCGATCAGCAATATGTCATCTACATATAATATCGAAATGCTCTGAGCTCCCACTCACTTTCTTGTAAATCTGAGCTTCTCCAAAAGTCTCAGATGAACCCAAATGCTTTGATCACACTATCAAAGTGTTTATTCCAACTCGAGATGCTTGCACCACCATAAATGGATCATTGGAGCTTGCATACTTTGTTAGCTCCTTTGGATCGATAAAACCTTCGGTTGCATCATATACAACTCTTCTTCCGAAATCCATTCAGAATGCGTCTTTACATCCATTTGCCAAATTTCATAATCATAAAATGCGGCAATTGCTAACATGATTCGACAGACTTAAGCATCGCTACTGGTGAGAAGGTCTCATCGTAGTCAATCCCTTGAACTTGTCGAAAACCCTTTGCGACAAGTCGAGCTTTGTAAACGATAACATTACCATCAGCGTCAGTCTTCTTCTTGAAGATCCACTTGTTTTCTATTGCTTGCCTACCCTCGGGCAAGTCAACCAAAGTCCATACTTTGTTTTCATACATGGATCCCATCTCAGATTTCATGGCCTCAAGCCATTTTGCGGAATCTGGGCTCACCATCGCTTCTTCATAGTTCGTAGGTTCATCATGATCTAGTAGCATGATTTCGAGCAGGATTACCGTACCACTCGGTGTGGATCTTACTCTGGTTGATCTCGAGGTTACGTAGTAACTTGATCTGAAGTTTCATGATCAACATCATCAACTTCCTCACTACTTGGTGTAGGTGTCTCGAAACCGGTTTCTGCGACAAACTACTTTCAAGTAAGGGAGAAGGTACAATTACCTCATCAAGTTCTACTTTCCTCCCACTCACTTCTTTCGAGAGAAACTCCTTCTCTAGAAAGGATCCATTCTTAACAACAAATGTCTTGCCTTCGGATCTGTGATAGAAGGTGTACCCAACCGTCTCCTTTGGGTATCCTATGAAGACACATTTCTCGATTTGGGTTCGAGCTTATCGGGTTGAAGCTTTTTCACATAAGCATCGCATCCCCAAACTTTAAGAAACGACAACTTTGGTTTCTTGCCAAACCATAGTTCATAAGGTGTCGTCTCAGCGGATTTCGACGGTGTTCTATTCAAGTGAATGCGGCCGTCTCTAGAGCATAACCCCAAAACGATAGCGGTAAATCTGTAAGAGACATCATAGATCGCACCATATCTAGTAAAGTACGATTCGACGTTCGGACACACCATTATGCTTTGTGGTGTTCGGGTGGCGTGAGTTGCTAAACTATTCGCATTGTTTCAAATGTAGACCAAACTCGTAACTCAAATATTCACCTCCACGATCGGATCGTGAAACTTAATTTTCTTGTTACGATGATTTTCAACTTCACTCTGAAATTCTTTGAACTTTTCAAATGTTTCAGACTTATGTTTCATTAAGTAGATATACCCATATCCGCTTAAGTCATCTGTGAAGGTGAGAAAATAACGATATCCGCCACGAGCCTCAACATTCATCGGACCACATACATCAGATGTATGATTTCCAACAAATCTGTTGCTCTCTCCATAGTACCGAGAAGCGGGTTCTAGTCATCTTGCCCATGAGGCACGGTTCATAAGTGCCAAGTGATTCATAATCAAGTGACTCCAAAAGTCCATCGATATGGAGTTTCTTCATCGCTTTACACCGATATGACCTAAGCGGCGAGTGCCACAAATAAGTTGCACTATCATTATCAACTCTGCATCTTTTGGTTTCAACATTATGAATATGTGTATCACTACTATCGAGATTCATCAAAATAGACCACTCTTCAAGGGTGCATGACCATAAAAGATATTACTCATATAAATAGAACAACCATTATTCTCGATTTAAATGAATAACCGTCTCGCATCAAACAAGATCCAGATATAATGTTCATGCTCAACGCAGCACCAAATAACAATTATTTAGGTCTAAAACTAATCCGAAGGTAGATGTAGAGGTAGCGTGCCGACCGCGATCACATCGACTTTGGAACCATTTCCCACGCGCATCGTCACCTCGTCCTTTGCGAGTTAAGCAATCCGTAGTCCTGTTTGAGTTGCAAATATTAGCAGAGAACCGATATCAAATACCAGTGCTACTACGAGCTCTAGTAAGGTACACATCAATAACATGTATATCACATATACCTTTGTTCACCTTGCCATCCTTCTTATCCGCCAAATACTTGGGGCGTTCCGCTTCGATGACGATCGCTTGCGGTGAAAGCACTCGATTTGTGCTTAGGTCCAGGACTTGGGTTTCTTCTCTGACGACAACTTGCTTGCTGTTCTTCTTGAAGTTCCTTTTCTTCCCTTTGCCTTTCTTCTTGAAACTAGTGGTCTTATTGACCATCAACACTTGATGCTCCTTCTTGATTTCTACCTCCATGACCTTTAGCATTGCGAAGAGCTCGGTATAGTCTTTACTAACCCTTGCATATTATAGTTCATCACGAAGCCTTTGTAGCTTGGTGGCGGTGATTGAAGAATTACATCAATGACACAATCATCCGGAAGATTAACTCCCAATTGTGTCAAGTGATTGTAGTACCCGGACATTACGAGTATGTGCTCACTAATGAAACTATTCTCCTCCATCTTGCAGCTATAGAACTTATTGGAGACTTCATATCTCTCAATCCGGGCATTACATTGGAATATTAACTTCAACTCTGGAACATCTCATATGCTCCATGACGTTCAAAACGTCGTTGAAGTCCGGTTCTAAGCCGTAAAGCATGGCACATTGAACTATAGAGTAGTCATCACTTTGCTCTCGCCAGACGTTCACAACATCCGGTGTTGCTCAATGAAGAGCACTGCACCTAGCGGTGCATCCAGGGCGTAACTCTTACGTGCAGCAATGAGGATGATCCTCAAATTCGGACCCAATCCGTGTAATTGCTACCATCATCTTTCAACTTTGCTTTCTCAAGGAACGCATTAAAATTCAACGGAACAACAACACGAGCCATCTATCTACAAATAAACATAAACAAGCAAGATACTATCAGGTACTAAGTTCATGATAAATTTAAGTTCAATTAATCATATTACTTAAGAACTCCCACTTAGAAAGACATCCCTCTAGTCATCTAAGTGATCACGTGATCCAAATCAACTAAACCATAACCGATCATCACGTGAAATGGAGTAGTTTTCAATGGTGAACATCTTATGTTGATCATATCTACTATATGATTCACGCTCGACCTTTCGGTCTCCGTGTTCGAGGCCATATCGCATATGCTAGGCTCGTCAAGTATAACCCGAGTATTCTGCGTGTGCAAAACTGGCTTGCACCCGTTGTAGATGGACGTGAGCTTATCACCCGATCATCACGTGGTGTGCAGGCACGACGAACTTTGGCAGCGGTGCATACTCGGGAGAACACTTCTTGATAATTTAGTGAGAGATCATCTTATAATGCTACCGTCAATCAAAGCAAGATAAGATGCATAAAGGATAAACATCACATGCAAATCAATATAAGTGATATGATATGGTCATCATCATCTTGTGCTTCGTGATCTCCATCTCTGCAGCACCACCATGATCACCATCGTCACCGTGACGACACCTTGATCTCCATCGTAGCATCGTTGTCGTCTCGCCAAACTTATGCTTCTCGACTATCGCTACCGCTTAGTGATAAAGTAAAGCATTACGAAGCGATGCATTGCATACAATAAGCGACAACCATATGGCTCCTGCCGATTGCCGATAACCGGTTACAAAACATGATCATCTCATACAATAAAATATAGCATCACGTCTTGACCATATCACATCACAACATGCCCCGCAAAAACAAGTTAGGCGTCCTCTACTTTGTTGTTGCAAATTTTACGTGGCTGCTATGGGCTTAGCAAGAACCATTCTTACCTCGCATCAAAACCACAATGATAGTTTGTCAAATTGGTGTTGTTTTAACCTTCTCAAGGACGGGCGTAGCCACACAGTTCAACTAAAGTTGGAGAAAGCAGACACCGCTAGTCACCTTTGTGCAAAAGCACGGCGGTGAAACCAGTCTCAGCGTAAGCGTCTGGCGTAATGTCGGTCCGGGCGCTTCATCTCACAATACCGCTGAACCAAAGTATGACATCTTTGGTAGGTAGTATGACTTGTATCGCCCACAACTCACTTGTGTTCTACTCGTGCAAAACATCAAACCATAAAAACCTAGGCTCGGATGCCACTTGTTGGGGAACGAGTAATTTCAAAAATTTCCTCGCACACGCAAGATCATGGTGATGCATAGCAATGAGAGGGAGAGTGTTGTCTCACGTACCCTCGTGAACCGGCGAAGCGATCTGGCGTAGAGGAAGTAGTCGTCGTTCTCCTCGCGATCCGACCGATCCGGCGCCGTTACTCCGGCGCCCCGAGTTCTTGACACACGTACAGCTCGATGGCGTCCCTCGTACTCCGATCCAGCGAGTGTCGAGGAGAGTTCCGTCGACCGCGACGGCGTGGTGGCGATCTTGATGTTCTACGCGCGCGAGGCTTCGCCTAAGCTTGACGATATGACCGAGGTGGAATATGGTGGAGGGGCACCGCACACGCTAAGGAACGATCCGTAGATCAAACTTGTGTGTCTAGGGTGCCCCCCCTGCCCCGTATATAAAGGAGGAGGGAGGAGGGCGGCCCAAGGGGAGGCGGCAGGAGGAGTCCTACTCCCAGGGAGTAGGACTCCCCCTTCCTAGTTGGAGTAGGATTGGGGGGGGAAGAGGAAAGAGGCGCCGCCCCTCCTTGTCCTATTCGGACTAGGGGGAGGCGCGCGCCTGCCCTGGCGGCCCTCCTCTTCTCCCTCGAGGCCCACTAGGGCCCATTTAGTTCCCGGGGTTCGGTAACCTCCGGTACTCCGATAAATTCCGTTTTCACCGAACCATTCCGGACTCCAAATATAGGCTTCAATATATCAATCTTTATGTCTCGACCATTTGAGACTCCTCGTCATGTCCGTGATCACATCCGGGACTCGAACTTCTTGGTACATCAAAATACATAAACTCATAATAAGCATCATCGAAACCTTAAGCGTGCGGACCCTACGGTTCGAGAACAATGTAGACATGACCGAGACATGTCTCGGTCAATAACCAACAGCGGGACCTGGATGCCCATATTGGTTCCTACATATTCTCTGAAGATCTTTATCGGTCGACCGCATAACAACATCGTTGTTCCCTTTGTCATCGGTATGTTACTTGCAGAGATTCGATCGTCGGTATCAATACCTAGTTCAATCTCGTTACGGCAAGTCTCTTTACTCGTTCCGTAATACATCATCTCACAACTAACTCATTAGTTGTATTGCTTGCAAGGCTTGAGTGATGTGTATTACCGAGAGGGCCCAGAGATACCTCTCC
The DNA here is from genome assembly GCA_021437245.1 of Aegilops speltoides. Classification (NCBI taxonomy): domain Eukaryota; kingdom Viridiplantae; phylum Streptophyta; class Magnoliopsida; order Poales; family Poaceae; genus Aegilops; species Aegilops speltoides. Next base: position 438,930,573 of record CM038144.1, read on the forward strand.
AGACAATCGGAGTGACAAAACCTAATCTCGAAATCGCCAACCCAACATCGCCTTTGGAGACACTGTAGTACTCCTTTATAATCACCCGATTCGTTGTGACGTTTGGTAGTACCAAAGTGTTCCTCCGATAAGCGGGAGTTGCATAATCTCATAGTTACGAGGAACATGTATATGTCATGGATAAAGCGGTAGCAACATACTAAGCGATCGAGTGCTAAGCTAATGGAATGGGTCATGTCAATCATATCATTCTACTAATGATGTGACCTTGTTAATCAAATAACAACTCTTTGTTCATGGCTAGGAAACATAACCATCTTTGATTAAGAAGCTAGTCTAGTAGAGGCATACTAGTGACATGTTATTTGTTTATGCATTCACACATGTATCATGTTTCCGGTTAATACAATTCTAGCATGAATGATAAACATTTATCATGAAATAAGGAAATAAATAATAACTTTATTATTGCCTCTAGGGCATATTTCCTTCAGATATTGCCCATATTTTTTTTATCACAATTATGCCCTGTGGCACATCATATCTTTGAAATATTGCAATCTTGTAAACACATTCTAGGCATTAGCAGACCAAGAGTTTGAACCGTAAGGTTTCCTTGATAACCTCCCTTAGGTAGAACAGGCCATTTAGGCAAGCCTTGTATGCTCTAGCTTGTCCTACAAGAATGCGACACATTTTTGACTGGGCTTTCTCCATCACCCTCAATTCCTACATACAATCCCAATTCTTTATTAGCTTTAAGAACATAAAATATTGCACGTTAATTATGTATGTGCTTTGAGCAGTGCATGCATTATTCAGCAACAATATATAATACCATATAGATATCACACCACGCATTGCTACCAAAATTTCCAGCAACTTCTATTTAAAAATATCTTGTATTTATACTATGCGTTGATGTGACATTTGTTGGAAATATACACGAGTAATGTTGAATTTTTGAAGTTGGGGTGAATAGACTTTTGAAATCTTGCAACGACATCTAATCAAAATACCATTATTTGGTAAATGAATCGCAAATGCAAATTTAGCAACATGAGTGTGTAGAGTTCTTAACACAAATGCATCCACGTGTGTACCATGATTTTACTTTAGAAATGCAAGCTTATCATTATTAACAAATGCATATACAATAATATAAAGAAGTAAATAATAAGAGAAGATTGGGAAATAATCAATCATAATTATTGTGATGTGAATATTTTCATTTTTTCTTAAAAAGTAATTGAATGATGTGGGGAGGAGAACCTACTTATATGTGTCATTTGGAAAAAGAAAATAGATGGCTAAGATCTGAAAGATGATGTGCAACCCCGCACGCATAATAAAATAGTTGTCCGATGGCTTGTAATGATCTTTATCTTTATACATATATGTACTGGTATAGATACTAATATATGATGATAATATTCAAATCATGGCTCTACCTTCTATAAAACAATGCACCATCGGTGAATTGGTTGATTTCTCTAAGAGTGTGGGTGGTCATATCTTACGAGTGAGTACTCTCTTGGTGGTAAACAGTAACGAATCTTGAGACCTGGGGTAGAGGTGGGGGGCATGTTTGTTTTTCTGGTCTAAGCTCTCTCGGAACAATTCTTTCCGGGGAGGGGGGCATTGCCCCCTTCCCGACACATACTATGGGCTATAAGTGGCGGTGAACACTAGATGCGAGTCATGCTCAGAATAGGCGCACACGGTTATTGCTATGGTCACCATCCATTGACCTGCTTGATCTTTCTCGGTGCCACCACCTTGTTCTTATCGATCATACCACCTTGTAGTATATTATGAGTGTCCTATCTAGCTAGGAGATAATAACATGGATCTATCCATGGGTGCACGTCTTGCTTGTGTTAGTGTGGACCGGCCTTGTTCAAATTGTCAGTATCAATACTAGCACAATAGTTCTCAGTTATCCTAGGGAGTGTTGAGGCATTGCTCCACATCTGATATAAGTTGTTCAAGTGGTATGTGCTTCCTACCTTTATCTCAACACTGTATGAGGTGGTGGCCCGGAGGGATTCTACATGCCCGAGTTCCGGAGAAATCTTCATACCAAAAGCGAACTGATCCTACTTTCTTTGTTCTTTTCTTTGCCAAAACATTTTCAAGTGTTATGAGTTATACAAGGCTAAGTGATCATTTGCACTTGGAAGCAACCCTCTGTTTATTGTCAGGTATATGAAGAAACTACAGGATACAGTATAAGCCAACAACAAGTGGATAAGAATATATCGACTCCACTTATAGTTACATGAGAGGACATTGCACATCGGAAGAACCAGCCTCGTGGGTACTACATTAAATGATTAATATTCACCCAGGTGATAGAATACAAATGATCAACGATGGCCTATTGAAATGTTCAAAAAAGTGACCTTGGATAAAGTTTGGCAGGCGTATGCCATGATTCTTCGCTTGATACCACAAGATCATTCACTCAAAGACTTGCGTTTCTAGTTTGCACTGTTCAAGTTGTCGTGGTGCTGATTAGAAAGATACCAAATTGCCAGCATTTTTTTTGAAAACCCCTCCCATATATTAATTAATTTAAAATATTCATACAATCATCCAAATTGCCAGCATTGATTTCATGGAAGCGTGAAGTGGCGGAGCTATCCACATATTAGGGGGGCCATTGCCCCCTGGATTAGGCGGAATTAATGAAGAAGGTTTTTAGATGGGCTTAGATTGAAGTAAAAAGTCTCACCTCCACACCCAAAACAACCACATTTTCCCTTTTGCCCCTTTGTCATTCCCGGCTAGCAACGCCCATGGAGGTTTGTAACTTCTTTTTCCATGTGCTGCTCAATGATACTAGAGATGCTAAAAGAGTATTTGGTATTATTACAAATGTGCTTTCCTTTCTTTATGATTTTTACTATTCCTCATGACCAATCTCCTATTTAGAGTGTTGGACACCCGTCCTCAGTATTTTAGTCTCACTCTTGAGCATCACTCACTGCTTTGTTCTTGTGACTTAACGAACCTTATTGGTTGTCGCTAAGAACAACATATGGCAGCTACAGTGCCAGGTTACAAGCGGGGGTAACAATGCTCCACATCTGCGGGGATTTGCAGGTTTGTTGTTTGATATGGTGCCGGTTTTCACTCTTTGCAATAATAGTTCTTGTCGCGACGTCGGATATTATTTAGTTCATCTATTCCGAATGGACCAAATTATCTGTTTTCCATTATTAAACGAGGCATTCTGACATAAATCCCCTATTGTGTGAAATTAGTTAGATTGGATGTTTATTGTAATGCAAATGCAAGCTGAAGAAGCCATGGGTGGATCGGTCCGGTGCTCTCACAAAGAAAAACTACTTTACTGGTTCTTCTTAGGCATAGCCTCCATCTTACTTGTTAGGGCAAATGAAGAACGTCAAGGTGCTTGGAGCGGTCAAGGCCACCATTATCAATAAAATGTGAAACATCTATGGAAAACTCAGTAGTTTGGTAATATATTTGAGATGTAGAGTGTCAATCGCCGATGACTTGCTCTAGCAGTGCAATGTGCCAGTGGCAACGGCATAGCTAATACCTTGCTTGTGTCCCACATAGCCACGATAATCATTGATGCGAGGCACCCGCAAGAACCACAGTTAGAAGGGGATCAGCAGTACAAGATTATAACAATTAACTTGACATGCTTGCATGCACCTCGTGATCAACTCACCCGAGCTACTTCCTGATGATGATAAATGGTGCAAGACCTTGTACATCGCTATCAAGGAGGACATCATATGTATTTTCGCCGATCGCTGCAATGCGGTGTCATCAACCCGAGCCAATGGCAAATCTGTATACAAGCCAGGGGGCACTTGCCCCCTCCCCGATAGCTCCTCCATTGTTGACCCCAGAGGCAGAGTTCGGAGCATGAAGTGCTCAGGAGTGGTGGTAAGATTGGAGAAGGGTTTGCAAGTCAATGAGAGAAGATAGCGTGTGAGACCCTATAAACAAAAATCAATACTCCTCCCAAGTGGGAGTAGTCTTTCAATATTGCATAATGGAGCAAAGTCCAGCCAAGTACAAAATAAACCAACCTAATATGTAGTTCAATCAGCAGGCAACAACACGAACATGACCCATCTGAAATCCCTATAGAACAGCTACACATGCGCACACAATAACAAGAGCTCGCACAAAATAGGTTTTTTAAGAGACACCAAAACAAGTTACCCATCCAGGGGGAAAGGGGCAAAAAGAACAAGCATGCCCTGAGCAAACATCACTCCTTCGAGCATCCGGGTCATCATCTCATGTTGTCTCATCCTCATCCATAATTTCCGCGGGCTTAGATTGGTTGACATAACGTTTGTGACTTAAGGTCACTGACATGTGGGCCATCTGCGGCCCCACATGTTAGTACCCCACATGTCAGTGAGTCAGTGACCCTAAGTCAGTCAATCCCATCCGAGTTTCTTCAGCCTCGATGATGCGCAGATGTTTTCCAGCGAATGCAATAGGGAAACGTTTTAGAACGGCGCGCCGGCGAGCGATCGGCGATGCGGCGTTCGTCTTCGATCAACCTCCTGAGGATCGTCGTCTATCCCACACCTCCTGTGTTTTTTTCTTCTTTGTATTATCTTCTTCCTTCCACCTCAACCGACCACCTCCTATCCTCTTTCCCTGGCGAGCACCAACAGCCTCCTGTGTAGTCGTGCGCTCCCCTCGCGGCTGCTGCAAACCAGCATAGAAACCCAATCCCATGCCGTTTTTGCTACAACCTCGTCGCCATGGCAGTGCCCTCGTGCCCTGTGCCTGTCGCCATGGCCGCGCGTGATGGGGGCCAGGATCGGATGCTGCGACCTGCAAGCCAAGTGGGTGCGACGAGCGACGGCTGGATGTCGGGGGTTGGATGCGACATATGCCAACGGGTGGCTTATCATGGTGGGAGCGAGTAGAACGTCGCCGGTGCACAGAAGCGGGATGAGCGAAGGCATGCCTTGCCGCCGAATCTTACCCGGCTTCGGGGCTCTCAGGAGATAATACCCCTCTGCTGCTGCTGGGGTCTCCGCATGATCACTATGGGGTGATAGTACAATGGTGCTCCTTGAGCTGTATGGAGGTAGGAAGGAGCAAGGCTAGCTCTTTCCCTCTTGCTATGTGTCTAAAAACCTACTCGGGGCGAACCCTTTGCATGGGTGCCGGGGTTTATATAGGCCTGCCCAGAAGTACAATAGTAATCCCGGTGGGCGTGGCCCCGATCGTCGATCTCTCTTGCGGCCGTCTTCTCCGCCGACTTGAGGCCCGCCATTGGCCGGAATCCCATGAGGCTAGTGAGCCTTATGCGGCACTCGATGATCTGAGCATGGTCATGGGGTCGTGGGAGCAGTCGCCCGCTTGTCGGTGATCACCGTTGCCCTCCCATCCAATCTGGTTTATGGCTTGTGGGGCCCTGGCGGCGGCGGCCGACTCGGGAGGCCGACTCTGCGAGGCGTCTTGAACTCTCGGCCAAGCTCCTCTATCTCGCGGCGGAGGGCGGCGATCTTCCGGCCGTCGTGCGCCCGTCGTGGAGTGCGATGCGCATGCCTTGTGGCTGAGGTCGAGTGGCATGGCAGCAGATGCGCGCCTCACGGAGATATCCACGGTGGCGCGGCTTCTTGTAGCCATGCCCCTCCCGTGGGTCGAGGGACAGCCACGACGGGCTGTACCTGCGTTGGTTTTCGTGGAAGGTCGCGGGCCGACTCTGGTCGGCCTTGGGGCCATAAGCCGGTCGGCTTAGTGCAGGGTCGCCGTCTTGGGACTCGGTTTCTTGAAGGTCGCGGTGGGACTCGGCCTTCTCGAAGGTCGCCAGTGGGACTCGGCCTTCTCGGAGGCCGCCTCTTGGGACTTCGGTGGGCGCGGCCCGCCCGATGTCTTGAAGATCTCGGGACTGGGTCGGCCTACCCATGGCCCATTACTCGGCAGTAGTCCCAGTGGCGAAGCGGTGCCAGGCGCCGCCTCGTGGGGCTTGGCGATTCGAACTCTGCGGCGCCGGCTCTGAGATCGGTTGTTGCGGCATCGGGCGCCTCGCGAACCATGGCGGGAAGCCAGCGGCGTATCGGCCACGCTTCCTTGCCATCGCGAGCGGTCCTATCGCGTGGCGCCCGCGTGGAAGCGATAGCTTTGCTGCCAGCGTGGCAGGGCGGACGCCCGGTGAGGCCCGCCAGCGCCGCGCCTCGGCTCCCAGCGGATCCGCTGCGGCGAGGCGGTTAGCATCCCACGCCGTTCTGCGGGCGATAGCTGCGTGGGAATTGCTAATCTGAGGCGGCGATAAGTGCGTGGGCGCGATTAATCCCCACGTCGCCCCTCGGCTTCTCAGCCCATGGGGCTATAAATAAACGAGGGCGGCGGCGCAACACGCGCCTCCCCTCCTCTGCCCTCTCGCCCTTCTTCTTGCTCCGTCGCTTGCGCTGCTCCGCTACTCTTTCCTCTCCGCCGACGATGAGCTCCTCCTCCGCCCAGCGCCCACTGCCTCGCTCCGTGAGTGGGGCGGCTCGAGCGTGAGCCGCGGAGGACGCCGAGTTCCTCCCGGACCGCCGCCTTCCAGTCTTGACGGTGCGAGCCCGCCCAGCGCCGGCCAGGAGAAATCCGGCCAGCGCCGGAGGCGGCCAGCGGGTCATCTTCCTTCGCACCTCATGCGCGGGATGGGCCTCCCGGCGGCGGATTCCTCCGCTCGTTCCTCGGCTGTACCATCTGCGGCCGCTGCCCTTACCCCAGCGGTGGTACTCCTTTCATATACGCCACCTTGTGCGGCGTACATCAGCGTTCTCCCACCATCGAGCTGTGGGAGAGTTCTTCTCTTGGCTTCGGCACGCAGGCGGCGGCGGCACGCCGTATGATGATCGCGATACGTTCGTCGCGTCGCGGCGCCACGACGGCCGACAACCCCTTCCGCCCATCCGGCTGGTGAAGTCGGTGAAGATGTGGCGAAGGCGTACTTCTCGTGAAGAAGCGTCGCCACCGGCAGCGGCAGGTCAACTGCCGCCCGCCGACCCCGAGCGGCGGCGGGCGGCGGCCAGCTGGTCCCACCGGTCGAAGGCGCTCTCGGCCTCGGTCGGCGCCGTGGCGCGCCTCCGTCTTAGCGCGATCGGAGGGGCTCGTCGCCTCCGACCTCTGGCGCCTTTGTGGCGGCGCCGGTGCTTCGCTCAAGGCGGCCCCATCTCATCGCGGATGGCGGCGGCATGATCCCGGCGGTCTGTGCACCAGGACATGCAGCGTGGAAGTGGCGAACATGGTGAACCTCGCCGCCCACTACAAGTTCACCGGCAGTGGCGATTGACGAGGAGCGTACTTCATGCGACAACCCTCCGCCGGAGGTAAGTTTTCCATCTGCTCCAATCTTGCTCGCATCGACTTGAACTCGATCATGCTTAGTTTCTTTGGCGAAATCCCCTCTGGCGCTTCTTTGCCGGCGCCAGAAAAGAACAGCGTGTCGCCCACGACCCGAGGTCGGCGGCGTTAACGACCCGACACAGGAGCCGCGCGCTGGAGCCCGCCTTGAAAGCGGCGGGAGGAAAGGAGGCGGCTCGAGCCGTCAGCGACTTCGCCGGCCAGCCCGAGGCGACTGTCGGCAGGTCGTCCCGCCCGTCAGCAAAAGCTGGCCCCTCCACCAGGCCGGCTCGGCGCCCGCCACGGGTCGGCGGCGCTCGGCCGCGGCGAAAAACCAGGGGACCGCCGCGCGACCAAGCGGGAGGAGGCGGCCGCGAGAGCGAACCGCTTCCGGAAGGAAGTGAAGAAGCCGCCGCTTGTCTCTTCGTAAGTTTTTTACTCTTTGCTCTTCTCTGACCTTTCTTGAATTGCTCGACTCTCACCCTCTCGTCTCCAGCGCTCCCTCTCCCTTGAGAAGTCGCCGCGCTATACATCATGGGGTGAGGCGGCGTCCTCCAACAGCAGTCGACCCGCCGCCGATCTCCGGGAGGCGGCAGGCGGAATCTTGTGAGAGGCGCCGAGGAGGAGGCGGCGCTGGAGAAAGCGCTTGAGCCGACAAAGCGGCCCTGCGCCAGCGACATCTGGGCCGAGGCCGTGGCGCGCTGCGCTTGACGTCAAAAGCAGGGCCTTGAGGCTGCCGTTCGCCGCGCCGCCTTGATGCTTGTCCCAGCCGTCGTGCCGCCGCCTCGACTTCACAGGGGAGACCGGGAGGTCGGCACCGCCAACCCTCTCGCCGAGGAAGGTGGCGATGTTTGAACTTCGGACACTTTCGCGCCGTCTCCGCCACCTCCGCCGCCTCCGTCTGAGGCCGCCGGCAAGCACTTGTGGATCCGCGAGACCCGCCCGGCTGCGGCAGCGACGCCAACGCCGCGGCTGCTTCTGCAGTCGCGGCGCCGACTTCGCCGCCGAGTCGAAAGGGCGAAACTCGCGCCGCCTTTCGAGGCGAACGCCACCGGCATGCGCGAATCTGGGCGCCGAGGCCTCGATTCGCGCCCACCGGCTGGAGTGCGAAAGCGGCAACGGCCCGCTGAACGGCGCTTACGGGCGTTGATCCAAGTTGCGCCAAGGAAGCGAGCCCTCGGCTCTACACGGGGCGCATCTCGGCCATGCGGGCCTCGGTCCGGGTATGATTCGTTCTTTTGGTTCTCTTGTCTCTTTCTCGTGAGGCGCATGGCACTGCTGGTGTAATCCCGAGTTGGTCGGGCTGCTGGCGGCGGCTCGGAACTCACTGCGATCTTCAAAGCTGACTCTGCTCTTTGCCGACCTTGCGAGTACCACAACCTCCAGCGCCACAGCCTTCAACATAGCGTTGAGGAGCTGAGCGGACCGCCCGATCTGGCGGAGAGTCGAGTAAGCGATTTTTCTTTCTTGGCGAGCGCTGGCGCACCAGCGGTGTAATCCCGAGATTCGGGCGGCTGCTGCTTGCGATCGGGCGGATCTCTCGCGATTTCCTTCTTTCTCCGCGAAGCGCGTTAAGCGCGCCATGCAGACTATAATCCCGAGATTCGGACGGCTAACTGCTTGATCGGGCGGATCTCCAGCGACCTTCTTTCTTGATGATGTTTATCTTTCTTTGGGCTTGAGCGTAGCGCCGCCCTTCAAGGGCAGCTGGATGAGGCGCGCCGCCCGTCGCACTAAGGAGAAGAGTGCAACAAGCTCGCTCAAACGCGACCTCTGGCGGCATAGCTGGCAGCGAAGGATGCGCCGGAAAGCGCGAGCGGACGCCAAATCGCGGGAGAGATGCCCTTACGGCGAGTTCGAGATGGGCGGGCGCTGGACCGACCATGGCGATCTTGACCTCCGGCTACCACGTGCTTGAGGGCGTCGTCGGCGGTAACTCCGTCTTCTCTTTTGGTCTTCGATTCTTTGTCGAACTGTTTTACAGTTTTCTTGGTGTTTCCTTTCTTATCTTTTCGCGGACTTCTTCCGGGCCACTCGCGAGCCGTCATTCCGCCATCGAGGCGATCGGGAGGCGAAAGCGCGAAGCGGTGATCGCCGCCAACCGCCCGCTTGCTTGTCGGCGAAGCAGATCTTGAGCATCGGGGCTCGCCTTGGCTGCTCACCGTCGATCGCCCGTCTTCAACGTCGGCGCCCAAAATCACCGCCCTATGGCGGAGGTGCCGGCTCTTTGCACCGCCGGTCAGACGGTGGCCCGGTGGAGGTCGCCGCCGGCCGCCGAGCTTGGAGGGCTCCTCGGCCAGCGCGAACCGCCGAACCACAGGAGTTCGTCAAGGGCTGGTACCCCAGTTGGACACAGACCGCTGGCAGCGTTCGGTCGGAGGCCCAGCCGGTGGAGGCTGTGGAAAGCGCCCTCGTCGGCGTCTGGCGGCCATCGCCGATACCACGGACACTAGTGTCTTTGTGCCAGCGGACGCCCGATGGCGAGGAGGCTCCGCTGAGTGGTTGGGATGCACCAGTCTGAGAAGACTGCGGAGTGTCGGCTCCAGCACGAGGGAAAGGCGAGTCGGAGGACGGAGGCGAGGAGGAGGAGGCGCCAGAGCACGAAGAAGGCGACCAGCCTCAGCCTGATCGCACCTCGAGCAACGAGCCTCGGAGGGACAAGGCAAGTGTCGCCGAGGGCGACCAAGCCGAGACCGCTCAGCCGACTGCCCCGACGCCCGAAGCTGCCGCCGCCTCCGGCCCTCCGGCTCCGGAGGCCGCCCCCTAGGATGCATCAGCCTTACCTGTTTCTTTGCCGCTTTAAAAAACTTGTTAGTTGCGAACAATTCCACCCGCGGGGTGTATTCGGCCAAGGGCCTTATGTAAATATTTATCAAGTTTCCATATACCTTGCTTTGGCTCTTTTTAGACTATTTTCCTTTGCCGCCTTCCTCTGGTTGCCGCCTTGCCATCTGAGGCGGCCGCTCTGCGAGACTGCCCATTTGGAGTCAGCCTTCGGCTGCCTAGAGAAAGTATAATCGTTTAAAGTGTCGTAGCAAGTTTGGCTGAAATCGGCGGCCGACTCTCAAAGTCGGCCGTTCTTTAATAGAGTTAAAGCGTGAGCCCATTTGCTCATGGGTCGGCTCGATGAGAGACGAGGCGGTTTGTGCTATCGTAGCTCTTAAGTCCTTAGCCATTTTTCACATGTGCGCTCACTTTCCGCCTCCTCTTCTACCGGCGATCGCTCTGCGGCTGTGGCTTCTGTAGGAGAGCGGCTTTGGCGCACACATTCTGTCGACCTCGGGGCGCTTCATAGCACAAAGGCGGCGAGTCCCGGGCCGACTTAGCCGGACCAGTGCAGGACGGTATGATAAAATGGGGAAGCATTTGAAGCGAGATTCATATCATCGAGATAATCAAAAAGCGGTCCCGAGTTCCGCTCGGGGCCTGAATCTTAATTATTATCTGAAGGGGAGTAGCGCGATACATACTATATCAGTATAAAATCTTGAAGAAGATTTGCGTTCTGGCGCTTCTGTCTCTTTGCGAGTCGTCTCTCTTGCGTGCTCGAGGCTTCGGCGTCGTCGGGTAGTAAGCGTCGTTCCAACACTTTGCGATGATGAAGGGCCTTCCCAAAGCGCCGACAACTTGTCTGGCGGCTGTTCTCTGAATCAGCCGAGCACAAATCGCCCTCTTGGAATGATCTTGGCTTGACCTTGCGATTGTAGTATCGCGCGAGACTCTGCTGGTAGATCTTTGGACGGTGAGTGCCAACAATGGCCCTCTTCCAAAGAGTCAGCGTCGTCTTGGCGTGCTTCTTGACCTCCTCTTGGTATACATGGAACTCGTGGAGAGTCGGTGTATATCCGTCGGGATAACAACGGGCACCGTGAAGCGAGGAAGAACGGCGTGAAGCGGTTGATCTGTTTGGAGTCGTCGCGAGACTCGGAGGGACGGCGAGCGACTCTTCCACCAACAACGCGGCCCGGCGCTTTCGAGTGGTTCGACCAATCGAGGCTTGATGCGAGATAGGATGAGCCGTTAGCTCGCTCTACCTGGCCGTTTGACTGCGGATGGGCAGCGGGCGCTAAGTCGATCGGATGCCTGCGTCGCGCGAAAGCGAGCCAAAGCGCCCTTAGCGAAGTTGGTGCCGTTGTCCATGATGATCTTTGTGTGGTATGCCGTACCGCCTTTGTGATGTCGGCAATGAAAGTCACTTCTTGTGGGCCCATTTAATTTCTTGATGGGCTTTGCTTCCACCCACTTGGTGAACTTGTCCCTCGCGATGAGTAAATGGTCGAGCCGCCTCGGGCCGTCTTGAAAAGTCCCACCATGTCTAGGCCCCAAGCGCAAAGGGCGAGCGATAGGGATCGTCTTGGTCGAAGCTTGGTGAAGGGGCTTGGAGTGGAACACACTGCACCTTGCACTTCTTGACTAATTCTTTGGCTTCTTCGAGGCGTCGGCCAAAAGAAACCGTCTTAGAAAGGCTTTAGCCCTGGCGCCTCGAGGCAGCGTGGTGACCACACTCGCCTGATGGATGTCCTTGAGGATCGCTTGGCCTTGCTCAGACTCCACTTGGCGTTGGTGGACACCGATGTGCTGCGCTGACTAATTCTCTGTTGACTATGGTATAGGCTGCCGCTCGTTGTACTTGCCGAGCGAGTCTCGTCTGCAGGCAACTCCTTGTTGACTAGGAACTTGAGGATGGGCTGTGCCCATGAAGGTGCTACTATCTCTTGATTGTCACCACAATGACTTGGGCGAGGGTGGGTGGAGGCGGGCTGGGCTCTGCTTGCGCTTGCTGAATTGAGGAGTCTCTGGCCCCTCTTGGCGCGATCCCGAACCCGGCCATGATCCACATTGGCCCGTGGCCCGATCCCGGCCAAGCCTTGATCCCGAGGCGGCCGCGCGATCCCCGAGCCGACCGTAGCTTTCTTGAGGTAAACTGGCGATGTCTTGAGTCGGATCCGACTATTTACGGGAAGCCGTGCGAAAATGGAGTCGGACTCGGTGAAGGCTTGATAGATGGCTTGAGGCGCGAGGAAGGGCAACACCGAAGGTATCGCTGGCGAGTGGAGCCGACTTCGTGCCAAAGCATCTGCTTAGTCGTTGTCGTTTCTTGATGCGTGGAGGAACTTCGCATCCTTCAAAATATCCGCTGAGTTGCTGCACTAAGCGGTAGCTTGCCATGTTTGCGTCCTTGGCGTCCCGATCGCGGATGGCTAGCTGTACCACCAAGTCGGATCGCCGTAGCACGGGATCCGGCGGATCAAAGCTCTTTGGCAAGCCGGGCCCGTGAGCGAGTGCTTCATATTCGGCGGCGTTGTTGGAGGCGAAGTGGATTTGCAAAGCGTATTTGAGCTTGTCACCCTTGGGGAGGTGAGGGCGGCGCCCGGCTCCGGGCGGGCGCATCTTGGAGCCGTCGAAGTGAAGTCGCCAATGAGTGGAATCAGGCGCAGGCGGCAAGTATTGGGTCTCGGCCCAGTCGACGAGGAAGTCGGCCAGCGCCTGCGACTTGATGGCGGTGCGAGGTTGGTAGTAGATCGTGTAGGGAGCTAAGTCGATAGCCCACTTGGCCACTCGGCCGGACGCATCTCGGCTTCCGATGATCTCGGCGAGTGGGGCAGTGCAAACCACAGTGATTGGATGCTCTTGGAAGTAGGGCTTCAGCTTCTTGGCGGCAAAATGCACGCCGTAGCACATCTTCTGGTAGTGAGGTAGTTTTGCTTGGAGGTCGGCGATTACCTCGCTCGAATATACCGGTCTCTCGGATCGGGGCGCCTTGCCTTCCTCCTTGCGTTCGACTACAATAAGCTGTCTTGACTACCCGGTGGTGGCGGCGATGTATAAAAGCATTGGCTCTTTGGGGTCGGAGCCGCCAACATAGGGGAGTTGCGGCATCTTCTTGATTGGAGAAATGCCTCATCGCCTTGTGGTCCCACTCGAAAAAAGTGGTTTTCTTCATTAGTTGATACAATGGCGAGCTTTCTCGCCCGGTGATGAATCGGCTTATGGAAGCCAGCGGCGGTGAACCGCACATCCAGCGATCGGTGGGTACCTCCATCCTTTCAATGGCCTTGATCTTCACGGGGTTGCACTCTATGCGCGTTCGGAACCCGAAAACCAAGGAGGCGGCGGTGGGACTCGAACACGCACTTCTCCGGGTTGAGTTTGATCTGGAATGGTGTGATTCTCAAAGGTCTCCTTGAGGTCCTCTAGCAGCGTCCGCACGCTTCTCCGTCTTCACCACCACATCATCCACATAAACATGGGCATTCTGCCGAGTTGCTTGAGGAGGCACTACGCATCAACGCTGAAAGGTGGCGCCGGCATTCCTCAAGCCGAGCGTCATCGTCGGTGTGAAGGCTCGAGCAGGCGTGATGAAGGCGGTCTTCACTGTCTGCTGGATTCAACTTGATCTGGTGATATCCCGAGTATGCATCCAAGAAGCTCAACAGCTCGCATCCGGTGTGGAGTCTATCACTGATCTATTCTTGGCGGGGCAAATGGATCCTTGGCGGGCTTTGTTGAGGCTGGTATAGTCGATGCACATCCGCCCTTGCTTGTTTTCTTCAATACTAGCACGTGGTTTGCCAACCACTCCGGAAAAACACCTCCATGATGAAGCCGGCTGCCGGGGCGGGCTATCTCTTCCCAACTACTCTCCTTTTCTCTTGACGAGCGCAAGGGCTGTCGGACTGGCTTCACATCGGCACGACATGTAACTTGTGCTCGGCGAATTCCGTGGTACACCCGGCATGTCCTTGGGGACCATGCGAAGATGTCGATTCTCACGGAGAAATCGACGAGCTCGCCTTCCTATTCTTGTCAAGGCCCGTGCCCATGACACAGCACCTCTCTGGGTGCTCCGGGTCCAAAGGTATCTTCTTGGTCTCTTTGGCGGCTTGAATGATCATACGCCTCCGACTCCTTGGGGTGCAGCGACATATCCGGCTGCTTCCCCAGCCATCGCCATGACACGGTCAAGGCCGCTTCTCGCCGCAATCACGGAGACTCGGCCAGCCGGCTGCTCTCGGCGAGCGACGACTTCTTGTAGTCGCCGCAGCGGTCAAGATCCCCTTTGAGGTCGGCATCTTCATCTTGAGATAGGCGTGGTGGGAACCGCCATGAACTTGGCGGGGCAGGCCGGCCCTAGCGAGGCGTGGTATGGGCTCTCAAGTCCACCACCTCGAACCAGATCGGCTCTCGGCGGAAGTGATCTTTGTCTCCGAAGAGGACATCTATCGAATTTTGCCAATCGGCGGCGGGAGAGGCGGTGCGATCCATGGAAAGCAGTCGGCTGCTCTGCGGCTGCCTTCGTCTGATTCGAGCTTCTCCATGGTATCTTTATGCAGTGATGTTTATCTTTGCCTCCGTCTATCAGGACTCGCGAGAAGCGGGCGGCCCGCTTGTCAGTGGCCAAGGTCGCCTCAAGAACCAAGGCGTACGAGCCCGGACTCGGCATCACCTCTGGGTGATCCTCCCGACACCAGCTGATAGGCTTCTCGGACCAATGCATGAATTCAGGGGCTTCTGCTGCCACTGCGTTGACTTCTTCTTCACTGGCGGCGCTGCCGCCGTCATCTGCCAGGCCGGTGAACACTACGTATGCTCCATGCTCTTAAAAACTCATCTTGGACCGCGCCGGTTGCCGCGCCCGCGGCGGGCGGCGGGCGGCAATGGCGGCGGCGGCGAAGCGAGCCGTCTCCTTCAGCGATCTGGACGAGCGGTGGCACTTTCGGTGGTATGGTTCGACGGCGCGCCACTATGAAACTTGCGAGGCCGTCGAGTCGCTTTCGTAGGAAAGCCGCGACCGGTTGGACTTGCCGCCTTACGCCGCTTGGCGGAGGCTGCCTCGGCTCTTTGGTCTTCTACTCTCGCCACTGCGGCTGTTGGAAGTCGGCTGGGGCTTTCGCTTGTTGTCGTTCTGCTGCTGCCGTCGGCGGCGTCTCCGACGGCGTTCGGGAGCCTGGGAATCACCTTGCGGCCAGCGTTGACTTGGATCTCCGTCTTCATAGAGGAGTCGGCCGTGGCGTACTTGTCGCGATGACTAGCGGCTGCGTCGAGGTTTGGGCTCGTCGCGAAGGCTTGTGTTTGAGAGGTACCCTCTCGGCACCGGCCGTGAAGTACTCGATGGCCTGCACCTCGTGCGCCCTCGCAGGAGTTTCGGCTTCGCCCAGTAGCGTGAGATAATCGCGTCGACTCCTCGGGCCTTGCACGCACAAGGAGAGCTGGCGCGCTTGGTCGCTTATGCGTCTGGTGAAGTTGCGAATGAAGGCCTCGGTGAAGTCGACCCAGCTTTGTTGATCTTTGCGGGGCTTCAGGCTGTTCAGCCATGTCGGGCCAGTGCCACGGAGCATGAGGGGAACATACTTGACGCGACTTCGCTTGTTGCCGTTGGCGATGTTGATAGCCGTGGGTAGTCTATCAGCCAATCTTCCGGCTTCACGGGGCGGTGTATTTGGGCGTGTCTCGAGGGCGTGAACCCTTTGGGGAAAGGCTCGTCTCGATCTGGGCCCGAAGCAAAGCGGGCCCGGTTCGTCTTCTTCTTCAACACCAGGATCTGTGGAGTCGGTCGATCCGGTGGCGGGCGTCGTTTCTCCGACTCCCTCTCGGCGACCAAAGCGATCTCCGAGTCGGGTGCTCGGCAGCGGCGGGGAGACTCCGCCGTTCTCTCCGGCGGGAGGCAGATAATCATCACGCCGCTCTCTTTGCTGCGGCGGCCATCTTGGTCTCGCTTCGATGGAATCTGAGTCCGATTGGCTCGCAGCGGCTCTTTCTCCTCCTTCCGCGGACTCGCCCGTCGGCGTCTGAGGTCGCGCCGATCTCGGCGGGGGTAAGTCGTCATTCTTACATTGCGGCGTCGTGCGGCCGCTACCGCATTCTGCGCGGCAGCAGCGTCGAGCTCTTGGACTCGCTCCGTCATCACACGCTCTTCGCCGTCGAGGTCCCTCAGTTCCTCGATGCGCCGCTTAGGCGGCGGATATTCTCCGAGGGTGGCGTACGCGCGTAACCGCCCGAACAGATCGGCGATCGCGCGCGCGCTCGGACGCGCCAAGACGGCTCGGCCCGGTCGGGCCGGCGAGCCGCCTCTGTGCGATCCACCTCGCGCTGGTATGCTTCGACAAGCGTCTCATGCTCGCCAACTTCTTGGCGCCTTCAATGAGCTGAAGCGGCGTTCTTCCAAGATCTGCGTCCGCGTCCTCCGGGAGGCGCGGACAGTCTTGCTGAGCGCGCAGCAGGTCTGGCGTTCTCGCCGGGCGCTTCGCCGTGGCGATGGCGAGCACCTCCGTGGCGGCGCTTCGTCGCTCTCCTCGTCTGAAGCGGCTCGTCGTAAACCACCACGTTAGTGGGGAAGGTATCAAGCGATCTGGCGTCGAGTCGACCAAAGATCGGGTCGAGGAGCCTCACGGACTCAAAGTCTGGCGGGCCGCCGGCGACTTGAAGCGTCGAGAGACCAGCGAAGGTTCTCTCGGCGCCCGCGCCGGTGCTTGGCGCGGCTTCGTCGGGCGCACCTCACCGATGAGCTCGGCGAGCCGCTTCGCTGCAGCGGCGGCCGGCGCCAGCGCTTGCGCGTCGATCTGAACTCCATCTGGCGAGCTGGCTGGCTGCGCTTCGCCAGGAGGAAGATGGTTCCGTCGAGCAGATCTCGGACGGCGGTGCACCTCGCCCCACGGTGGGCGCCAAATGTCGGGGGTTGGATGCGACATATGCCAACGGGTGGCTTATCATGGTGGGAGCGAGTAGAACGTCGCCGGTGCCTGGAAACGGGATGAGGCGAAGGCATGCACGCCGGCGAATCTTACCCAGCTTCGGGGCTCTCCGAGGAGATAATACCCCTACTGCTGCTCTGCGGGGTCTCCGCATGATCACTATGGGGTGATAGTACAATGGTGCTCCTTGAGCTGTATGGAGGTAGGAAGGAGCAAGGCTAGCTCTTTCCCTCTTGCTATGTGTCTAAAAACCTACTCAGGGCCGAACCCTTTGCATGGGTGCCCCGGGGGGTTTATATAGGCCTGCCCCCCGGGGGTACAATGGTAATCTGACTGGGCGTGGCCCCCAGTCGCCAGTCTCTCTTGCGGCCGTCTTCTCCGCCGACTTGGGGCGCCATTGACCAAGGGTCCCATGGATCGGCCGAGCATGCGGCCTCGATGGCGCAGCATGGTCATGGGGTCGTGGGAACAGTGCCGCCGCCTGTCAGGTGATCACTGTTGCCACTCCCCATCCAATCTGGTTTATGGCTTGTGGGGCCATGGCCAGGGGGCGGCCGACTCCGGGGAGGCCGACTCCTGCGAGGCCGTCTTGAACTCTCCGCCAAGCTCCTCTATCTCACCGCGGAGGGCCTGGCGATCTTCGGCCGTCGTGCGCCGTCGTGGAGTGCAGTCAGCGTGCAGCATGTGGAGTCGAGGTGGCATGGCATGGCAGCAGCGCCTCACCGGAGATCTCCGGTGGCGCTGCTTCAGTAGCCATGCCCTCTCCGTGGTCCGAGGGGCAGCCACGACGGGCTGTACCTGCGTTGGTTTTGGAAGGTCGCGGGCCGACTCTGGTCGGCCCTTGGGAGGCCGCAAGCCCGGAGTCGGCTTGGTCTGGGGTCGCCGTCTTGGGACTCGGTTTCTTCGAAGGTCGCCAGCTGGGACTCGGCCTTCTCGGAGGCCGCCCTGCTGGGACTCGGCTGAGGGGCGCGGCCCGCCCCGATGTCTTGAAAGATCTCGGGACCTGGGTCAGCCTACCCATGGCCCATTACTCCGACACCGGAGCTGCGACCGACACCACGCAAGTGGAAAAGAATTGCAACTATTGATAGAATGAAAAATGTATCTGGCAACCATGTGGCAGATTGCGAAACTGCCACACGCATGCAGCGCCGTTAGTTCCCTCCCGCATGCCTCCCGATCTCCTTCCTTTCCCGCACGACCTGCCCCGATTTCTTTCCTTTCCCGCACGCCCGCCCTGATTTTATCGGGCACACCCGCTCGTGCCTTCCTAATTTTCGTTATCGTCAATTATGGCCCACGCGCCTTCCCGATTTTCAGCAAAAATAATGCTTGGACTAGGATTTGATCTCTGTTCTACAGGTAATCAACAAAGGGAGCTAACCACCTCACCTATGACACTCATTGTTGAGCAAGCTAAGGGAAATACTATTTTTGACATGTTCGTGGTAACTTTGATCATTGGGAATAAATTTGTTGAACCCGCCCCCCGGTAATTTCTGTAAATAGCACGATAACATTCACGCCATAGACCTGATAATTTAGATACAAACATCGTGGTAAGTTTAACCATTGGGGAAGACAAATGTGAAAAGATACCCGATAACTTATGTGTAAATAGATGGTAATATACGCAATGCACATCTGATAACTGAGGTAGAAACACCATGGTAACTTTGACCGTAGGGATTTTTTTTTGAAAAGATACTCCGGCATCTTCTGTGTAAATAGCACGGTAGTATACCTCCCTCCCCTGGCATTTTTATGTGTAAATAGCATTAAAACATATGAACTGCGATAACTAAACACCATGATAAGTTTTTGACCCGTGGGGGGAGGGGGATTTGCTAAAACATAACCCTGATAAATTTTGTGTAAATAGCATGATATTTTAAGCACTACGGGCTTGATAGGTTACCTAGAATCACCATGATAACTTTTTGTCCCGGGAAAAAGTTGTTCAAAACATCCTCAATATTTTTTGTGTAAATAACATGATAATATAAGCACCGCATAACCGATAACTTGCAATATAAACATGATGGTAACTTTTTTTTATCAAAGGAAACTAAGTTGTTAAAAACATACACTCGCCTCGCGCGTGAGCCTCTTGGATGAACGGAACACATGGCGTGCCACGAGAAAGTCACATAATGTTTAGTGTCATGAGTGGCACACGTGCTATAGGCGTGATAAGTTACGCAAAAACTTCGTGGTAATTTTTGACCTATGGAAAAAGCTACCAAAACACACCCAGGTTTTTAGGTGCAAGTACCATGATAATATATGAACTATAGACCCGGTAACTCATGTACAATCCCTCATGATAACTTTGACCGGGGGGAGATTGATCTACATATACCCTGATAACTTATGTGATAACTTATGTGTAAGTACCACGGTAAAGCCTTATAACTTGTGTAAAAAACGGAGTGGTAACTTTGAAGGGATGTAGTTGTTGAAGCATAGATACCTGGTACATTCTATGTAAATAGCACGGTAAGTTATGCAACACAGGCCTGATAACTTGCATACAAATACCATGGTAACTTTTGTCCTGAGGAGAAATCATGTGGTAGACGTGAAGAAGTGACAGTTTTCTCAGGGGTGGGCGCCCGAGATGTGCGGGAGAAGCAGGTTTCTTGGGCGAGCCTACAGAGTCGTTTGGGAGGAGGCGAGGTCAAAGGACGAGGAATCATGTGGTACTTTAAAATGAAAAAAAGTAGAGGTGTGGCAGTTTTGCTTATATGGCACACGTGTGCCAAATATCATAGTCCTAGAACTTGATAGAAATGTTTCAACAGTAGATATTAAAGTTTCAACCATAGTTGCTTTTTGCTACTACCGGCGAAATTTTTGGTACATCCATCAAGGCAGAGCTGAACCTCGCGACGGCAGCGACGAAGATTTGCTACATCCGTAATCGGGTTTTGCTACTACCGGCGAAGTTTTTTGCTGCACCCAACAAGGCGGAGCTGTGACCTCGCGACGGCGATGATGGTGATTTGCTGCAACCATAGTCGTGTTTTGCTACAACCGGAAAAGTTTTTTGCTACATCCATTCAACGGCGTTGATTAATTGGTGGGCGTCATCGACGCAATTCCGTTCAGCGAGCATCAACGGCGAGGGGCGGCGGCGGAGCTACAACCAGAGCTACAACCGTCGCCGCTAAGAGCTGCAACCGCAGGTGGAGCTGTTGCATGGGTCGAGGCAACGATGAGGACGACCGGCGAGGGTAGGAACCGACGACGAGGACGACCGGCAAGGGTGGGGACCGACGACGAGGACGACCGGCGAGGGTGGGGACCGGCGACGAGGACGTCCACTGGAGGGGACCAGCGCGAGACGGCTAGATGCAGGGAAATGCACGAGCGTAAGATGCGTGAGGAGGAAGAAGATCTGGGGCGAATCGTTTTTTTAGCTAGATCGAACGGCCAGGAGTATTGGCATCCCGCGGCTAGGGCGCGACCGGCCCAAACTTTGGGCCGGCGCGCCGGCGCAGATCACTCGCCAATGCAATATGAGACGTGCCATGTATCCTTAAGGCCAAGCGGGGTCGAGCCTTCCATCTTATCCAACAATACTTTGTTACGAAATTTCCATGGGACCAACAGAATGTAGCAAGTCAAATCACATGAAAGACCCTGTCAAATTTTTGACTGGAGCTAATAATGTACTGTTGGAAGGGAGGGAGGGGATTGGTGGAATAGTTTGTTGTATTGCTTGAGCCTCATGGGCATATATATAGGAGTACACGGTCATCTTGGAGTACAAGTCAAGGCAGGAACAAATCCTACTCTATCCTATGTTTCCTAAATAAACATTATACTCAATATCCCCCCGCAGTCACAACGGTAGCGACGCAGATAGTGAGACTGGAGAAGAATTCAAAGGCAAGCCGACGGACACCCCCCACAGTCGTAACGGTCTATGCATCGCGGAGTCGTGGCTGGAGTGGCAACCGACGAGGTTGCTAAAGCAAGGCGATATCCCTTTGTGCCGTTTGTCGAGGTAGCCGAGAGCGTGCGTGGTGGAGCCGTGGTCGAGGTAGCCGGGCGAAGAATGTCGTGGTCGATGTCGGGTCGGGATAGCCGGTGTCGAGGAAGTCGCTGTGGAGCCGCGGGCGCAAGAGGGCGCCGAGTTAGATATGGGCGCAGTGGTGACGAGGTAGTGGTGCGCCGGAAGGATGATGGTGTTCACGACACGTCGCGACGGGTTTGCCAAGCCCGGGGACACATCGTGGATGAAGGCACGCACTGGTGTTGCCAGCACCGGGCATGCATAGACGGACGAAGACGGTGGCGGCGCGTTACCACCGGCTTGCCGGTGCCGGGGACACGTCGTGGATGAAGGCATGCATCGGTGTTGCCAGCACCGGGCATGCGTAGACAAGGGACCTGCACGAGCTGTACGCCATGTCGGAGAAGTCGGAGGGGCCAGTAGAGAAGAACTCGACGATGATTGCGGCATCCATCGGCGCGGGGCCGATGTCACCAACGGTGGTCGGAGTAGACGAAGTGGTCGGGGTAGATGACGGCGACGCTGGCGACGGGCTGGTGCTTGGACGAAGACAAAGGGGGTAGACGGGCGGCGGCGGCTACGGAGGTAGCGGCGGCGGCGGCCATAGAGGAGCGGCGGCGGCTAGGTTAAAAATGCGGCGGCGGTGCTCGAAGTAGGCGAAGAACCCTGACAGCGTGACAAAGACCGACATGGACGGTGGCGTTCCCGCGCCAAGGGAGACGGCGCGGTGCATACCACGGGAGGTCGACACGCGGTGACGGCGGAGTGGACCGCAGATCGCGCGCGCTTCTGCCCGAAGAAAGGCGGCGCAGCCAGCGGCGGGAAAGTCGAAGCGCGACGGGGAAGACCTCGGGGTGGTGGCGGAGATCGGTCGCAGCGCGACAGACAAACAAGGGCCAGCCAGCAGCGGAGGAGCGCGTGTCGATGCAACCGCGGGACGGCCTCGGGCGGCGGCGGACGGCATGCCACGCCGCTTCTGGCCAGACGGAGCGACGCAGCGGCGGCGCTAGGGTCGGTCGCGCCACGGGGGCGACCAGGAGCGGACGGCCTCGGGGCCGCGGTGGACCGCGGGCCGCGGCATTTCGCCCGAAAGGGCGACGCAGCGGTGATGCGGGCCGGTGCAGCCGGGAGAAGAACCACGGGGCGGCGGCACTGCGGCTCGATGGAGCGACGCAGCGGCAACCCGTTGCTCGATCGGTGGAGGGATGCGCTAAACTCGGGGACGATCTTCACGGGACCTGCGGAGGCGCGCGCAACCGACGAGTCAGGTCGGCCGTACAGCGTAGATGAGGCGGATCGCGGCGGCGGGCGGGTGATCAATCCGATCGCGCGCGAGTCGGGGACGCCGCTCGGTGGAGACGGGGTGACGGCGGAATCTGAGATGAAGCCGGCAACGACGGGCGGCAGGACGGCTATGATTGGCCGCCGCATGGCGCGAGGTCGCCGGGTCGGGTGATGCAGGAGTCCCGCTCGGAGCAGGTCGGTGACGGCCAAAGTAGATCGACGGGCGGGCCGGCACGCGAACGGCGGCGGTGAAGGGCCACCGCATGAGGCGAAGTCGCCGGGTCGGAGCAACTGGCGAGCAGACGCGCGGACGACACGCGAGGCCACCGGGTCGGTGAAGAAGCCGGCCGATCGCGCCAGGGTTGGAGTAGAGGCGCACGGGGTCGACGCAAACCGATCAAGATTAGATCAGAAAACCAAAAAGAAACCAACGATCAAGATGACCGGCGGGAGAGAGAAAACCCCGGAGCAAGGGCTCGGGGAAAAGACTCTCTAGGGCAGCCGGTCAACACGACCGGCGGACGAACCCTAGGTACGGGCGGCGCGGCCCCCGACGGCGGTCATGGAGGCCGACCGCCCCAGGAGCGGCGCGCAGGTGCGGAAGCGGCGGCGGCTAGGGTTTAGAACCCGGAAACTGATACCATGTTGAAAAGGATAGAGGGATGATTGGTGGAATAGTTTGGTGTATTGCTTGAGCCTCATGGTCATATATATATATAGGAGTACATGGTAATCTTGAAGTACAAGTCAAGGCAGGAACAAATCCTACTCTATCCTATGTTTCCTAAATAAACATTATACTCAACATGTACGTCGCCCCTCCCTTGGATCACCTGGACGGGCACGCTGAGGCAGTCGACCAGGGCGGCGAGCTGATTACTTGTATCTTGTTCTTGCTTCTATGCTTGTTCATGTCCATTTCGCGGTTGGGTTTTGCTTGGTTACTTGTATCTTGTTCTTGCTTCTATGCTTGTTCATGAATCATGATGAACCCTCATGGTTGCCGGGCAGCCGCTGCAAAGAGCTGACAGCCTTGTGGAGATTGCTGGCCCGCTGGGCTACAGAGCACAGGCTCGATCGGGCTGTGTCTGTGCACGTACACTCAGAGCCGCAGATTGCCACCAAGCTGCTTCTGCTGGCCGTACAAGGATTGAGGATTCGAGGTAGCAGAAGCTACCGTTTCAAAAAAAAAAAGGTAGCAGAAGCTAGGCTCGCGCCCAAGCATCACAAACGTGGAATAGCTAATTGCAACTACTCATCTATCAGAACATAAATACAGTGTTGGTCATGTGCACAGGCACGGCAAATCGGCAAGCGGCAACAGAGCAACTAATTCCCAGCAGCACTCACACGACGCTACTCCAGCTCTTACTGAGGAGTGATAGCCGAACAAATCCTCATGAGTACGTATTTTACACCAAAGAAAAGCACCTACATCAGCAAGAAGAAGAAACAACAATTAAGTTTAATTGAGTTACCATTCGTAAATACAGCGAATGGAGCGAGCGCCGAGGAGGAGAACAGGGCCCTGAAGCGGGCCAGTTTGTAGTGACCCGGCACTGCACCGAGCTTTTTCTAAAAAAAAGGCACTTCACTGAACTGCTACTATGGCTTATATTTTTGAAAATTCTGGAACGATTTTGCAAATTTCTAATCATCATTTTAAAAAGCAAACAAGTTTTAAAATTCCAACCATATTTGGAAAAATGCAAACAATGTTTTGAAAAATGACCAACTTTTCACCCGCAAAAAAAAAAGAAAAATGACCAACTTTTGAAATTTTGATTTTTTTTTTCAAAATAGGATTTTTCTGAAGATTTTTATAAAATGCAAAATATTATTTGGATTTTCAAACATTTTTTTTGGAAAATGCAAATATTTTTTGAAATTCAGGTTTTTCAAAAGACATGAACAACTATTGAAAGTCCAAATTATTTTTTAAATGTGAATAATTCAGAACATTTTTGAAGTTTCGAGTATATTTTATTTAAAAATCGAACAATTTTTTAAATTATGACTTTTTTAAGAAATGAACAACTTTCTAAAGTCCAAATATTTATTTATTTTTTTAATAATTTTTGAAACTTTTATAAAATTTGGTGTAAATTTTATTTTTAAATAGATTTTTTTTTCAAATTCTGATTTTTTGAAGAAATAAACAACTTTTGAAAACGCAAATATTTTTCTTAAAAATGTGAATATTTTTGAACATTTCGAGTATATTTTATTATAAATCAAACAATTTTCTAAATTATGATTTTTCTTAAATAAGAAAAAAGTGATGTTTTAAACCTTTTAGATTTCAAACATTTTTAAAAAGCACACAAGATTGAAATTTCTAACATTACTTTGAAAAAAATAAAAAGAGAAAACATAAAATAAAAAACCTAACATCTAGTAAGGAAAAACAAAAGGAAAATAGAAAGGAGAAAGCTGGCTAGGAACCTCCTAGAAGATTCTTAAAACCTGGAAAAACAAAAATGGGACCTTCTTAAAAAATGGGATTGATATAACACTTAACGGGCCGGCCAGTTTGCCACGCAGCTCACCAACTCTGTGCGGCAACGCGAAATCTACGACAATAGGGAATTCCATCTGAACCGTCATCACCTCCTGGATCGCCACGTCTCTATCGTAGGGCGGGTTCTGATATCTCAGAGACCCCAGGTGAAATTAGAACATGGGCCCCCTCTACTGTCTTTAAAACAACAATCAATATATGTATGTTTGGAATTTATTTAAACGCCCATGTTACTACTATTTTTTTATAATATAGTAGCAAAGCAATATTTCAATCGACCTATGTCCATGCTCTAATCATCTATGGTCTTATTAATTCTATCTTACTTTTGTTTAGGTTTTGAGAAGCAAATTTCATGCATCATATATTTTATAATTTGTCACATAAATAGTAAAAACATTGATCAAGATTGTGCTATTTCTTTTATAAAGCTATAAATTCTTTTGAAACTATATTTCTACATTCTGTTGCTATGGTTTCTTGGGGCCTTTGTGTTAACTGGGTTGCCACGTGTGTGAAATCACTGCCATATTATTGGCCAAACCAGCTTTGCGTGGAGTTTGTCGGCTAATATATCCGGTTTTAGAAGTCAAATGGAAAGTTTTCCTTATTTTAGAATCCAGGGCAAAGACCATACTTGGTAGGTAGCTGAGAGACAAAAATACAAATTTTCATCTCTTTTTATGAAGTGAAGATCACCAATTTAAAAATATAGAGAACAAATTCGCAACACCAAAAGAATCACTCTCTTGTAGTTTTTTTACGGATTAGTAATTTTTTTTGTGGGGGGATGGATTTACTAAAGTTACATGGGACTTACTTATACCGTTCATAATGGTTTGTAATTGCTTACCACACTGACTACCCAAGACGCGCATTAGATTCTTCATGAAAGGTCTCACACATCTTTTGTTGTTCTGAAAAAAGGAAATGATTCTGTTTGTGCTCATTAATCACACAGGATTTTATCTTATGCTTTGGTTTTATTTGTTGCACATGATAAGATAGTGTGCCATTGAAATGTATCTCTACCATATACTATTTTATTTATATTTATTAGTCCAAGTGTTGTTTGTCGATGGAGCCATGAGATGCTGCAACCTGATGAATCAACGGGCGTCGGGGGGCATTGTAACTACCAACATTCGCCGTCATGGCAGATCAATTTACCACATAGCTCACATCACAGCATGACAACAATCGAGATTTACAACCCTATAAATCTAACTAGACACACCCGGGCCACTCTCAAAATTCAATGAGATGTGATCGATTTCAATTAGGATTTGTTATTTCTCAACCGGTTCAGAAATATCTATAGCTCAATCGACGATATAGTCGTCGGATTATGCATGAAATCAGTGCTGATTTTTTTAGTT
Organism: Aegilops speltoides; assembly: GCA_021437245.1. Taxonomy (NCBI): domain Eukaryota; kingdom Viridiplantae; phylum Streptophyta; class Magnoliopsida; order Poales; family Poaceae; genus Aegilops; species Aegilops speltoides. The sequence continues at coordinate 438,956,814 of CM038144.1, forward strand.
TTGGTTGTTGTTTCTCTTTCTATTGTTTTTATGGAAATTCAGTTATTTCTCAATGGACTGAGCTCTAGGTGCTCCCTTTTTAATTAGCAGACCGAACACATTTTTGAAGTTACCATGTCTATTTGCATGATCATCAATATCAAATCATGTTTCCTTTGAAGCGTCGGCACTGAAACTCCACAACAAAAATCATTTTTTTTTGCTTTTTCTGTTATTTCAATATTCATAGTGCACATGAGCACAGGTGCCAGAGCACGCCTTGCCATGAACATCAACTATTTCCCTACATATGTAGTGTGAGCAAGGGGAACCAAACAAAGAGATTTTATTGGCCTAAAATTCCTTACTAGTTTGTAATGTGCTAGAATTTTTTTACTTGTACTTTAGTTCTCTTGTGATATGCATTTGTCTCTCGGACTATGTAGTACAAAAGGTTACATCCATACGTATATATAACCATACAAATATTAGGAATTGTAACCTTATATAAAAATAAAACATATATTCCCACCATAATGCCATGTTGGGGAACGTAGTAATGTCAAAAAATTTCCTACGCACACGCAAGATCATGGTGATGATATAGCAACGAGGGGAGAGTGTTGTCTACGTACCCTCGTAGACCGAAGCGGAAGCGTTGACGCAGTGTAGAGAAAGTAGTCGTACGTCCTCCCGGTTCAACCGATCCAAGCACCGTTACTCCGGCACCTCCGAGTTCTTCACACGCGTATAGCTCGATGACGCACCCTCGATCTCTGATCCAGCAGAGGCGCCGAGGGGGAGTTCCGTCAGCACGACGGCGTGGTGACGATCTTGATGTTCTCTGTCGCAGGCTTCGCCTAAGCACCGCTACAATATGACCGAGGTGTAATATCGTGGAGGGGGCACCGACACGGCTAAGGAACGATCAATGATCAACTTGTGTGTTCTAGGGTGCCCCCTACCCCGTATATAAAGGAGGGAGGGAGGAGGTGGCCGCCCTAAGGGGGCGCCATGATGAGGGGGAAACCTACTCCAAGTAGGTTTCCCTCTCTTTTCCTTATCTTATTTGGAGGGGGAAGGAAAGAGTACTAGTATTAGGAAGTAGTACTAGTAGTAGTAATAGGAAGAGGGGGAAGGAGAAAGGAAAGGGGGGGCCGGCCCCCCTCCCCAATTCGGATTGGGCTTGGGGGCGCGCGCCCCCCTCCCTTGCTCCTTCTCCCTTCCTCCTACATGGGCCCAATAAGGCCCATATACCTCCCGGGGGGTTCCGGTAACCTCCCGGAGCTCCAAACTTCTCCGGAACCTTTCCGTGTCCAAATATATCCGTCCAATATATCAATCTTTATGTCTCGACCATTTCGAGACTCCTCGTCATGTCCGTGATCATATCCGGGACTCCGAACAAACTTCGGTACATCAAAATACATAAACTCATAATATAATTGTCATCGAAACCTTAAGCGTGCGGACCCTACGGTTCGAGAATGATGTAGACATGACCGAGACACATCTTCGGTCAATAACCAATAGCGGGACCTGGATGCCCATATTGGTTCCTACATATTCTCTGAAGATCTTTATCGGTCAAACCGCATAACAACATACGTTGTTCCTTTGTCATCGGTATGTTACTTGTCCGAGATTCGATCGTCGGTATCCAATACCTAGTTCAATCTCGTTACGACAAGTCTCTTTACTCGCTCGTAATACTTCATCTCATAACTAACTCATTAGTTACATGCTTGCAAGGCTTAGGTGATGAGCATTACCGAGAGGGCCCAGAGATACCTCTCCGACAATCGGAGTGACAAAACCTAATCTCGAATTATGCTAACTCAACATGTACCTTCAGAGACACCTGTAGTACTCCTTTATAATCACCCAGTTACATTGTGACGTTTGGTAGTACCCAAAGTGTTCCTCCGGTAAACGGGAGTTACACAATTCTCATAGTTACATGAACATGTATAAGTCATGAAGGAAGCAATAGCAGAGTACTAAACGATCAAGTGCTAAGCTAATGGGATGGGTCATGTCAATCACCTCATTCTCCTAATGATATGATCCCATTAATCAAATGACAACACATGTCTATGGTTAGGAAACATAACCATCTTTGATTAATGAGCTAGTCAAGTAGAGGCATACTAGTGACTATATGTTTGTCTATGTATTCACACATGTATCATGTTTCCGGTTAATACAATTCTAGCATGAATAATAAACATTTATCATGATATGAGGAAATAAATAATAACTTTATTATTGCCTCTAGGGCATATTTCCTTCAGTCTCCCACTTGCACTAGAGTCAATAATCTAGATTACATAGTAATGATTCTAACACCCATGGAGTCTTGGTGCTGATCATGTTTTGCTCGTGAGAGAGGCTTAGTCAACGGTCTGCAACATTCAGATCCGTATGTATCTTGCAAATCTCTATGTCTCCCACTTGGACTTGGTCCCAATGGAATTGAAGCGTCTCTTGATGTGCTTGGTCCTCTTGTGAAATCTGGATTCCTTTGCCAAGGCAATTGCACCAAGATTGTCACGTAAGATCTTCATTGGTCCCGATGCACTAGGTATGACACCTAGATCGAAATGAACTCCTTCATCCGACTCCTTCATTTGCTACTTGTAAGCAGCTATGTACTCCGCTTCACATGTAGATCCCGCCACGATGCTTTGTTTAGAACTGCACCAACTTACAGCCCCACCGCTTAATAAAACACATATCCGGTCTGCGATTTAGAATCGTCCGGATCGATGTCAAAGCTTGCATCGACGTAACCATTTACGACTAGCTCTTTGTCACCTCCATATCGAGAAACATATCCTTAGTCCTTTTCGGTATTTCAGGATGTTCTTGACCGCTGTCGAAAGATCCACTCTGGATTACTTTGGTACCTACCGCCAAGCTTATTGCTAAGCATACGTTAGGTCGGTACACAGATTGCATACATGATAGAGCCTATGGTGAAGCATAGGAACATCTTTCATTTTCTCTCTATCTTCTGCTGTGGTCGGGCATTGAGTTTGACTCAACTTCACACCTTGTAGCACGTGCAAGAATCCTTTCTTTGCTCGATCCATTTTGAACTTTTTCAAAATTTTGTCAAGGTATGTGCTTTGTGAAACTCCTATTAAGCGCCTTGATCTATCTCTATAGATCTTGATGCCCAATATGTAAGCAGCTTCACCGAGGTCTTTCATTGAAAAACTTTTATTCAAGTATCCCTTTATGCTATCCAGAATTCTATATCATTTCCAATTAATAATATGTCATCAACATATAAAACTAGAAATGCTACAGAGCTCCCACTCACTTTCTTGTAAATACAAAGCTTCTCCAAAAGTCTCAGATAAAACCATATGCTTTGATCACACTATCAAAACGCTTATTCCAACTCCGAGATGCTTGCACCAGTCCATAAATGGAACATTGGAGCTTGCACACTTTGTCAAGACCTTTTGGATCAACAAAACCTTCAGCTGCATCATATACAACTCTTCTTCTAGAAATCCATTCAAGAATGCGTCTTGACATCCATTTGCCAAATTTCATAATCATGAAATGCAGCAATAGCCAACATGATTCGGACAGACTTAAGCATCGCTACGGGTGAGAAAGTCTCATCGTAGTCAACCCCTTGAACTTGTCGAAAACCTTTTGCAACAAGTCGAGCTTTGTAGACAGCAACATTACCATCAGCGTCGGTCTTCTTCTTAAAGATCCATTTATTCTCAATGGCTTGCCGATCATCGGCAAGTCAACCAAAGTCCATACTTTGTTTTCATACATGGATCCTATCTCGATTTCATGGCCTCTAGCCATTTTGCGGAATCTGGGCTCATCATCGCTTCCTCATAGTTCGTGAGGTTCATCATGGTCTAGTAACATGACTTCCGAATAGGGTTTCGCACCACTCAGTGCGGATCTTACTCGTAGACCCACGAGGTTCAGTAGAAACTTGATCTGAAGTTTCATGATCAATATCAATAGCTTCCTCACTAATTGGTGTAGTTGTCACAGGAACCGGTTCTTGTGATGAACTACTTTCCAACAAGGGAGTAGATACAGTTATCTCATCAAGTTCTACTTTCCTCCCACTCACTTCTTTCGAGAGAAACTCCTTCTCTAGAAAGGATCCGAATTTAGCAACGAAAATCTTGCCTTCAGATCTGTGATAGAAGGTGTACCCAATAGTCTCCTTTGGTTATCCTATGAAGACACATTTCTCCGATTTGGGTTCGAGCTTATCTGGTTGAAGTTTCTTCACATAAGCATCGCATCCCCAAACTTTGAGAAACGACAACTTTGGTTTCTTGCCAAACCACAGTTCATAAGGCGTCGTCTTAACGGATTTTGATGGTGCCCTATTTAACGTGAATGCGGCCGTCTCTAAAGCATAACCCCAAAACGATAGCGGTAAATCGGTAAGAGACATCATAGATCGCACCATATCAAGTAAAGTACGATTCTGACGTTCGACACACCATTTCATTGTGGTGTTCCTGTGGCGTGAGTTGCGAAACTATTCCACATTGTTTCAAATGTAAACCAAACTCGTAACTCAAATATTCTCCTCCACGATCGATCGTAGAAACTTTATTTTCTTGTTACGATGATTTTCTACTTCACTCTGAAATTCTTTGAACTTTTCAAATGTTTCGACTTGTGCTTCATCAAGTAGATATACCCATATCTGCTCAAATCATCTGTGAAGGTGAGAAAATAATGATATCCGCCACGAGCCTCAACATTCATCGGCCACATACATCTCGTATGTATGATTTCCAACAAATCTGCTGCTCTCCATAGATCCGGAGAATGGTGTTTTGGTCATCTTGCCCATGAGGCACGGTTCGCAAGTACCAAGTGATTCATAATCAAGTGATTCCGTAAGTCCATCAAGATGGAGTTTCTTCATGCGTTTTACACCGATATGACCTAAATGGCAGTGCCACAAATATGTTGCACTATCATTATCAACTCTGCATCTTTTGGCCTCTACATTATGAATATGTGTATCACTACTATCGAGATTCAATAAAAATAGACCGCTCTTCAAGGGTGCATGACCATAAAAGATATTACTCATATAAATAGAACAACCATTATTCTCTCGATTTAAATAAATAACCGCCTCGCATCAAACAAGATCCAGATATAATGTTCATGCTCAACGCAGCACCAAATAACAATTATTCAGGTCTAATACTAATCCCGATGGTAGATGTAGAGGTAGCGTGCCGACCGCGATCACATCGACTTTGGAACCATTTCCCACGCGCAATCGTCACCTCGCCCTTAGCTAATCTTCGCTAATCCGTAGTCCCTGCTTTGAGTTGCAAATGTTAGCAATGTAACCAAGATCAAATATCCAGTGCTATCTGCGAGCATTAGTAAGGTACACATAGTTAACATGTATATCACATATACCTTTGTTCACTTTGCCATCCTTCTTATCCGCCAAATACTTGGGGCAGTTCCGCTTCGAGGTCCATCGCTTGCGGAGAAGCACTCAGTTTCAGTGCTTAGGTCCGACTTGGGTTTCTTCTCTTGAGCAGCAACTTGCTTGCCGCTCTTTTGAAGTTCCCTTCTTCTTCCCTTTGCCCTTTTCTTGAAACCGGTGGTCTTGTTGACCATCAACACTTGATGCTCCTTCTGATTTCTACCTCCGCTGCTTTCAAAGATCGCGAAGAGCTCGAATAGTCTTGTTCATCCCTTGCATATTATAGTTCATCACAAAGCTCTTGTAGCTTGGTGGCGTGATTGGAGAATTCATCAATGACGCTATCATCCGGAAGATTAACTCCCAGCTTGAATCAAGTGATTATTATACCCGGACATTTTGAGTATATGCTCACCGATAGAACTATTCTCCTCCATCTTGCAGCTGTAGAACTTATTGGAGACTTCATATCTCTCAATCCGGCATTTTCTTGAAATATTAACTTCAACTCCTAGAACATCTCATATGCCCCATGACGCTCAAAACGCCGTTGAAGACCCGTTCTAAGCCGTAAAGCATGGCACATCGAACTATAGAGTAGTCATCGACTTTGCTCGCGCGACGCTTCTTAACGCCGCGGTTACATCAAGAAGCAGTTCGCACCCAGCGGTGCTTCCAGGGCGTAACTCTTCTCAGGCAAAGAATGAGGAAAATCCTCGAGTTACGGACCCAATCCGTAATTGCTACCATCATCTTTCAACTTTGCTTTCTCAAGGAATGCATTAAAATTCAACGGAACAATAGCACGAGCCATCTATCTACAAACAAACATAGACAAGCAAAATACTATCAGGTACTAAGTTCATGATAAATTTAAGTTCAATTAATCATATTACTAAAGAACTCCCACTTAGACAGACATCTCTCTAGTCATCTAAGTGATTACGTGATCCAAATCAACTAAACCATGTCCGATCATCACGTGAGATGGAGTAGTTTCAATGGTGAACATCTCTATGTTGATCATATCTACTATATGATTCACGCCGACCTTTCGGTCTCCGTGTTCCGAGGCCATATCTGATATGCTAGGCTCGTCAAGTATAACTCGAGTATTCGCGTGTGCAACTGTTTTGCACCCGTTGTATTTGAACGTAGAGCCTATCACACCCGATCATCACGTGGTGTCTCAAAGACGAAGAACTTTCGCAATGGTGCATACTCGGGAGAACACTTCTTGATAATTAGTGAGAGATCATCTTAAAATGCTACCGTCAATCAAAGCAAGATAAGATGCATAAAGGATAAACATCACATGCAATCAATATAAGTGATATGATATGGCCATCATCATCTTGTGCTTGTGATCTCCATCTTCAAGCACCGTCGTGATCACCATCGCCACCGGTAGCGACACCTTGATCTCCATCGTAGCATCGTTGTCGTTATGCCATCTATTGCTTCTACGACTATCGCTACCGCTTAGTGATAAAGTAAAGCAATTACAGGGCGTTTGCATTTCATACAATAAAGCAACAACCATATGGCTCCTGCCAGTTGCCGATAACTTTGGTTACAAAACATGATCATCTCATACAATAAAATATAGCATCATGTCTTGGACATATCACATCACAACATGCCCTGCAAAAACAAGTTAGACGTCCTCTACTTTGTTGTTGCAAATTTTACGTGGCTGCTACGGGCTTAAGCAAGAACCAATCTCACCTACGCATCAAAACCACAACGATAGTTTGTCAAGTTGATGCTGTTTTAACCTTCGCAAGGACCGGGCGTAGCCACTCGGTCCAACTAAAGTTGGAGAAACGAAACCCGCTAGTCACCGTGTGTGCAAAGCACGGCGTAAAACCAGTCTCGGCGTACGCTGTAATGTCGGTCCGGCCGCTTCATCCAACAATACCGCTGAACCAAAGTATGACATGCTTGGTAAGCGAGATGACTTATATCGCCCACAACTCACTTGTGTTCTACTCGTGCAAATAACATCAAACCATAAAACCTAGGCTCGATACCACTGTTGGGGAACGTAGTAATTTCAAAAATTTTCCTCGCACACGCAAGATCATGGTGATGATATAGCAATGAGGGGAGAGTGTTGTCTCACGCACCCTCGTGACCAAGCGAAGCGTTGACGCAGTGTAGAGGAAGTAGTCGATGTCCTCCCGCTCAACCGATCTAAGCACAAGCACTCCGGCACCTCCGAGTTCTTGACACACGTACAGCTCGATGACGCACCCTCGATCTCCGATCTAGCAGAGGCGCCGAGGGGAGTTCACAAGACGACGGCGTGGTGGCGATCTTGATGTTCTCTGTCGCAGGCTTCGCCTAAGCATCGCTACAATATGACCGAGGTGTAATATCGTGGAGGGGGCACCGCACACGGCTAAGGAACGATCAATGATCAACTTGTGTGTTCTAGGGTGCCCCTACCCCGTATATAAAGGAGGGAGGGAGGAGGTGGCCGCCCTAAGGGGCGCCATGAGGAGGGGGAAACCTACTCCAAGTAGGTTTCCCTCTTTTCCTTATCTTATTTGGAGGGGAAGGAAAGAGTACTAGTATTAGGAAGTAGTACTAGTAGTAGTAATAGGAAGAGGGGAAGGAGAAAGAAGGGGGCCGCCTCCCCAATTCGGATTGGGCTTGGGGCGCGCCTCCCTTGCTCCTTCTCCCTTCCTCCTACATGGGCCCAATAAGGCCCATATACTGCCGGGGTTCCAGTAACCTCCGGAGCTCCAAACTTCTCCGGAACCTTTCCTGTCCAAATATATCCATCCAATATATCAATCTTTATGTCTCGACCATTTCGAGACTCCTCGTCATGTCCGTGATCATATCCGGACTCAACAAACTTTGGTACATCAAAATACATAAACTCATAATATAATTGTCATCGAAACCTTAAGCGCAGGGACCCTACGGTTCGAGAATGATGTAGACATGACCGAGACACATCTCGGTCAATAACCAATAGCGGACCTGGATGCCCATATTGGTTCCTACATATTCTACGAAGATCTTTATCGGTCAAACCGCATAACAACATACGTTGTTCCTTTGTCATCGGTATGTTACTTGTCCGAGATTCGATCGTCGGTATCCAATACCTAGTTCAATCTCGCTATCGACAAGTCTCTTTACTCGCTCAGTAATACTTCATCTCATAACTAACTCATTAGTTACATGCTTGCAAGGCTTAGGTGATGAGCATTACCGAGAGGGCCCAGAGATACCTCTCCGACAATCGGAGTGACAAAACCTAATCTCAATTATGCTAACTCAACATGTACCTTCGAGACACCGTAGTACTCCTTTATAATCACCCGCTTACGTTGTGACGTTTGGTAGTACCAAAGTGTTCCTCCGTAAACGGAGTTACACAATTCTCATAGTTACAGGAACATGTATAAGTCATGAAGGAAGCAATAGCAGAATACTAAACAATCAAGTGCTAAGCTAACGGGATGGGTCATGTCAATCACCTCATTCTCCTAATGATGTGATCCCATTAATCAAATGACAACACATGTCTATAGTTAGGAAACATAACCATCTTTGATTAATGAGCTAGTCAAGTAGAGGCATACTAGTGACTATATGTTTGTCTATGTATTCACACATGTATCATGTTTCCGGTTAATACAATTCTAGCATGAATAATAAACATTTATCATGATATGAGGAAATAAATAATAACTTTATTATTGCCTTTAGGGCATATTTCCTTCATGCCATGGTATAGATTGCAACTAAAAATTAAGAAGAAAGTTGGTTGAACTTCACTGTATTGTAAAGGTGCAAAAAACATTTGGTCAAGGCATTGCTCCCCATGTGGTACTGATTCTTCAAGCGGTATGGATTCCCAACCTTGCTATCTACACGACATGAGGTGGAGGTTAGGAGGGATTCTACATGCCCGATTTCCGAAGCAATCTTCAAATCTCAAGAGGATTGATCCTAATTCATTTTTTCTTATTTTTGCGAAAACATTTGCAACTATTGGTTTGCGAGGCCAAGTGAACGTTTGCACTTGGAAGCAACCCTTCTTTTATTGTCAGGTATACGGAGAAGCTACAAGGTATGCCAACAACAGGTGGATGAGAATATACCGGTTCTACTTAAAGTTACATGGGAGGACATTGTACATCAGAAAAACTAGCCTCGTGGTTACTACATTAAATGAATAATTTCCGGCCAAGGCGATAGAATTCAAATGATATATGATGTCCTAGTGAAATTGGATAAAGTTTTACAGACATATCACAAGATTATTCTCTTGATACCACAGTGTCATCAACTCAAAGACTCATGTTTCTCATTTGCATTGTTCAAGTTGTTGCGGTGCTGATTTGCAAGCTACCAAATTGATAAGACTAATTTCATGGAGGCCCACAATGGCGGAGCTATGCACATGTTAGGGGGCCATCGCCCCCTAGCTTAGGCAAAATCACTGAACAAGTTTTCTTAGAGAGGCTTAGATTGAAGCAAATAGTACGTCTCACCTCTCCACCCCAAACAATCATAATTTTCCCTTTTTGCCCACTTTTCATTTTGGGCTAGCACTGCCCATGGAGGTCTATAAATTCTTTTGCAACACGCTGGTCAATGATATTAAAGATGCTAAATGGTTACTTAGGTTGATTGCAAATGAGCTTTCCTTTCTTCATGAGTTTTACTATTCCTCACAACCTGCCACTCTTGAGCATCTCTCACTGCATTGTTCTTGTGACTTGACGAACTTTATTGGATGTTGCTAAGAGAAACATATGGTAGCTGCGGTTTTAGCTTAAAGCGGGGATAACCGTGCCATATATTTCCGGGGATTTCCATGTCCTTTGTTTGATCTGGTCCGATTTTTTCACCTGTTGAAATAATAGTTCTTATCGAGGCGAGGTATATTATTTTGTTCATCTGTTCTGACTGGACCAAAGTATCAATAGCTTACCATTATTTAAACGAGGCATCCTGGCCGAAATATTCTACCATGTGAAATAGATTGGATGTTTATTGCAATGTAGATGCAAGCTGACAAAGCCATGGGTGGACTAAAAGAACAATTTCTTAGTCCTCGTGTCCCCACCAAGAAAAACAAGTTTAATTTTTCTTCTTAGGCATCTCCTTGATCTTACTTGTCAGAGCAAATAAAAAATGTCAAGGTGCCTCGAGCGGTCATGCCACCATTATCGACAAAATATGAAACATCTAGGAAATCCTCAGTAGTCATGTAATATCTTTGAGCTATATATAGAGCGCCGATCGCTAACAACTTGCGCTAGAAGTGTAGTTGGCCAGAGGCACCTAGATAATTATAGTTTGCTTGTCCCGCACATCACCGTAAAAATCATTGACGCGAGGTACCCACAAGAACCACAATCAAAAGTGGATGAACAACACAAGATTACAACAACTCACTTGTCACGCTATTGCATGCACCTCGTGATCTACTCACCCGAGCTACTTCTCGATGATGATCAATGGTGCAAGACCTTTTACATCACCATCAAGAAGGACAATAAGTGTGTCCTCGTCGATCCCCGTGATGGGGTGTTATCGAACATGCCAATGGAGGATCTGTGTAGAAGGTAGGGGGGCGATGCCTCCCCCCCTCAACAGCTCGGTGATTGTCGACCCCAAGTTTTAGCAACTTGTTGACATGTCGTTTAACAAGTTAGATCATGAAGTGCTAAAAAATGGTGGTAAGATTGGAGAGGGGTTGGCAGTCAATGAGAGAACATATCATGGGACATCCTGGCAAAAAATATCCATATGCCTCCGAGGTGGGAGCCTGATATGTCTCAAACGTATCTATAAAATTTTATTGTTTCATGCTATTATGTTATCACTTTTGAATACTTTTATAGCATTTTATTATTTTTTGGACTAACCTATTAATCTAGTGTCAATTCCTGTTTTTTGCATGTTTTTATTTTAAAGGAAACCAATATCTGCGAAGGTCAAAATACCTTACCGATTTAATATGTTATTTTTCCGGAAAATGAAGGACACATGAAGGAAGATCGAGGGGAGCAATAGGGGGACCACACGGGCACCTGGCTCGACCAGGGGCTTGGGCGTGCCGCCAGGCCATGTGGGGCCCACTTGCACTACTTTTTGTCTATTCCACCGCAATAAATTCCTATAAATAGGGAAACCCTTTGCCATATTTTTTGAAGAATTTTTCTTCCACAACATGTTTGTCGTGGATTTGTCACGGCAGATGTCCTAGCATAAGGACTTAGTCGTGGAGCCATCGCTACGGGTTTACTTGCAGGGGTTAAAGCGGACACAAAGACACGAGGGTTTATACTAGTTCGGCCCCTTCGATGAAGGTAAAAGCCTACGTCTAGTTGTGATGGAATTGATGTAGTCTCGATGGCTAGGAGCAAATAAGCTTCACCTAGGCTCGAGTTGTGGTTGTTCGCTTAAACCGCCGCCGGTCGCCCCTTATATACACGAGTGACGCCTGTCGGTTTGCGAGTCCCAACCGTTCATACTGATCCCGGTTGGTATCTCCTATTCCTAACTTACAATACAAGTCATACATCAGGCCGGTTTACGGCTACAAGTTCTAAACCGACTACGTGCCTTGGGCCTTTCCATGACTACACCACTAGCGGAACTAACCCGCCCAAACTTGGCCGGTTTACACCTAGTGGTAATATCCCCAACATTAGGCCCCGATTGATTTGAACGTTCATGTCAATCCTTCATAAAACCTGCATCTTGACATCTTCTTTGTGTAATAAACCGCCTCGTCGTCATTGCTTCGATCATCAGAACCGCATGACATCATTGCTTCGTCATCAGAACCGCATGATGTCATCTTGAAGTTTATCCTTTATAACGCCTTCTTTAATGACCGTCCACGGATTCACGCGCTTGACCTAGCTTTTATCGCTTTATAAATAGGACCGAAGGGTCATCCTGCTTCTTCCTTCGCTTCTTCTTCTTCTTCTTCCTCGCGCCGCTGCCTTTGGAGCTCCGTCTGTCGTCATCAACGCTCGCTTCGTCCCGGCCGCCAGATCAACTCAGACGACCGTAATATCGCGGCCTTTCTCCGCATCTCTTCCGCTTCCGTAAATCTCTTATCCTTCTTGATCTGTTCATCATCTTAGATCTGCTTTCTAGGTTCGAGCTTCATACCACGTTCTTCGTATGTTTTCGCTTTTCTAGCTTTGCGCCATGCTATGGATCCTGCTCGTACCAAACGACGACTCCGCATACCGCTGCACTTTCTCATCTTAATCCCATAGATTTTCGCATATATCTATATATACCTTATAGTGCATTTCCGCTTCTTCTTTACCTCCGTGGCGCACTTCCTGTTTGCTGAAAACTCGCGTTTGATCCATAATAAACATGAAATCTTGTGAAACCTGTTTCTGTCCATTACCTTCGAAGCCAAGATTAGGCGGTTTAACCCACCATAGTAAAAAATTGCTAAACCGCACCGCATACCATTAGTCCCTTGTTGAACCGCCACCATATCTCGACATCATATCATAACGAATCGACTCAGAGGAAACGCCTCGGTTTATCATAGCTTAGCTCAACCACTCTGCAATAAGTACCTTCTTAAACCGGATCCTTCTCCTTGTAGATCTTATGATGGCCAAACAGGTGTACGAATGCAACTGGGTCCCTTCCCGCATCTCGGAAACACAACTGAATGAGTTAGTGTCAATTGGCGCTTTGGACGACCAAAATACAATCCATTGGAGGGTTCCTGGAGAGGAATGTCCTCCCACACCTCAGGAGGGTGAAGTTGTAGTTTTCATGATCACCCGCCCGGTTTTAAACCGCCCGGTCAAAATTTTACCGGATGTGATGGCCAACTTTCAGCTCTGTCCCCAAGACATCGGCCCCAACTCGTTACCAACCTCGTGCCAATTTCAAGTGTCATGTCCAAGCATATCTCGCAAGAGGAACCGCTCTGAGCTGTTCCGGATCTCTTCCACCTAAACCGTCGTGACCGAAGTTCACCGATGGCCCTAACACGAGTTAGGCGGTATGGCTATCCGTAAGAGGAAGGAAATCACTTATCCCCACGCCAAACTCCACACACATCCCAAAGAGTGGAACGCGACTTGGTTCTATCGCAAAGACACTTCCCCGAAGGTGAAAATCCTTTACCGGTTTTCGTCCGAGCGCTAAGCAACACTCATCCCTTTCCGCAACGATTAACCGCCAAAGAGAGAAGCAGATACGCCCACAATTGTCCAAGCTTGAGCCTTTATGGCCAATGGTTTAACTGGATCGATCCGCACGATGTTGGTTATCTTGGGGCATATTGCCTCGAGCCGCGTTCGGTTTGATGTGCCAAGATACCGGCAGCGCCGATGACCCACTCCGACACACCAAACTGGGCTGTGCGAAGATGAAGTCACGGATTCAAAGGAGGAAGATGTTGAATGAACCGAGCACCTTTGTGCCCAAACCGCTTGGCCCTCATCGCACCTTCAACGCACCTCCTGCGGTAAGTCTCTCGATCGTGTCATCATTAAATACTGCTATTACTTTTATACTTCCAACTCTCAATTATTTCGATCCAGGTGATAATCCGCTTTGGAGCAAGAAACTCTCTCAAGATAAACGGACAAGGCTGGGCGGCAAAACCGGCCCAAAACAAAAGTTGTTAAAAGTCCGCCCACAAGAGGAAAACCACGGCTTCGTCGACCCGCCATCGATGATGATGTGGGTAATCCGAACTTGACTCTCTTGGCTTGTTTTTACACGCCTTATTGATGACGATGCTTGTCGATGACGCTGAAGCCAAAGAACGCAGGATTTGCCGAGGTAACCATTCTCTCTCCGATTCAACAAATTTGCCTTCACTAAAATTTCGCCGCAAACCGGAAAGTTAACTTTTCTCACCCCTTGCTTACTTGGATCCCAAACTTCTATGAAGACACAAGAGCATGAAGCCCGCCGCAAACCCGACAATGGACGGTAGTTACCTCTGCGGTTTACTAAACAGCCCGCTCGAAAGCGCCGCACCGAGGTTTCCAACCTTTTATTACCTTGAATTCCAAAGCGGTTTATTCCACAACCTCTTAATCCGTCTCCCATTATCGTGTCACCTCTCATTCATCATCTGGCGAATCGTCAGCCACTCAACTACCACCGCCGAAGATAGCTGTCGGGTAAGTTAAAATGGCCATATGTTTATCAATTTCTTCTATAATGTATGTGCCTTATTTCTGAATCTTTGTTTCTTCAGAACCAAACCGAAACCCAGCAAAAAAGCTCGCTTGGAGAAAACAGCTGAAGAGGCTGCCGCTTGAGATCATGAGCAGCGCCGATCTCAAAATGTTGCCTTCAAGACATTCCGAGTGATCCCCGGTTCAAGAAGATGTGATTCTCGAGGAGAGGCTCGCGATCGTTTCAATGTCTGTTGATCCCGCCGCCTGCATCGTCCGGTTTGAAAATCCTCATAGTCCGATCAAAAGGTGTGCTCCACGATCCGTCAATCGAAGGATGACGACGTTGTAATCACTGAACGGGCCACTCAACCGGGAACGCTGCAACTCTAACCCGCATATCAGAAAGAAGACTCTTCCACTTTTAACAAAGGAAAGTGGAATGTAGAGCTGGAAACATACGCCGCTATGAGCGCCCAAGACCTTCATTCCGGATATCTAAACCGGCTTTACAGTAGCCGTGATTATGAAGCTGGCTTGGTGAAACTGATGAGAGATAAGTTTGAGGTAACGCTCCTTTCCTTATTACCAATATAGTAATCCTTGTAGCCCCCAAGGGCCGGTTTGCAATCTTTGATCAAACTGGTACTTGATAACTTTCTGTGATAGACTTTGCAATCTTCCCTCATAACCGCCAGGGCCGGTTGAAATATGCAAACGTAAACCGGCACTCCAAAAACTTCCTGACGACATTTTAATAGAAACAAATAGCCATTAGCCCCCAAGTGCCGAGTTGAATACTCGTATTGAACTTGGGACTTTGCCTTGTATCGCAGAGAAAAAATGAAGGACATTAGCCCCCAAGTGTCAAGCATATAACTATGTTGTGTGGTTGAGACTTGAATCTATAATTATTGGCTGATCATACTTTCAATGCGCAGCCGAGGTGAAAATCAAGGATGATCGGATTGCCGATTTACAAAGCGGCATTGAGAACCAAAGCAGGTCGAGATGCATAAAGCCAAGAAGGAGCTAACCAAAGGCTTTGACTGCTGCGGAACAAGTGAAGGACAACATGAAGAAGGAACAGCGGTCCGGGCCACCGAAAAGGCCAACTTGCTAAACGGGCCGAAAATGTCAAGCTGCCCTTAAACCGTTGTGGATGATCCGACACCGTGAAGCGGCAAGTGCATTCTATGACGGCAGCCATCTTTGGTAAGTTCCTCGTTAACAAGTGCAATATGCTTTTCCCGCTGTCCCAATATTCCGTTTAAAATATCCTGTCATCATATGCGAGCACACGCGTTGGGCACTTGGGTAATGACGCGGAAGAAACCGAAAGCTGTCTACACTTTAGTGGAGCGATTATATACGGAGCCCAGCGATTATTACCACAATGTCACATAATAACCCAGCACCGCCCCCGATCCAAGATACCTTGAACCGCTTTCCATCCTTCCTTCCCGCTTGAAGAGGTGAAGAAATCTGCTGCACTGAACCGGAGCCATCAACGCCTTTGATCCGTGCCAAAGCCCGGGTGCCGGATTTTGATCCCGTGGAAGCAGCCTGTGGCTATCCCAAAGTGAAGGAAGATGGCTCGGACTTTAATGAAGAGGACTTGCGTGCAATAAACCGTCTTGGTACGCCCACTTGCTTGTCAATTGGCGGAAGAAGCCGATTTGGAGCACTACCAAGCCCAATACAATGATCGTAACAAGCGTGTGTCGCTCCAACCTTTGAACCGAAAACTTGATCCTCCAATCCGTAAGCACACTTACGCCCGACATTGAACCGCTGTCTCGATTCACGAAGAGGCTGTTTTCCAAGCGCTAATGGGCATCGATCGACCTCTGTGGATTTCCACCAATGGGTAGAGACGAAGATGTCAAGCGGCGGATGATGAAGAATAGCCAGAACCGTAGCCGTTTAAAAACATCGATCTCATTTGGGCAATCGTGTTGCCTTGTAATAGCCTTTAGTCAAAACTTTGTCTGCTCGGGTATGCCTTCACAAGATCGAGGAAACTTTTGCTTAATTCATACTCCCTGCAACCAAAAGATTGAACTTCGGCGGCGGTGATACCGCCAGCCGGTTTATGGCATCCAATATATTTTATGTATTGAAAATCAATTAGTATGTGATACAAATACCTGCCATATCCGGGCATGAAGCTGGCGTAGCCAATCTTGAAGCGGAGGCTTTTTTGTTAGAAACCATAACCGTCTGGGAAACAATAACCCCCACATAGGCGTCAATGAATCAGCACAAGCCCCATGTTTCTCCATAAGGATGAACCGAAAAAGGTAAACCGAAAGAAGAAAACTTGATGTAATACTAAACCGTGTCCCGTCGGTTTATTCTTGACACTAAACCGATAAAAATATTTGTCGGGTTTTGAAAACGCAACAAGAAGTGAACACCAAATATGGCAACAAAGGCAATAAAAAGTAAAGCTTCATGGAGCTGGTCAGATGGCATTACCATGGTCAGACGCAACCAAGCCCCCGAAGGCGTAGCGATGGTGCTAGTCGGCCAGGTCCCCAAAAGACTCTTGGCGAGTACGCCGGCCAAGTGGTGTGACATTGGTTCGGGTTCGACCAAGCCCCCAAGTGACGCTGGCCCTATTGGCCGACCAAAAGGCGTGACCGGTTCAGACGTGACCGTGTCCCCAATGATCCGGTGGCTTTACGCCTATCAAGAGGTGTTGCATTGGTTCGGACACCACCAAGCCCCAAGTGATAAATATAATCACAAGGGGTAAACGGAGGCCGCTTTAAAAACAGAAACACTCCATGTAACCACACATGAGAAGAAAGACAGAGACCCCGTTTTGGCTGAGGCCCTGATTTTTATTATATCGAAGATAATATATACATTGTCATGCTATGTACATAAACTGAGCCGATGACTCATGTGTAGTAAGGTCAAAGATGAGCTACATTCCACGGCCTATTGGTCTCCTCTTCTGATGTACGTGAGTCTTTATGCTCTCGAATATCAACCAGGTAGTAGGAACCGTTGTGTAGATTCTTGCTGACCACAAAGGGTCCTTCCCAAGGCGGGGATAGCTTATGCATATCCGTCTGGTCTTGGATGAGGCGAAGCACCAAATCTCCTTCCTGAAAGGCTCTGGTTTTAACCCGGCGGCTGTGATAACGACGGAGATCCTGCTGGTAAATCGCCGACCGAGCGGCTGCCATATCACGCCCTCATCCAAGAGGGTCCAAAGCGCCCCGTCGTGCCACCTCGTTGTCCGCTTCAACATAAGCCGCTACACGGGCGAATCGTGCTCGATATCGCCGGGGAGAACTGCTTCGCTCCATAAACCATGAAAAAAGGCGTGTAGCCGAGACCGGTTTACGAGTATTGATACTCCATAGTACCGATGGGAGCTCTTCAACCCAGCACCACGGTGTTCTCTCGTAATGGAACCGAAGTCGGGTTTGATGCCTCGCAAGATTTCGATTAGCACGCTCGCCTGCCTGTTGGACTGGGGTGCGCCATCGACGATACATCAAGCCGGATATGCTCACGCTCACGTAATTCTTTCATAGCTCCTTGGACAGATTAGTGCCATTGTCGAGAATGATACTTTGTGGAAAGCCAAACCGAAAATCACCTTTTGATGAACTGCATCATTGCCGCCGCATCACACTTCTTCGACTGTGTTCCGCTTCAACCCACTTGGTGAACTTGTCCACCGCCACTAACAGTGAGTCTTCTTATCCTTGATCGCTTAAAAGGCCCGACCATATCCAGCCCCAGTGTCGCAAACGGCCACGTTATTGGGATCATACGCAATTCTGCTACCGGTACATGAGCACGCTCGAGAATTTCGACATCCGCCGCACCGCTTGACCAAGTCCTCCGTGATCAAGATGAGCAACCACCAAGAAAATCCATGACGGAATGCCTTCGCCACTGTGGACTTTGAACCGGCGTGATGCCCACAATCCCTTCATGGATTTCTCGAGAATTTCACAACCTTCCTCAGAGAAACGCAGCGTTGAAACGCCTCAAACACCGCAATGATGCAACTCACCATTAACAATCGTCATAGACTTGAGCGCGGATTATCTCGCTCGCCGTAACTTCATCGTCGCAACTCTCCTCGAGTCATATATGCAAGGTAAGGATCCGCCCAATCCGAATAGCATGTAATGCTGCCACCAATCGAGACTCGAATCAGAATTGCCAAATCCGCTTCACCAGGGAGCTGAACCGACGGATTGTGCAAGACGTCGAGGAAGACATTAGGGGGAACCGGTTTACGCTGAGAACCCAAACGGCTTAAAGCGTCTGCCGCCGTTCCTCGGCGATCCACATGATCCACTTGATAGCCCTTGAAACAACCTGCAATATTATCCACTTCTCGACGATATGCAGCCATGAGGGGTCCTTAGAATCCCAAGTGCGGACACTTGCTGCGCCACCAGTCCGAGTCACCAAAGCACTTAACCCGGCTTAAGTTCATCTCCTTAGCCATTCGGAGACCATGGAGCAAGGCTTCAGACTCACTGCATTATTAGTACAAGGAACATTAAGCGGAGAACGAATAAAACTTATCACCTCGTGGGAAGTTAAAACTACTCCAGCCCGAGCCTTCCAACCGCTCGATCCATCAAGTGGATAGTCCAATATGTATGATCCGGCTTCTCCTCTGGTGCTTGTAACTCCGTCCGGTCATTAATGAAATCAACAAGTGCTTGTGATTTCACTTCTGTGTCGTGGTGTGTACTTGAGCCCATGTGGCCCAAGCTCGATGGCCCATTTTGCAATCCGCCGATCGCCTCCGGTTTTGTATGATATCACCCAAAGGAGCTGAACTAACCATCGTAATAGGATGCCCTTGGAAATATTGTTTCAGCTTCCTACCGCCATAAAAACACCATAGACTAGCTTCGCCAATGCGGATACCTCTGCTTGGACTCAATAAGCACTTCATCGATATAATAAACCGCCGTTGAACCGATATTCTTTCCGCCTCCTTGCGCTTACCACAATGGCTACGCCACCGCTCGTGTATTTGCTGCCACATATAATAACAGCGGTTCCTTGTCAACCGGAGCCGCAAGGACGGGCGGGTTGGCCAGTTGCCACTTTAGGTCCTCGAAAGCTTCGTCAGCAGCTGGACTCGAGACAAAATGATCTGTCTTCCTCGGCATCTGGTATAAAGGAATGGCCTTCTCTCCGAGGCGGCTGATAAACCGGCTCAATGCCGCAATCCGGCCCGCCAAGCGTTGAACATCGTTGATACACTTTGGTTTAGCCAAGGAGGTGATGGCTTTAATTTTCTCCGGATTAGCCTCGATTCCTCTGTTAGACACCAGGAACCCCAATAACTTGCCAGTCGGAACACCAAAAACACACTTGGCCGGATTAAGCATCATCTTATAAATGCGCAGGTTGTCGAAGGTCTCCTTCAAATCTTCCACCAGCGTCTCCTTCCGTCTTGATTTCACCACAATGTCATCTACATAAGCATGCACATTGCGGCCGATCTGTATGCAAGCAATTTCAGCACACACCGCCGATAAGTAGCTCGGGCGCTCTTGAGCCCAAAAGGCATAGATACATAGCGTAAGGCTCCAAAGGGAGTTATAAACGCCGTTTTCTCCTGGTCATAATCGCCATCTTGATCGATGATATCCGAGTATGCGCCCAAAAACTTAACCGCCACATCTCGCCGTGGCATCAATAATCTGATCAATGCGGGAGAGCAAAAGGATCTGCTTGGACAAGCCTTGTTAAGATCTCGTAGTCCACACACATACGCCAAAGCCGTTTTCTTAAGGACCAGCACCGGATTAGCAAGCCACTCGATGAAACACTTCAATGATAAAGCCACCGCCAGAGCCTCGCTACCTCTTCCCCAATGGCATTGCGCCTCTCTTCATTAAACCGCGGAGGAACTGTTTCACCGGTTTATACTTAGGATCCACATTATGTGTGCTCGCCGAGTTCCCCAGACACCTGGCATGTCGATGGCTTCCATGCAAAGATGTCCCGTTCTCATGGATGAACTCGATGAGCGCGCCTTCCTATTTAGGATCCAGTTGGCACCGACAAAGAAATCGCTTGGACGAATCGCTCGCACAAAGTCAACAAGCTTGGTTTCACCGCCGATTTGAATTTCAGATCCGATTCATGCTCAGTAGTAGGCTTCTTCAAAGGGTCATATCTGCGGATCAACATTGTCCTTATAAAATTTCAACTCCTCGTAGCACAGATCGCCTCGCATAAGTTGCATCTCCTTCCTCACATTCCAAAGCGACTCGGCGGCTTCCATGCACCGTTATTGTTCCTTTGTAACCCGGCATTTTGAGCTGCAAGTAGATATAACAAGGTCGTGCCATGAACTTAGCATAAGCCGGCCGTCCAAACAAGGCATGATACGGGCTCCGGATTTTCACCACTTCAAAAGTTAGCTTTTCAGACCGGGAATCATGCTCATCTCCAAAGGCCACATCCAAGGCTATCTTGCCAATAGGATAAGCAGATTTGCCTGGCACTACACCATGGAACACCGTATTGGACGGTCTGAGATCTTTATCTGTGAGACCCATGCGCCGGAAAGTGTCATAATACAATATATTGATACTACTTCCTCCATCCATAAGTACCTTAGTAAACTTATAGCCCCCAACCTGGGGGTCTACCACCAAAGCCAGCTGACCCGGATTATCAACCCGGGGGGGATGGTCCTCTCTGCTCCATACGATAGGCTGCTCGACCAACGCAAATACCGTGGCAAAGCCGGTTCAACAGATTCTTCGCCTGCTTGTGAAGCTTCCGATCCCGCTTGTCCAAACTGGTTGTGAAAACATGATACCGCCCGCCATTCAACTGCTTTGGCTGGCTCGATAGCCCGATTCTGCTTTGTTGTCTGGCTACCTTGATTACTCGGTTGTTGAAATTGCCTGGTTATGCCCTCAACCGAAGCTCCGGCCCGACCCGCCCATGAAAACCGGATCCCGCACCACCACCGATCCCCGGTCATATCGGAAAGCATCGGAATTTTTGAACTCTTGCATAATGTAACAGTCTTTCCAAAGATGATTCGATGGGGATTCTTTCGTCCCGTGCTTGGGACAAGGCTGATTCAACAAGTAATTCAAACGGTTTGCACCAGCATTTGGACCCCGATTCGCCTTGCCTCTGCGCCGCGGGCCTCTGTCCTGCGCATTAGTGTTGGCTACGAAATCCGGATTACCATCGGCCTTGCGCTTGCCCCCGTTTCCATGACCTGCCGGTTTGAAATGCTGCTGCTTGGAGTTGCCATTCTTCTTTCCCTTCCCTGCTTCGTCGTCATCTGCTTCAGGATCCTTGGTACTGTCTGAATCGGCATATTTTACCAAAGCGGTCATGAGGGTTCCCGTATCATTGCAGAACCGCTTCATACGCCCCAGCTTCAGTTTCAGAGGCTCAAACCGGCAGTTGCTTTCTAATGTGATGATCGCCGAGTCAAGATTGATCCGGTCGAGGAGTGCAAAATCCTGCACACACGGCGCACTCCAACGGGTTGTCGACTTCTTCTTCTGAACGCAAGCCGCCAGTCTACTATGGACTTGGGCTGTTTACATGTATCCTTGAAATTCTGGATAAACTGGGCCCGCAACTGACCCCATGAACTGATAGAATTGGGCGTCAAGCTTTTCAACCAAGTAAGGGCTGTGCCCTCCATCATCATGGTGAAGTACTTTGCACACGCTGCCTCATCAACATCTAGCATCTCCATGGCCATCTCATAACTTTCAATCCACGCTTCAGGGGATAGATCTGCAGTGTAATTTGGCACCTTGCGCGGGCCCTTGAAATCCTTAGGCAGACGCACATTGCGTAGAGCGGGGATTAAACAGGGCACTCCCAGAGCGGATGTGACTCCCGGACCGGCGAGGGTGGTAGGGCGAACCGGTGTGTGTTGACCCGCATCGTCCTGTGCTGCTAACTCGGCCTCCCTGCATGCCCGGGCCCGATCCACCACCTCCTGAGCATTACGAGCGCTGCCTATCGGGTGATTGCCTCGGGCCGCTTCACGGTCCCGCGCGTTACTTGACAGGGCCGGTTCATCCATGCGCCTGCTGTAGCTCCGGCTTGGACGGGGTGTAGAGTGAATCCGATCACGGTAGACGAGTATGCTTCTGCCGCCGATCGCAGTCCGAGAAGCTCTTTAACCCGGCGTGTCTCAACTGCTTGTGGGGAATCTCCCTCGACTGGGATCGCCTCCAATCGTGCAGCAGCCGCAACCAGGTTGTCCATAGGGTTAGAGTAATGGCCCGGGGGCGTCTGTATCGGCGGAGGAATCACCGTATTCTGCTGCGGGGGCTCCATCAGGCGCGGTTGGACCGTCGCTCCCGCCCCTGGTGGCTCAATCCGGTTTACCTCCTGTCTTTGGGCGGGTTATCGGGTCCGCCCGGGTCTGAAAGAGGTTTCTAGGGTCAAATCCTGATGGCAGGCGCGATCTATATTTCCGCTTCAACACCTCCTGCGACGCGTACTGGTCAAGCATGAGTTTGTAAGCTTGTGCATCTAAAGCGGCCCGCTCTGCGGCCATGCGCTCCTTCTCTGCCGCTAGATCCGCTTTGGCTTGCGTGATCTGCTCTTTTACCTTCGCAATTTCTGCGTTATGAGCCTCCTGATCTGCTGGGTTATCCTCCGCCATGAGCGCTGCTAGCGCATCAAACAGATCTGACAAAACCTGAACCGGCGGGCGACCGGGCCTCCTGCCTCGCCGCCGCTGCTGAACCGGAAAGCATTGCTGCTGCGGTTGAAGAGAGGTTTGCGCCCGAGTACCGCCATGAATATACCGATCCGGTTTAGCTGGCTTGGGGGTCCGAATCGCACCATCGAACAGCCCTCGATCATACCATCCTCGTAGCTGGTACAATGACTCGGTCTCCCTGCTGAAGATTCATCGCCGAGTAAACGACGGTTTCGCCACCGACTCTGAACCGCATCATACTCCCTCCATGGGTAGCTCCAACGAAGACATGCTTCACGGCCGGTTTAGCTCGGGCTGGTCGCGCGATGAGCCGCCTCGATTTAATCCGGTGCGGTGTCCGCTCAGTCCAGCCCTCCGGTCTTGCCGATGAAAACATGTATGCGCCGAGGGGACCCGGTATCCATATTCGATTGAATCAGCCTCGACCCCATCCAGATCGCCGATAGATCCGCCGCGATGACTCTTGGTCATCCGCCCACGACGTAGCCTTCGAGTCCTTTGAGCTTGCCCTCCAAGATCGCCAAACCATCGTGCGATAGCCTCACGGTGGGCGCCAACTGTCGTGGATTTGTCACGCAGATGTCCTAGCATAAGGACTTAGTCGTGGAGCCATCGCTACGGGTTTACTTGCAGGGTTAAAGCGACACAAAGACACGAGGGTTTATACTAGTTCGGCCCCTTCGATGAAGGTAAAAGCCTACGTCTAGTTGTGATGGAATTGATGTAGTCTCGATGGCTAGGGAGCAAATAAGCTTCACCTAGGCTCGAGTTGTGGTTGTCTGCCCTAAACCGCCGCCGGGTCGTCCCCTTATATACACGAGTGACGCCCGTCGGTTTGCAGAGTCCCAACCGGTTCATACTCGTATCCCGGTTGGTATCTCCCTATTCCTAACTTACAATACAAGTCATACATCAGGCCGGTTTACGGCTACAAGTTCTAAACCGACTACAGGCCTTGGGCCTTTCCATGACTACACCACTAGCGGAACTAACCCGGCCCAAACTTGGCCGGTTTACACCTAGTGGTAATATCCCCAACAATGTTCCTGTTTCGCGAAGGTCCAATCTGAAGGCTTGTTCTGGTGCTCTGCCAAAGGCTTCTTCATCAATCTTGCTTCCTCCATGACCATGTGTGAGTAGTTCCCTTAGGACCTTAGGGTCTATAGTAGTAACTAGATAACTCCCTCTCTTTTGGATCTTCGATACCATGTTCCCATGAGCCGCCTCACATAATCGGGATCAATTCGATGTAATCAGTGGTGTGTTTTGTTGGGATATGATTAATTTTCACGATATGACCAGATTGTTCACTGAATACCGTTGAATCTTTTGAGGTTTCTTGTTGTGTAATTAAATAGCTTTGCATGCTCTCCGATCTATCTATCTTCTCTATCCAAATTTTTTGGGTTTCTCTTCAGAGGGAGTGTTGCTTGATACATCTCCGTCGTATCTATAATTTTTGATTGTTCCATGCCAATATTCTAAAACTTTCACATACTTTTGGCAACTTTTTATATTATTTTCGGGACTAACATATTGATCCAAAGGCTCAAAGCGCCGCCTCGCTTGTTGCATATTTTATGTTTCGCAGAAACCCCGTATCAAACGGAGTCCAAACGGGATAAAAATGGACGGAGAATATATTTGGAATATTTGTGATTTTCTAGAAGAAAAATCAACGCGAGACGGTGCCCGAGGGGGCCACGAGGCAGGGGGCACGTCCCTGACCCTTGTGGGCACCCCGTAAGGCGGTTGACGCTCTTCTTTTGCCGCAAGAAAGCTAATTTTCAAAGAAAAATCTAGACGAAGGTTTCAATCCAATCGGAGTTACAGACCTCCAGATATAAAAGAAACGGTGAAGGGCAGAATCTGAGAACACAGAAACAGAGAGAAACAGAGAGATATATCCAATCTCGGAGGGGCTCTCGCCCCTCCCACGCCATGGGAGCCAAGGACCAGAGGGGAAACTCTTCTCACATCTAGGGAGAAGGTCAAGGAAAAAGAAGAAGAAGGGGGGCTCTCTCCCCCTTGCTTCCGGTGGCGCCGGAACGCCGCCGGGGGCCATCATCATCACCGCGATCTACACCAACACCTCCATTATCTTCACCAACATCTCCATCACCTTCCCCCATCTATATTCAGTGGTCCACTCTCCCTCAACCCGCTGTACCCTCTACTTGAACATGGTGCTTTATACTTCATATTATTATCCAATGATGTGTTGCCATCCTATGATGTCTGAGTAGATTTTCGTTGTCCTAACGGTGATTGATGAATTGCTATGATTGGTTTAATTTGCTTGTGGTTATGTTGCTGTCCTATGGTGCTCTCCGTGTCATGCAAGCGTGAGGGATTCCCGCTATAGGGTGTTGCAATATGTTCATGATTCACTTATAGTGGGTTGCTTGAGTGACAGAAGCATAAACCCGAGTAAGGGGGTTGTGGCGTATGGGATAAAGGGGACTTGATGCTTTAATGCTACGGTTGGGTTTTACCTTAATGATCCTTAGTAGTTGCGGATGCTTGCTAGAGTTCCAATCATAAGTTCATATGATCCAAGAAGAGAAAGTATGTTAGCTTATGCCTCTCCCACATAAAACTTGCTATCGGTCTAGTAAAGTAGTCAATTGCTTAGGGACAATTTCACAACTCCTACCACCACTTTTCCACACTCGCTATATTTACTTTATTGCTTCTTCATCTAAATAGCCCCTACTTTTTAGTCACGTGCTCTTTATTATCTTGCAAACCTATCCAACAACACCTACAAAGTACTTCTAGTTTCTTACTTGTTTTAGGTAAAGCGAACGCTAAGCGTGCATAGAGTTGTATCAGTGGTCGATAGAACTTGAGGGAATATTTGTTCTACCTTTAGCTCCTCGTCGGATTCGACACTCTTACTTATCAAAAGAGGCTACAATTGATCCCCTATACTTGTGGGTCATCAAGACCTTTTTCTGGCGCCGTTGCCGGGGAGTCATAGAGTGGGGTGAACATTCTCATGTGTGCTTGTTTGCTTTATCACTAAGTAATTTTTATTTGCTGTTGTTAGTTGTTTTCTATCTTTAGTTATGGGTAGGAAACGCAAAATACCAAAAAAATAGTTGTACCTACTGAACCAATGGTTGGAGAACCACTCAAAATCTATCACACTCCTGAAGCTTTTTACTTGGATCATCTTCGATCCCTATGTGCTCGTGCTGAAACCCCAACTAGCTTAGTTGAGGGCGAATCTTTAAATAAGCATGCTTGTTATGTGCAACACCGTATATCTGAAAAGGAAAATTTTTACTAGATCAAATTCATCGTTTGCAATGCTATGCTTGGAATTTATGTGAAATATATGATTTTACTTGTTGTTCTGAAAACCCTAAGAAACACCTTCCCTACCAATGTGAGTTTAGTGATAATGGAATCGTATCTTTGTATGCTAAGGGTGTTTATAATTACTATGATGTTCAACAAATTGAAGAATTTGTTGCTTTTAAGGGTGCTTATGAAATTGCTTCTTTGATTGAAAAGTATGATGCTACTCTCTACAAATCTGAAAATTTTGCCATATTTAAATATTGTTATGATAATTATGCTTCTAATGCCTATGTTAAACCATATATTGAGGACTCCTCCGTTGTCCAAGAAGAGACTAATATTTTGCAGGAGTCTATGGAAGAAGAAATTGATGAAACTCTGAGCTCATTGGATGAAAAAGATGATGAGGAGAGCGAAGAACAAGAGGAGGAAGAGCGGATTAGCTACCCGTGCCCACCTTCTAATGAGAGTAACTCTTCAACTCATACATTGGTTAATTTCCCTTCGTGCTTACCAAAGGATGATTGCTATGATGATTGCTATGATCCCTTTAATTCGTTTGAAATATCCCTTTTTGATGATGCTTGCTATGCTCGTGGCCAAGATGCCAATATGAATTATGCTTATGGAAATGAACTTGTTATAGTTCCTTATGTTAAACATGAAATTGTTGCTATTGCACCCACGCATGATAGTCCTATTATCTTTTTGAATTCTCCAAACTACACTATATCGGAGAAGTTTGTGCTTATTAAGGATTATATTGATGGGTTGCGTTTTACTACTACACATGATGATTTTGATAGATATAATATGCATGTGCTTTCTGCTCCTACTTGCAATTATTATGAGAGAGGAACTATATCTCCACCTCTCTATGTTTCCAATATGATAAAATTGCAAGAAACTGCATATACTATGCATTGGCCTTTACTATGTGTGCATGAATTGTTCTTTTATGACATGCCGATGCATAGGAAGAGAGTTAGACTTCATTGTTGCATGATATATGTTACTTTGTGCTCACTACTAAATCACAAATCATTGTTAATTAAAATTGGCTTTGATATACCTTGGGATCCAGGTCGATCCATTACTTGAGCACTATATGCCTAGCTTAATGGCTTTAAAGAAAGCGCTGCCAGGGAGACAACCCGGAAGTTTTAGAGAGTCATTTATTTCTGTTGAGTGCTTTTATAAATTTTAAAAACAAAAAAAATAAATAGGGGAACCCAAAACTTTTCAAAAAGGAAAGTGAAAGTGAGAGAGACAAACATTGTTGAAGTGGGGGAGCTCCTTGAACTTTGTTCATGCTCACGGAAACTTTGTGAATCTTGATTACAGAAACTTTTCATCAAAAATAATTATCCGCTTGTACAATTCCATTGTATTATAAAAATAATGTGCCAAGGTTTTCTTTAGCATGTTTACAATGCTTATTGGTGTGTACGGTGTAGGACAGAAACTTTGGCTGTAGTGCACGATTTCACATTTTTTACTGGAACGTCAAACGGTTCTGAAACTTTTTGCACCGTCTTTCTATACAATTTTTTATTTTCCTAATTTTGGTAGAATTTTTGGGGTACCATAAGTATGGTGAATGTTCAAATTGCTACAGACTGTTCTGTTTTTAATGCATAGTTTGCTTGTTTTGATGAAACTATCAATTTCTATCAGTGGATTAAGCCAGGGAAAAGTTATATTATAGTAGCTATAATGCAAAAACAAAATATTAATTGGTTTGCAACAGTACCTAGAGTAGTGATTTGCTTTATTATACTAACGGATCTTACCGAGTTTTCTGTTGAAGTTTTGTGTGGATGAAGTGTTTGATCGAGGAGGTTTCGATATGAGAAAAAGAAGGAGAGGCAAGAGCTCAAGCTTGGGGATGCCCAAGCGAAAGTGCAACTGTCCCTAGGTGGTTTTGGTAATTCCTAACAACATATATCTCACTGAGCTAACATTATTCCAAGATGAATATTTCAGGAAAAGCTCAATGAATGGCATGGCATGGATGAGAAAAGTGGATCCCTCAAAATGCTAAGGATAAAAGGATTGGCTCAAGCTCAAAAGCTCAAGACTCTACATTTTATATGTTAGTGATCCAAGATCACATTGAGTCTATAGGAAAAGCCAATACTATCAAGGAGGGATGAGGTGTTGCTTAATGAGTCTCTTGCTCCATAGTGCTTAGTGATATGCTCCAAAGCCCTCAACTACTTTCTCACATCCACATATGACCTAAACCAAAAGTCAAACTCGGCCCTACCAATTCTTTCTATCCGGCGCCACCGAGTTCAGATGTCATAGCCACTGCCACAAACCCTAGGCAAATTGGTCTCACCGATAGGGATCTCGGTCTCACCGAGATGGGATAGTAATCTCTCTGTTTCCCTTCGTAACGATTCGGTACCACCGAGATGAGCGATCGGTCCCACCGAGATTGCAATGTAAACTCCCTGTTTCATTTTCATAACATTCGGTCCCACCGAAATGAGCGAATCGGTCCCACCGAGTTTACCTGACCAACTCTCTGGTTAGGTTATTACCAAAATCGGTCCCACCGAGTTTGTGTAATCGGTCTCACCGAGATTACGTTATGCCCTAACCCTAACCATATCGGTCCTACCGAGTTGCATGTCGGTCCCACCGAAAATCCTAACAGTCACTAGATTTGCTGAATCGGTCTGACCAAGTTTATCAATTCGGTCCCACCGAGTTTGGTAAGTTGTGTGTAACTGTTAGATTTTGTGTGGAGGCTATATATACCCCTCCACCTCCTCTTCATTCGTGGAGGGAGCCATCAGAACAAACCTACACTTCCAACTTGCTTTTTCTGAGAGAGAACCACCTACTCATGTGTTGAGGCCAAGATATTCCATTTCTACCATATGAATCTTGATCTCTAGCCTTCCCCAAGTTGCTTTCCACTCAAATCTTCTTTCCACCAAATCCAAATCCTGTGAGAGAGAGTTGAGTGTTGGGGAGACTATCATTTGAAGCACAAGAGCAAGGATTTCATCATGAACACACCATTTGTTATTTCTTGGAGAGTGGTGTCTCCTAGATTGGCTAGGTGTCACTTGGGAGCCTCCGAGAAGATTGTGGAGTTGAACCAAGGAGTTTGTAAGGGCAAGGAGATCTCCTACTTCGTGAAGATCTACCGCTAGTGAGGCAAGTCCTTCGTGGGCGACGGCCATGGTGGGATAGACAAGGTTGCTTTTCGTGGACCCTTCATGTGGAGCCCTCCATGGACTCGCGCAACCGTTATCCTTCGTGGGTTGAAGTCTCCATCAACATGGATGTACGATAGCACCACCTATCGGAACCACGACAAAAACATCTGTGTCTCCAATTGTGTTTGAATTCTCCAAACCCTTCCCTTTACATTCTTGCAAGTTGCATGCTTTACTTTCTGCTGCTCATATACTCTTTGCATGCTTGCTTGAATTGTGTTAAGATTGCTTGACTTGTGCTAAGATAGCTAAAATCTGCCAAAGACTAAAATTGGGAAGATGATAAGTTTTTATTTGGTCAAGTAGTCTAATCACCCCCCTCTAGACATACTTTCGATCCTACACCAAGGCACCCCAAGTAAATATTCAAGGATACTCAAGCGTCTAAGCTTGGGGATGCCCCGGAAGGCATCCCCTCTTTCTTCAACAAGTATCGGTATGTTTTCGGATTCATTTCGTTCATGCGATATGTGCAAGTCTTGGAGCGTCTTTTGCATTTAGTTTTTACTTTTCTTTTATGCACCATGCTGGTATGAGATAGTCCTTGGTTGATTTATAGAATGCTCATTGCACTTCACTTAAATCTTTTGAGTATGGCTTTATAGAATGCTTCACATGCTTCACTTATATCATTTGAAGTTTGGATCGCCTGTTTCCCTTCACATAGAAAACCACCATTTGTAAAATACTCTTTTGCTTCACTTATATTTGTTAGAGTGTGGGCATATCTTTTGTAGAAAGAATTAAACTCTCTTGCTTCACTTATATAAATTTAGAGAGATGACAGGAATTGGTCATTCACATGGTTAGTCATAAAATACAACATAAACTTGTAGATTGCTGAATATGATATGTTTGATTCCTTGCAATAGTTTTGCGATACAAAGGTGGTAATATTAGAGTCATGCTAGTGGGTGATTGTGGATTAGTAGAAATACTTGTGTTGAGGTTTGTAAGGAGTGTTGTCTCCTAGATTGGCTAGGTGTCACTTGGGAGCCTCCGACAAGATTGTGGAGTTGAACCAAGGAGTTTGTAAGGGCAAGGAGATCGCCTACTTTGTGAAGATCTACTACTAGTGAGGCAAGTCCTTCGTGGGCGACGACTATGGTGGGATAGACAAGGTTGCTTCTTCATGGACCCTGCGTGGGTGGAGCCCTCCATGGACTCGCGCAACCATTACCCTTCATGGGTTGAAGTCTCCATCAACGTGGATGTACGATAGCACCACCTATCGGAACCACGACAAAAACATCCGTGTCTCCAATTGCGTTTGAATTCTCCAAACCCTTCCCTTTACATTCTTGCAAGTTGCATGCTTTACTTTCCGCTGCTCATATACTCTTTGCATGCTTGCTTGAATTTTGTTAAGATTGCTTGACTTGTGCTAAGATAGCTAAAATCTGCCAAAGACTAAAATTGGGAAAATGATAAGTTTTTATTTGGTCAAATAGTCTAATCACCCTCCCTCTAGACATACTTTCGATCCTACAAGTGGTATCAGAGCTTTGGTCTCCATTTGCTTTGATTTCCATAGCTTTTGGTGGTCATAGCCTTGGTTTCACAACCTAGGAGAGTATGCCGTCTAGCGAGGGAAATTATCACCGTAGAGGTCCTTACTTTGATGGTACTAATTTTGCTAGTTGGAAGCATAAGATGAAAATGCATATTCTTGGACATAACCCCGCCGTTTGGGCTATTGTGTGTATTGGCCTGCAAGGTGAATTATTTGATGGGAGAGAACCGAACCGTGAAGCTAGCGCGGAAGAGTTGAAGATGTTGCAATACAACGCTCAAGCTTGTGATATCCTCTTCAACGGATTGTGCCCCGAAGAATTCAACAAAATCAGCCATCTTGAGAATGCAAAGGAAATTTGGGATACTTTGGTTGATATGCATGAAGGTACCGACTCCGTGAAGGAATCCAAGTTGGATGTTCTTCAAAGTCAACTTGACAAGTTCAAAATGAAGGATGGTGAAGGTGTCGCTGAAATGTACTCTAGGCTTGCTCTTATCACAAATGAGATTGCCGGCTTAGGGAGTGAAGAGATGACCGACAAATACATCATCAAGAAGATCCTAAGAGCTTTGGATGGAAAATATGATACCGTGTGCACATTGATCCAAATGATGCCCAATTACAAAGATCTCAAGCCAACGGAAGTCATTGGAAGAATTGTTGCTCATGAGATGTCACTCAAGGATAAGGAGGAACTTCACAACAAGTCAAGTGGTGCTTACAAAGCCTCATGTGAAGCTTCCACATCATCAAGTGAGAAACAAACCTTCAATGAAGAATTGAGCCTAATGGTGAAGAACTTCAACAAGTTCTACAAGAATAGAAGCAAAGAGAGAATCTCCAAGTCAAGGTCCTACAATGACAAAAGATCTTCTAGTCGAGAGCGCAATTGCTACAATTGTGGGAGACCCAGACACTATTCCAATGAGTGTACGGCACCCTACAAAAGAAGAGAAGAATCACCCAAGAGGAGAAGTAGAAGCGAAGAATCACCACCAAGAGAGAGGAGGAGTAGAGATGATCGTTATGAACGAAGAACATCCTGAAGAAGCAAGGATTCAGAAAGGAAGGACAAGTCATCAAGGAGCTACACAAAACAAAGACATCAAGCTCATGTTGGTGAATGGGTATCCGGCTCCGACTCCGACAATCACTCCGAGAGAAGCTATCACTCCGACTCCGAATATACCCAAGATGAAGGTGTTGCCGGTCTAGCACTTGTGTCAACCAACTCCTACGACATATTTGATTCACCAAATGAAGGACTTGGAAGATGCTTCATGGCTAAAGGCCCAAAGGTAACACACCCCGAGTATGTTGATTTCAATAGTGATGAAGATGACTTATTAGGTGATGATGATTTACTTGTTGACAACTCTAGTGATGAATACTATGATTAAATGTCAATTAATCATGCTAATCAAGATAAAACGAATGACAATGATAAGGAGAAGATTGAGCTTCTAACTAAAGAACTAAACACTCTTAAGTTAGCTCATGAAACTATCTTAGAAGATCATCGAGAACTTTTAAGGACTCATGAGAAGTTACGCTTTGAAAAGCTCAACCTTGAGCAAGAGCATGAGTTCTTAAAGGCAATCAATGATGATCTTCGAAGAAAAGTTCTTCTTACATTGCCAAGCGCTTACTCTTATCTACTTACATGCCTCAAGTCAAGTCTAGTAACAAGAACAAGAAGGATTCTTCCTCTAGTAGTAACAATAATCATGCTAAATCCAATGTTGTTGCTTCTAGTAGTTCTCTTGATTCCACTAATGATTCTCTTAGCCAAGTTACACTTGAGCAAGAAAATAGCTTATTGAAGGGAATTATAGAGAAAGGTGTTTACAAGAGCCTTGCCGGGAGTAAGCAATTTGAGGAAATTGTACACAAGCAAGGAAGGCACCGGAAGAATCAAGGTTTTGGTTTTGAACGAAAGTTCAATGCCAATGGAGTTGAGTGGGAAGAAGATCAATACCCCAAGACGAAGTTTGTTCCTCAACAAGAGAAGTATGATCCTACTTCCTTCAAGGGGACACAAGCTCAAGATGATCTTCCACCACAAGACCACAAGCAAAAAGGCAAGGACAAGCTTCAAGAGGAGATTGATGCATTTGAAGAAGCTCCTAAGGCCTTGGTCAAGTGGGTTCCCAAGACTACGTCAAGTTCTACTTCATCAAGTACGACTACAACTCCAAGGATTCCCATCAAGATGATGTGGATCCCGAAGAAGAAGAACTAGAGAGTTCTTGAGGGTGACTCCGCCAACATATCTCACTCATATCATTTTGGCAATAACAAATGTAATCAACTTCCACATCTTGCACTAGTTCAAGGAGTCACAAACCCTCTTGTTGGTAAGACAAGGGACAAGGTAACCTAATGCTCTCATAGACATCATCTTGTGTGTGCATCACTCTATGTCTATGGATATCCTTGTTTGTTCCTTGTGGGACTAACCCGTGTAGGTATTGAAAGTGCAACTCACTCCAAAGGATTGCTCCAAATGATCTACATCAACATTGAGCATCCACATCTTCAACACCTACATGAATTCATCATCGACAAAACCCATGGTTAGTTCACCCCTCTAAGGGGGGATCTCACATCTAGGGGGAGCTTTACTCTAAGAATTGAGTCAAAGCAACTCTAATGGTGTGAACACATCAATGCATTATGTAAAAGTGGTAACCCCACTTGAGCTTAAACGATGAGTATGACCTATGATCAAATGTTCTCATTTGACTCCTAAGTCAATATACTCATATATAGATGACCTAGTCATCGCCAATTGTTTGATAGATGCTAGAATTGGTTGTGCATGCTTTGCCACATATTTCATTTGCCATTTTATTGTGTGAGCATGTTGGTTGCATATTTTACTCATTCGAGGACATCCACTTGTTGTTTTGATCGATTGGTTTCTTTTTCGTTTGCCAAGTGGATGGACAAGAATGCCTAAGAACCTTCTCTAGCTATCTATGCTTTTCTTGTCTCAAACTCTATTCATGCTACATCACAAAATTTGATCAAGTCAGATTCGAACCACTCTGTGTGAGGAGCACTCGGAGTCCCCGATTCGTCATAGCTTAAACTTCCAAAACTTCTTTGTGTGTTTCGGTCTGACTGATTCTTCCATTTCGGTCATACCGAGATCACTAAGTCGATCTAGGTTTTCAATCTCGGTGCAACCGATTTGAACTTTTCGGTCACACCGAGTTGTCAGAATCACAACAGTTATGCATCTCGGTGCCACTGAGTTGTTCCACTCGGTCACACCAACAGGGTCGGGCTATACATACCCACGGGCAAAAATTTGGAAACTTTCTCTGAACTCTTTCGCCCGCGCGTAGCTTGCTCTGCCTCTAGGGTCTCCGGATCGTCCTCCTCGTCGCCAGGCGCCTCCAGTCGCAGGTCTCCGCCGTCGTCAATGGAAATCATCCCTGCCGTTGCTGCCGTAGAGAATTCATCGCTGAACTAGGGTATGGACTCGATCACTGTGCTATCCCCGTCCGATTCCTAGCACATTGTGATCGCCATGAATCTTGCCACGATTGAAACTATCCTATCTAGTCAAAACACTTCGTAGATTAGAGATGAATTGAAAATTTAGGGTTAGGTTTCTGCCGAAACCATCTCGGACCCACCGAGTTGTAGAACTCGGTTCCACCGATTTGGCTACGACCATTGCACATGTAATTCTCGGTCCGACCGAGAATTGCAAATCGGTGTGACCGAGTTCAGGACTTTGTGAAACCCTAGCAGTCTTGGTGCCACCGAACTGTGACTCGGTCTGACCGAGTTCACTAGTTTAGGTTCCAAAAGCTGCTTCGGTATCACCGAATTTACAAATCGGTTGATCCGAAATGCTTTCTGTGGAAAACTAAAACTAAGTTTTTGACTCATTCTTTTGCAAAAACCTCTGTATTTTGTGATGCTCATCCACTCTATATCATCTATATCTATTCAAAGGGACTGCAGTCAGTGTTTGCAACATGTCTGATCAAAATGACAGCTAGAACAGGGAAGAGGAGTAGGTTCAAATGAGTGAGGGAACTAGTCCCTCTAGCAGCTCTGATGAGGGTAGCAGGAGCACCCCAAGCAACATACCCAAAGCTGCCACCAGGGCGAGAAAGAAGAAAACCTCAGAATCTAAGGATGAAGACTATGTGGCAGTTGAGGATGAGGCCACTTCCAAGAAGAAAGTGATCAAAAAGGAGTATGGCTCAGTCGCAACCACTAAGCCAGGAGTGCAGAAGAAGGCACCTGCAAGAAGGATTCTGTAACACCCCAGATGTATCTTGTCCCATTTTGGCAATGTATCAACTTGACCTTCATCCAATTCTTGTGGGTTTTATCATGTTTGGCCTCATCTTGTTTGGTTATGTGGTTTTATTCTTTTCTTTGTCATGCTCATCTTACCATATTGCATTTGTGCCTCTTGTCATTTTGCATTCATCCTCATCATGTGCATGTTGTCACCTCATACCTATTATGTTGTGGCATGATCAGTGCATAGATCTTGCACCATCACTTCTCCTTCCTTCCTTTTCCTTCCATTCTTTGCAAGTGCCATTTTGCCTCCACCATAAATGTTCATATTTTCCCCAATATTCTAACACTATGTACCTAGCCTCTCTGCCAAATTACAACTCTTTTGAAGTTGTGTTGGTTAGGTTCAAAAATGCTCAAAGTTTGAACTATATTCAAACTTGGTGTATTTTTCGACCTCTAAAAAAAATACCCAACTCAATTTTATCAAATCGAGAATAATTCCAGAATCCTGTGGATATTTTCATATCTCTCAGAAACCCCCCCAATCCTTCTATGCTTTTCGCTCTTGTTTTTCTGTTCGAAAGAATGGGAAAGAGTCAGAGGGAGAGAGGGAGCACCAGTAGCAGCGCAGCCCAGTAGCGCAGTCCACCCGCTGCTGCCCAAGAGAGCCTCCCATGCCCTTTAGCCCGCAAGCGTCGGTTGCTTCCTCCTCTCTGACGGCAGACATCCAGCGAGACACGCCGGCACGCCAGTGATTTGACGGCCGGAGCTCGTCCCTAGACCCCTATAAAGTTGTCCCGGTGCCCTAGGGTCTCCACTCGACCGATTCCCTCCTCTACCTGCCTCGCCGCCGCCTAGGTTAGCTCCACGTGCGCCGCCGCCGCCTCGCCGCCATGAACCGACCGAGCTTCAGCTCGAGCTCGATAGTCGTCGCCGACGCCAGCACTCCGCCACCTCCGCCTCGCCAAGTACATCCGTTTTCCTCCACGACGCCGACCACGCCCCTGCCGTCCTCTTCGCCCTCTACATCGCTCTCCTTCTTGGACAGCAAGTCCACCAGAATCTTCGCCTCCCTGCTTGCCGGTTCGCTGCGCCACCGCCTCACCTCCTTGTCATAGGTATACTAGGTATACCCATCCTCCTCCCTGCTCTTTTCTTTTCGTCGATAGGTCTCCGTAGGAGCGGCCAAGATCTCGCCGTCGGCGTGTTCCCGGCGCACCGAGGCGAGTTCTGAAGTTTTCTTCAGTTTGGAAGTCAGAGACACCTTGCGTGAACCTCCTGCTCTGGATCCTCCTAGACGAGCTCCTCCACGCCTTGCTGCACCCATGCGCGCGCTCCCTCACAGCCTGCACGCGCCGCGCCCTGCTGCTTCCCCTGCCCACCGTGCTTGTCGTAGCCCGAGTCGAGCAGATGCTCGAGCTCGAGTACCCCGCACGCCAACTCCCGCAGTTGCTCCATGCACACGCGCCTTCCATGCGCCTTGCTGCACCCGCACTCCCTTGCACATCCCGCATGCCCGCCGCCATCAAGGCCCCGCCGTCGCCCGTTCTTTGCCATGGACGTCGCTGCTGTTTTTCTCTCGTGTTGGAGAAGAAGAAGTCGAGGCTATGTGGCTTGGTCAAGCAGGCCGAGCCCTTCCCAACCAACAAGATAGCCTAGCCGAGCTGGTTCGCACCCCACGCTTCCACCGCGGCGACCTAGGTTCGAATCCTGTAGCGCCCTTTTATTTTTTTCATTCTCTTGTTATTTTAGCAATAGCAGCAGATAACGTGGCGAAGCCTTTCCATATCAGCCGCGCCCGCTTAGCCCGATGGCTCTGCTGTGAGAGCCACACCGGGAGACCCGGTTCGATCCCCACTACCGCATATTATTCCCCCTTTTTCTTATCCATTTCAGATCAGTGTGTATGACAGGTGGCCCCACCTGTCATACTCTCTTAGCCTGTGTGTTTTATTTATTTATTTTATTATTTGTTTTATTTCTGTTCCTAGAGAATATTCCAATTCTGGCATGTGGATTCTATCCATTTCGGGAAAGTCCATTTCTGGACGTTGCCAATTTTGGAATATGCCATTTCTGCTATATACCATTTAGGGCAGGTTGTCTCTTTATGCATTTGTGATGATTTTTCTACAGCAACCCTAACATATTATATATGTTTTTGGGGTAGAAAAATCCCACCAATCCAGTGGTGGCATTAGTTTCTGCATTTGAGCAAGTTCATGAACATGCCATTTTACATTATGATGTTGTCTTGTCATTTTTGAGTGTTTTATTTCAAGCATGCTATGAGGTGGTGTTGCACAAGGATAGTTTCATTTTCATGCCTACCTCATGCTAATACTTGTTCCATGCCATGATATGCCCGGTTCATCATTTTCCTTCCGGAGCACACATATGCATTGCATATCACATCTCGCATCGCATGTCATGTATTGCATCATATTGCTTGTGCATTGTTCCTTGTTTGATTGTGGTTCCGTTGCTTGTGTTCTTGCTTTGGGTAGAGCCGGGAGACGAGTACGTGAACGAGGAACCTGTTGAGAACGCCTACGAGGATCAAGCCTTCGACAACTCTGAGAACCTTGCAGGCAAGATGACCATACCTTCGAAATCACTTCTATCTTTGCTTGCTAGATGCTCGCTCTTTTGCTATGCCTACGCTGCGATACCTACCACTTGCCATATCTTGTCACCCATATTGCCATGTCAACCTCTAACCATCCATGTCCTAGCGAACCGTTGATTGGCTATGTTATCGCTTTGCTCAGCCCCTCTTATAGCGTTGCTAGTTGCAGGTGAAGATGAAGTTTGTTCCTTGTTGGAACACGGATATTTTGGGATATCACAATATCTATTGTTTTAATTAATGCATCTATATACTTGGTAAAGGGTGGAAGGCTCGGCCTTTTGCCTGGTGTTTGGTTCCACTCTTGCCACCCTAGTTTCCGTCATACCGGTGTTATGTTCCTTGATTTTGCGTTCCTTACGCGGTCGGGTGATTTATGGGACCCCCTTGACAGTTCGCTTTGAATAAAACTCCTCCAGCAAGGCCCAACCTTGGTTTTACCAATTGCCACCTATACCCCTTTTTCCCTTGGGTTTTCGCGAGCCCGAGGGTCATCTTTATTTAACCCCCCGGGCCAATGCTCCTCTGAGTGTTGGTCCAAACTAGAGCGCTTTGCAGCGCCCCCTCAAGGAAACTTGAGGTCTGGTTTTAGTTGTACGGACTGCTCATCCGATGTGCCCTGAGAACGAGATATGTGCAGCTCCTATCGGGATTTGTCGGCACATTCGGGAGGCTTTGCTGGTTTAGTTTTACCATTGTCGAAATGTCTTGATGTACCGGGATACCGAGTCTGATCGGAGTGTCTTGGGTGAAGGTTTATTCCTTCGTTGATCGCGAGAGCTTGTTATGGGCTAAGTTGGGACACCCCTGCAGGGTATTATCTTTCGAAAGCCGTGCCCGCGGTTATGAGGCAGATGGGAATTTGTTAATGTCCGGTTGTAGAAAACCCGAAGTTGACCTTAATTAAAATACATCAACCGTGTATGTAACCGTGATGGTCTCTTCTCGTGAGTCCGGAAGTGAACACGTGTTGGAGTTATGCTTGACGTAAGTAGTCGATCACTTCTTGATCGCTAATAGCTTCACGACCGCGCCTTGCTTCTCTTCTCGCTCTCTTTTGCGATGTAGCCACCATATATGCTAGTAAACTGCAGCAGCTCCTCCTTTTGACACCAGCCTTTCCCTTAAGCTTAAATAGTCTTGATCTCGCGGTGTGAGATTGTTTGAGTCCCTCGTGGCTCATGATTCTACCAAAACAGATGCAGTACCGGTGATGCCAAATACTGATGGCGAACCGAGCTGAAGTGGGAATATGATGAGGCCCTTGGTCGATACTATGTTTCCTTTCCGGACGATTAGTAGTGGAGCCCAGTTGGGGCGATCGGGGATTTGTGTTGCATGTGGGGTTTTCTTCTTTTATTTTGGTTCCGTAGTCGGACCTTGATTGTATCTGGATGATGTAATGCTTTATTCATGTAATTGTGTGAAGTGGCGACTGTAAGCCAACTATGTATCTTTTCCCTTATGTATTACATGGATTGTGCGAAGATTACCTCACTTGTGACATTGCTTTCAATGCGGTTATGCCTCTAAGTCGTGCTTCGACACGTGCGAGCTATAGCCGCATCGAGGGCGTTACAGATTCCCACTTCCAAACCCAGGAAGATTGCCACTGGAGAAACCATGAAGTTTACTATTGAGTCAGAAGATGAAGCTGCTGGTCAAGACAAAAAGAAAAAGAGAGTTAGAACCACTATTGCCAAAGTTCTTGGCAATCCCTCTATGAGGAGAGACTCTGAGGAAGAAGAAGAAGAGGTTGTTGCACCAACACACAAGGCTCAGAAGCTTATGGGTGATGCTATCAGGTCAGGGGCTGCATCATCAAAGCCCAAAGAAGCACCCAAAGCTGCCTCCAAGCCCAAGACTGCACCTAAGAGGAATACCAGAAACATATCTACTGCTGAGAAGAACAAGGCCCCAGTGCCTGAGACTGTTGCTAAAGAGGAAGATGATGAAGAGCTTGTCTTGAGAAAATTGAAGCCAAAAATTCCAGATCATAATGATGCTCATCCTGTGGCTGAGAACATGAAGCTGAGAAAGGATGCAGCCTCGGACAAGGAGGTTGTCGATCCTTATGCGATCGGAGAAGGACTGCTATTGACTACAGGTTCCATACAAAGGAACAACAGGATTTCTATGAGACAGTGTTGTTGGACAAGAAGCCAATTGTGTGTGACATGAGGTGGGTTGACTGGACCTACATGAAGGAGAATGAAGAACACTATCCTGGTGTGCATGACAGTTTCAGTGCTTGTGGAGTGGCATACTTTGTTGGGCAGAAGCTCAAAAAGTGGAATGATGAGCTCATAATGCAATTCTACTCCACAGCACACTTCTATCCAGATGGCAAGATGGTATGGATGTCTGAAGGTACTAGGTACCAATCAACAATTGGAGAATGGGAAAATCTGATCAATGCACCTAAGGAGAAAGAAGATGACTTGGATGTCTATGCCAAGAAGAAGATGGATCACAACTCTATGGCACATATGTACAAGGAGATCCCAGATGCTGTTGTTGAGACACATAAGTTTGGATCAGTACATTATCTTCTGTTAGGACTGCCAACCATCAACTGGATCCTCAGGCACACTCTCTTGCCCAAGTCAGGTGATCACAACATGATCAGAGGCCATGCAATAAACTTGCTACACTTATTTGATGTGCCACAGAAATTCAAGGTCATGAGCCTTATAGTTGAGACTATCAAGAGGATAGCAGCTAACCAAAAGAGAAGTTGTGGGTATGCCCCACAGATCCAGGAGCTGATTAACTCCAAGATGGGCACAGGCACATACTTGTTGGACAAGGATCACATGCCTATCTATCCAGACTTTGAGGACAACCAAGTGGTTATGGATGAAGATGAACCATCTTCTGTGCATGCTCAAGCAAAGAAGGATAAGGCAAGGACAGAGAAGGCTACCAAGATGCCAACAATGGAAGAGGCATCTCAGTACTTTTTGAAGAGCAAACAAGATCAGCTAGGCTACTTGATTGCATCCACTTTGAGGATTGAGAAGGGGCTGGCCACCTTGACTCAAAACCAGGAGAGCCTGGAGAGGATCATGGAGCAGAAGTTCTATGACTTGGATGTGAAGGTAACTGAGATCCAGTCTGTTGTTGAGCAGCTTCAGGATGATATGCAGGAGAGGAAGGGCAAGACAACCACTGATGCATTTGCCAGAGTGCCTAGAGCTCAGAGATCAGCTGCAGTGCCAGTGACAGACACCAGAGCCACTTCATCTGCACCAGCTACAACTCCTACAGCTCCAGTGCAACAAGCTCCAACACCTACACCTCCAGCTCCATCCACATCTACTGAAGTCTTCGTCCAAGGAGCCATCTCTACACCACCACCTGAAGATCAAGCCTGAGAGACGATTTAGTGCTATGCATTTCTATGAAATTTTTGGTAACTTGTTGCCAAAGGGGGAGAAAAATGTATAGATCATAGGCTTCAAGGGAGAGTGTTTCTTTTTATTCCCTCTTGCTTTGGTGGTTAAACTTTATTTGCTTGTTTGAGATACTTTATGTCTGTGTGATACTTGGATGGTCATGTGTTTGATCATATGCTACATTTGTGCTTGTTGGATGACATTATCCTTTTTATCTCTATCTGATCATTCACTTTGCTTGGTGATGAGTGCATGTATTCAATCACTATCATTTTGAGCCCTCCACCAAGATGTATGTGACATGAAAGAGTAACCCATGAGCCTAACTCTTTGTGCATTTGCAGTCCAAAGCAATTCTTAAACTATGCACAAATTTAGGGGGAGCTCTTGCTTATCACATACTTCTCAAAGCGACAATGTCTTTCACTCTTATTATCATTTGTAGAAGCTTTGATCTATATGTTGTCATCAATTACCCAAAAGGGGGAGATTGAAAGTGCAACTATCCCTAGGTGGTTTTGGTAATTCCTAACAACATATAGCTCATTGAGCTAACATTATTCCAAGATGAATATTTCAGGAAAAGCTCAATGAATGGCATGCATGGATGAGAAAAGTGGATCCCTCAAAATGCTAAGGATAAAAGGATTGGCTCAAGCTCAAAATCTCAAGACTCTACATTTTATATTTTAGTGATCCAAGATCACATTGAGTCTATAGGAAAAGCCAATACTCTCAAGGAGGGATGAGGTGTTGCTTAATGAGTCTCTTGCTCCATAGTGCTTAATGATATGCTCCAAAGCCCTCAACTACTTTCTCACACCCACATATGACCTAAACCAAAAGTCAAACTCGGCCCTACCAATTCTTTCTATCTGGTGCCACCGAGTTCAGATGTCATAGCCACTGCCACAAACCCTAGGCAAATCGGTCTCACCGATAGGGATCTCGGTCTCACCGAGATGGGATTGTAATCTCTCTGTTTCCCTTCGTAACGTTTCGGTACCACCGAGATGAGCGATCGGTCCCACCGAGATTTCAATGTAAACTCCCTGTTTCCTTTTCGTAACATTTTGGTCCCACCGAAATGAGCGAATCGGTCCCACCGAGTTTACCTGACCAACTCTCTGGTTAGCTTATTACCAAAATCGGACCCACCGAGTTTGTGTAATCGGTCTCACCGAGATTACGTTGCCCTAACCCTAACCATATCGGTCCTACCGAGTTGCATGTCAGTCCCACCGAAAATCCTAACGGTCACTAGATTTACTAAATCGGTCTGACCGAGTTTATCAATTCGGTCCCACCGAGTTTGGTAAGTTGTGTGTAACGGTTAGATTTTGTGTGGAGGCTATTGTCGGTGTCAGAACCGGCGGATCTTGGGTAGGGGGTCCCGAACTGTGCGTCTAGGCGTATGGTAACAGGAGATAAGGGACACGATGTTTTTACCCAGGTTTGGGCCCTCCCGGTGGAGGTAAAACCCTACTCCTGCTTGATTAATATTGATGATGTGGGTAGTACAAGAGTAGATCTACCACGAGATCAATGAGGCTAAACCCTAGAAGCTAGCCTATGGTATGATTGTTGTTCGCCCCACGGACTAAAACCCTCCAGCTTTATATAGACAGGAGAGGGCTAGGGTTACACAGAGTCGGTTACAATGGTAAGAGATCTACATATCCGTATTGCCAAGCTTGCCTTCCACGCCAAGGAAAGTCCCATCCGGACACGGGACGGAGTCTTCAATCTTGTATCTTCATAGTCTTGGAGTCCGGCCAACGATGATAGTTCGTCTATCCGGACACCCCCTAGTCCAGGACTCCCTCAGTAGCACGTGAATCAGGCTTCAATGACGACGAGTCCGGCGTGCATATTGTCTTCGGCATTGCAAGGCGGGTTCCTCCTCCGAATACTTCATAGAAGATTTTGAACACAAGGATAGTGTCCGGCTCTGCAAAATAAGTTCCACATACCACCGTAGAGAGAATAATATTTACACAAGTTCAATCTGCTGATGTATTCCGCGGCGTGACACCACACCATGGCCAAGCCTTTATTCGAATCGTTTTTACTGTTCCACCTCAGCGCGTTTAGCGAAGCGGTTTCCTCGGCACGTCTTGTCAAAGCAGAGATCATGTCCCCTTATTCCGGGATTCTCATCAATACGGGCGTGGGTAACCCAACCGTGCCCGTTGGCACGCCCCTCCTCTATCGAAGGCGAGTCCCAAACGGCCACGGGGAGGGCTCTTGGTATTCAACCTCTTTATAACGAGACCAAGGCCTGCTCCTTTCTTTCAATCTCAATCGAATCCGCCCCTCGCCTCGAGTTCCAACACCCAAAGCTCCAGATCTAGGTGCTTCGGACCTTCGACAATGTCGGGCTCCGACCTGCAAGGCCGGTGGATGCCTTCTTCCGTCACCGAAGAAGACATGCTAAAACTGAGAGATGCCAGGTATCTAACCGGCAAAATTTCGCATAGGCTGCCTACCCAAGGGCAGGTTATTCCCACTCCCGAGCCTGGTGAGAGTGTGGTGTTCGTATCTCACTTCCGTCGGGGTTTAGGCTTCCCGACGGACCCCTTTCTGAGGGGCCTCATGTTTTATTATGTGCTGGAATTCCACGACTTGGATCCGGAGTCCATCCTCCACATCTCATCGTTCATTGTCGTATGCGAAGCCTTCCTCCGCATTACCCCTCACTTCGGATTGTGGCTCAAGACCTTTAAAGTGGAGCCTAAGATGATCAAGGGGCAGCAGGCAGAGTGTAGAGGGGCTGTTATAAGCAAGAGTGCTGACGCTCCGTGGCCCGAGGGCTCTTTTCAAGAGGAGCTTGGTTTGTGGCAACAGGAGTGGTTTTACATCACCGCTCCCAGGGGCACCAAATGGGTGGCGCCACCTGCCTTCCGCTCGGGTCCTCCACAACGGCTGGCGTCATGGGTCAACAAGGGGCTTGACTGGGGGCCGTCCAAGGACGTACCTCTACTGCAGGGCCATATTCGGGACCTCCGAGAGAGAGA
Source organism: Aegilops speltoides (assembly GCA_021437245.1). Lineage (NCBI taxonomy): Eukaryota > Viridiplantae > Streptophyta > Magnoliopsida > Poales > Poaceae > Aegilops > Aegilops speltoides. Next base: position 439,001,508 of record CM038144.1, read on the forward strand.
GAGGTCAATCTGGTCGTAGTGGCGCAGGTCATGCTGATTTGGTGCCTTCTGCCCTGCAAACGTCGCCCCTCCGCCTATGGGATTTTAATCCGGAGGGACCACGAGCTCTCCAACATTTTATGGGTGCGACACCCGTGGAGATGTATAAACTGTTCTTCGGATCACAAGAGAAGTGTCCGGACTTGACCGAGGACGCTGGTCTGAGCTACAATCGCCCGGATATTCAAGTAAGTAGTCCTGTACCCGGACATGCTATCCGTACATTTATCATAAACTTGCCGTTTAAGGAGCTGCCCCTTGAACAGGAGTGGATAGCGAAAGCAAAGCTGATAAGGTGTCCGGCCCCCCTCCCCGAGACCACGCCGGATCCTGTGCTAACCAGGATGCTGGCGGCTGAGCCTTTGAAAGAGGGAGAAGGGGGGAACAGGGGAGCTACTGCCTCCGCAAAGCAGGCTTTCGGGAAAGGAGGGATCGAGAATCCCTCCCTCCAGGGGGAGAAGATGACCGCTTCTGAAGATTCGGAGGCCAAGGCCTCAAAGCGGGGGAAGAAATCTTCACCAGAGGGTCCTGCGCTAGGAGAAGCCCTGGCCGCACTATTTCCCCAAGGGAATCAGCCCTCCAACGAGCCGTAAGTAGAAAGGGGAGTTTTATAATAAGGGACATCCCTGTTTTTATTTCTAAAGATAACCAAAGTTTTACCTTGTAGTTCGGATCTCAGCCCTTCTCAGCAGAGCTCATCTTCGGGGGATCTTCGTCCGGAGATGATGGAGAGCGAACGCCCATCTGCCGCACCCTGTCGGCGGGCGGACGACCACGAGGTGTCGCTGCGAAGGGTTTCCCGAGTCCGCGGGCCGGAGGTCCGCACCAACCGTGTACGGTCGGAGGAGTGAAGGATCTGCTCGGGCGAGCGTCTATCTCAGAAGATCACCGTGCGTTAATGGGTACGGTGATTGAAAGGATTTCATCTGATGAGAGCGGATTGCATGAAGCCGTCAGAAGTTTACTGACAGGGTTTGAGGTACGTGAAAATGATATACCTTCTAACAGTTTTGCATATAAAATGCGCCCTGTATAGATAGTAGCCCCTGAGACTCGGTACGTTGTCGAAAGTGACAGCGCGCCGAGGATAGTAATCTCAGTTTGTAAGATGTCGCTTGTCCTATATAGGTGGCGAAGCGTCCGGTGGCCAGCCGGACTGGTCAATTTGCCTAACTGAAGCGGCAGCTTGACGTGGCGGATGCGGACATCGCGCTTGTCAATAAGCGGCTTGACGAATCACAAGGTATGCAACTTCTCCGCAGACACCTGGTAAGGGAGCTTGGCACCCATGCCTTACAACATGCATGCTTTATGCAGATGGTGCTGCTGCTATGGAGAGTCTTCGGGCGGAGCTAGCCCGAGTCAAGGAGCAAGCCAGGAAAAGTGATGCGGCTGCCTTGAGGGCAGCCGAAGAGCTAAAAGCCAAACAGGCTGCCCACTGCCGAAGCAGGGAAGAAATGGCCGAGATGGCTGGAAAGTTGAAGACTGCTACCGACCGCTGCGAGTTTCTTGAAAAATAATATCGAGCGGAGCAAGAGGGCCTGAAGAAGGCCACCGCCGAAGCCAAGGATGCCCGCTCCGCGATGAGAGCTATGAAGGAGGAGCGACGTCAAGCCGGGATATCGCAGCTGGAAAGCCCTTTCTGCTGCGGAGGAAGTTCACGGATCCGAAGTATGCTCAGTTGGGCCAGCTGTGGGGTGTGGAAGATGCTTATCTGGATTTGGCGGCAAGTGCCGCAGATGCGGTCGCACACTTCCAAGGCCAAAAGGATCATGGAATGGAAGAGCTTTTTTGGTCACAGTTCCATAGTCCAGAGTGTCCGCTTCCATTGACCGATCGTTTGGCCGAATGGGCTGAGCTAAATAGGTTGTTCGGACTTCCCATGAAGGATGTCGTGACTCATTTGTGGCCGAAAAGGCCCGAGCCGAAGAGTTATTTTGGCATGGTGCAGCAGTTCCTTGATGCGGTGCCGCATATCGATGCAATGAAGCGGTCGACATTCATAGAGGGTGCGCGGATGGCTCTTGTCCATTTCAAGACATGCTGGGCGGAGATGAAGGCCACCGACGTTGCATCCCAGGATTCGGATAGGAGCCGAGTACCTGCCGAGCACTATTTTGAGGAAGTCCTTCCGGGCACTCGTTTAATAGAGACGTAGTGCTCGAAGGATATTATGTTCAAATGACATGTATGATCTGTGAAACGATGTTCCAATATAATATAAGAGCTTTTTTATACTTGTGCGGTCAAGTAGTAAAATACCTCTTGTGCGGTCGTTGATGTATATGTGCATATAACCTGAAAGATGGCAGTCTTCGGCTTCAGCCCCCACACACATAGTGCGGGGGTGTTTGCAAAAAGACGCATTTTCACACTTAATCCAACGTCTTGGTGCTGTAAAGGAGGTGGTAGCGTAGCAAACTAGGCAACCAGACTATAATGCTTTATCACTTTCACTTAGCCATAGGAGTTCGATGGTGGGGCTACTATATAGCCCCTGGGGGCACCGTGCTCTCCCGAACTCGGGGCGCGTATGTGCCTGACCGAGAAGTGGTACTTCGTTAATGCGGAGGAATTCTAAACATTCCGGTGGTCCATCGAGTGGTTGACTAGTCTCTCGCTGTATCATGACAGTCAGTTTTCAGCTTTCTCTACTGAGGTGCTCGCCAGGCCGAACCGGGGCACAATCACAGTAGTTCTCCTGGTGCCGCGTTAGCCGATAGAACGGAACGTAAGGCAGCAAAACACAGGTGCCAGGCAAACCCAACATTTGACCAAAGACATGATTCGGAGCTGATGCATATAAGGCCTAACTCGAGACGCCGAACACTCCCTAAGGTATCCGGTCTTTATGAAAACGGGCAACACAATGCCCTAAGCCCCTAGTGTCTAGGTACGTGCAAAAATTTCTGACATGGCCGATGCCAAAACACCAGCCTCCTCCTTGGTTATAGCAAGAAACCGGGAGATGTGTAGCAACAAGAGACAGTAAAAAAGGTTTACGCAGGGTCTTAATCTGAAAAGAATCCTTGCAACGGGTCCCTACTGCACGTCTGCGCCTGTGTCTACGTTGTGCCGTGTCCTGGACGGGTGTAGCACGATGTTCATCTGTAAGAGAGAAGAACTTAGTTGGGAAAAAAGATCGTGCGAAAAATGTGTTTTAAAATAAACAGAGTATGATTCAAAAAATGAACAAAACTGAGCTTTATTGTCTCTTGTTGTACATGCGTGGAGCCCCTTGTAAGGGGGTACGTGGCTAGTAAGCCCCTTGTTTATATATGCCGGACTCGCCTAACCGTGTCCGGGGTCTGAATGACCTGTTTAGGTGCTTTGATCAGCAAAACCGGATTAGTGTGTGGCTGTCAAGGCAGTCTCATGTTCTTCCATATTCGGGGACCACTCGAAGGTTCCCTTTAATGAGATGATGCCGTGTGGACCGGGCATTTTAAGTGTAAGAGATGCGTAATGCGGTATTGCGTTAAAGCGGGCGAAAGCTTCGCGTCCCAATAGTGCTTGATAGCTACTTTTAAATGGGGTGATGTGGAAGACTAATTTTTCGCGACGGAAGTTGTTGGATGAGCCAAACACAACTTCTAGTGGTAGAGAGCCCGTACAATGGGCATATGGGCCTGGCATCGCTCCTTTAAAGGAAGTGTTGCTATGGCAAATTTTGGTTGGGTCCATCCCCATCCTCTGGATTGTGTCCTGATATAGAAGGTTTAGATCACTGCCGCCGTCCATTAGGACTTGTGTAAATGGTAGTCCGTCGATTATAGGATCTAATATCAAAGCAGTCCGTCCTGCGTTCCGGATACTTCCGGAGTAATCCTGATGGTTGAAGGTGATTGGTTTTGACATCCAGTGTCGGGATTCCGCTGGGGTGGATCATGCGATGCGTATTTCAATGGGTGCCGCTCTATTATTCCCTATTGTCACTTGGAGTGAGTTTACTGTTTTGACCTCTTGCGGGAAATTTCTTTGTTTTCCGGTGCTCTGCTTGTGGGGTTCGTCATCGTCCTCACTTGGTGTGTCGAGCCCCTTGTGTTCGGCGTTAAGTCGGCCGGACTGTTTGAAGACCCAACAATCTATGTGGGTATGGTTTGCAGGCTTCCCGGGGGTACTATGGATTTGGCATATCTTGTCCAAGATTTTGTTTAGGTTGGATAGCTCGTCGCTGTTGTCCTTAAGAGGCAGTTTTTTGTTGTTCTGCCGGGAGCTTTTAAATCCGGCGTTGACTGCCGTGCTCTTTGGACTGTTTCCCTTGGTCCAGCACTGGTCCTTGCTGCGTCGTGGTTTCCCATTTCCATCCCTGACCTCGGATGTACTTGGGTCGCTGGTGCTACATCTTGCCAGCCAGCTATCCTCTCCCGCGCAAAAGCGGGTCATGAGGCTTGTTAGTGCGGCCATTGTTCTCGGCTTTTCTTGGCCAAGGTGTCTGGCGAGCCATCCATCTCGGACGTTGTGTTTGAAAGCTGCTAAGGCTTCGGCGTCCAGACAGTCGACTATTTGGTTCTTTTTGGTGAGAAATTGTTCCAGAATTTGCGGGCTGACTCTCCGGGCTGTTGAGTTATGTGACTTAAATCGTCTGCATCCGGAGGGCGGACATAAGTCCCCTGAAAGTTTGCCCGAAACGCATCCTCGAGCTCTTTCCAACTTCCAATAGTGTTTTCGGGGAGGCCTTTAAGCCAATGCCGGGCTGGCCCTTTGAGCTTGAGGGGTAAGTATTTTATGGCGTGGAGGTCATCTCCTCTAGCCATGTGTTAGTGCAGGATGTAATCCTCAATCCAGACTCCAGGGTCTGTTGTTCCGTCGTATGCCTCTATGTTTACGGGCTTAAATCCCGCTGGAAATTCATGATCCAGCACCTCATCGGTGAAACATAGGGGGTGTGTAGCGCCCCTGTATTTGGGTGTGCCGTGACGTTCGAATACTCGACGTGTTCCATTGCTTTCCAGAGCTTGCTTTCTTGGACCATAGATAGACCTGACTGGGCCATCCTTTTGTTGCGGATCCTTATGCGGATCGCGTGCCGGCTTGTGTGCGGCGCCGCTTGCCACTCTGTGTTTGCCATGTGGTCGTCTATCCGACCGGGTGGCCTCTTTGTTCTTTGATCGTGGGGGTTGTACGGCCTCCTCGTCAAATTCGGGCAGTAGTTTGCGCTTCGGGTAGCTCTTTGTTTGGCGACTATCGCCGTATTTGTCTACAGTATTGAGTACTTTGCTCCATCTCATTCTGAGTGCGTCTTCTGCTGTTTTGTGCTTCCGCTTCTGCTTCTTCAGGCTACGTGCCATGGCGACGAGCCTTTTGTGAAGGTTCTTCTGCTCCAACAATGTGTCCGGCGTGAGATTGTCCGGACTGTTATCTTCGCCGGGGACGGATTGTTTATCCAAGTTATCCTATTTGGATGGTTGCTCGAGGGCATGTTTGTCATCCACCGGTCCGCCCTGCTCCATGGCTGGGTCTGTATGGGTGCTGTCTTTGTCGAGGCGGGACTTTGAGCGGCGCTTACGTCGCCGTTTTGACTGCTTTTCGAGGGAATTGTCCTTCGCAGCGTCCCGTTGTTCCTCGTTATCGTTTCCTTTAGGTGTATCCACCATATACACATCGTGAGTTGAGGTGGCCTTCCAGTGCCCTATAGGCGCTTGTTCTTGGTCGTCTCCGGCATCGTCATCCATATCGTCGATGTCTTCGGAGTCAAAGTTGAGCATGTCGGTTAAGTCACCGACAATGGCTACAAAGTGGGTGGTGGGTGGGTGTTGAATTTCTTCGTCGTCCGAATCCCAACCTTCCTGACCATAGTCCGGCCAGGGCTCTCCTGATAAAGAGAGAGACTTTAGTGAATTCAGGATGTCGCCAAAGGGCGAGTGCTGAAAGATGTCCGCGGGCGGTGAACTCCATGATCGGCGCCCAATCGGATTCGATTGGCAGGGGCGTGGAAGGTTCGGGGTCCGGAGAGGAGTCCGGCACCCTGGAGTCACGAGCTTCACAAAGGATAGGGTTGGTATTCGGCTCTATCGCCATAGAGCTAGCAGCCCCCGAGGCGGTGTCTAGCCACCCGTCCTCGACCGGCGCAGTCGGCTCCGAACTAAGGGTCAGAGCGGACACTTGTGCGGCCTCCAGGGCACGGTCCGGCAGCAGAGCTAGATCATGCCCATCGTGACAGTGCGGCGCGCTTGGCAGTGGCTCAAACCCGTTGAAGATCAAGTCTCAGCGGACGTCAGCCGTATAGTTCAAACTTCCAAACCTGACCTGATGGCCAGGGGTGTAGCTTTTAATCTGCTCCAGATGGCCAAGCGAGTTGGCCCGCAGCGCAAAGCCGCCGAACACGAAGATCTGTCCGGGGAGAAAAGTCTCACCCTGGACCGTGTCGTTGTTGATGATCGAAGGAGCCATCGGGCCTAAAGGCGACGACACAGAGGAACTCTCAATGAAAGCACCAATGTCGGTGTCAGAACCGGCGGATCTCGGGTAGGGGGTCCCGAACTGTGCGTCTAGGCGGATGGTAACAGGAGATAAGGGACACGATGTTTTTACCCAGGTTCAGGCCCTCTCGGTGGAGGTAAAACCCTACTCCTGCTTGATTAATATTGATGATGTGGGTAGTACAAGAGTAGATCTACCACGAGATCAATGAGGCTAAACCCTAGAAGCTAGACTATGGTGTGATTGTTGTTCGTCCTACGGACTAAAACCCTCCGGTTTATATAGACACCGGAGAGGGCTAGGGTTACACAGAGTCGGTTACAATGGTAAGAGATCTACATATCCGTATTGCCAAGCTTGCCTTCCACGCCAAGGAAACTCCCATCCGGACACGGGACGGAGTCTTCAATCTTGTATCTTCATAGTCTTGGAGTCCGGCCAACGATGATAGTTCGGCTATCCGGACACCCCTAGTCCAGGACTCCCTCAGCTATATATACCCCTCCACCTCCTCTTCATTCGTGGAGAGAGCCATCAGAACAAACCTACACTTCCAACTTCCTGTTTCTGAGAGAGAACCACCTACTCATGTGTTAAGGCCAAGATATTCCATTTCTACCATATGAATGTTGATCTCTAGCCTTCCCCAAGTTGCTTTCCACTTAAATCTTCTTTCCACCAAATCCAAATCCTGTGAGAGAGAGTTGAGTGTTGGGGAGACTATCATTTGAAGCACAAGAGCAAGGAGTTCATAATCAACACACCATTTGTTACTTCTTGGAGAGTGGTGTCTCCTAGATTGGCTAGGTGTCACTTGGGAGCCTCCGACAAGATTGTGGAGTTGAACCAAGGAGTTTGTAAGGGCAAGGAGATCGCCTACTTCGTGAAGATCTACCGCTAGTGAGGCAAGTCCTTCGTGGGCGACGGCCATGGTGGTATAGACAAGGTTGCTTCTTCGTGGACCCTTCGTGGGTGGAGCCTCCATGGACTCGCAGAACCGCTACCCTTCGTGGGTTGAAGTCTCCATCAACGTGGATGTACGATAGCACCACCTATCGTAACCACGACAAAAACATCCGTGTCTCGCTATGCTTTGAATTCTCCGAACCCTTCCCTTTACATTCTTGCAAGTTGCATGCTTTACTTTCCGCTGCTCATATACTCTTTGCATGCTTGCTTTAATTGTGTTAAGATTTCTTGACTTGTGCTAAGATAGCTAAAATCTGCCAAAGACTAAAATTGGGAAAATGATAAGTTTTTATTTGGTCAAGTAGTCTAATCACCCCCCCTCTAGACATACTTTCGATCCTACACCAAGGCACCCCAAGTAAATATTCAAGGATACTCAAGCGTCTAAGCTTGGGGATGCCCCGGAAGGCATCCCCTCTTTCTTCAACAAGTATCGGTATGTTTTTGGATTCGTTTCGTTCATGCGATATGTGCAAGTCTTGGAGCATCTTTTGCATTTAGTTTTTACTTTTCTTTTATGCACCATGCTGGTATGAGATAGTCCTTGGTTGATTTATAGAATGCTCATTGCACTTCACCTAAATCTTTTGAGTATGGCTCTATAGAATTCTTCACGTGCTTCACTTAAATCATTTGAAGTTTGGATCGCCTGTTTCCCTTCACATAGAAAACCGCCATTTGTAAAATACTCTTTTCACTTATATTTGTTAGAGCGTGGGCATATCTTTTGTAGAAAGAATTAAACTCTCTTGCTTCACTTATATAAATTTAGAGAGATGACATGAATTGGTCATTCACATGGTTAGTCATAAAATACAACATAAAGTTGTAGATCGCTTGTCGGTGTACTAGAGTAGGGGTACCCTAGTATCCCGAATTTGTGCACGGGCAGTCGCAGCACCCTGCGGCAAGGCTTGCCAGGTGACCGCCAAGGTCCTCCGTGGTTCCTTTGGAGCCATTCAAGAACAAGTATTCAAGCCAAGGAGACAAGGCCCCGGCAAGAGGAGCTTGCCGGGAAGGCCAACCGAGGCATCTCAAGGAACTTGCCGTGACGCGCCACGCGTCCCGGCAAGGCCCGGTGAGCGACAAGCTTTCGGACGCGACAAGACAACAACCGCGGCAAGGCGCTTGCCGCAGCAAGCTACCACTCTGTACTGCGCTCCAAAGACATCCACCAACGTGTCGCCTCAGGACCTTTCGGTAGCGTGGCAAGAGGTCGCAGCCCGGTGCTTGAGGGTGGCATCTTGCGCCGACAAGATTGCCATCGTGGCAAGCGGTGGCGCCCGACGGTCCTTTTCGCCTGTTTGGGCGTCTGCGACGGGCATTTAATGCCTTTGTCCCCTGTTGTCGGGGTTAGGTGGATACATCTGCATGCAGTAGTTGTACCAACCGCAACTCCTTTTCCATTTTACCCTTGTCTCGTTGCCACAGTCGGTGACCCCTTGAGCATATAAAAGGAGGCCCATGCGCAACGTGGAGGGGGGTTCGAAGCCAGAAAAACACTCACGCTCGGTCTCGTTAGCAGCTAGTGTGTACTGTAGCACTCAGCGCTCCCGAGCAAGAACTCAATACAATCAGACATGCAGCAGTAGGAGTATTATCTCTCCGGAGAGCTCCGAAGCTGGGTAAACCGCTCGTGTGCTTCGCCTCGATCTGCTCTTCGCGCGATCTCCGCCCCCCGCCGAACCGAAAGGGGCTCGGTCCGCCGGTCCCATAGGTGTTCGTGGATCAGCCTTCCCTGACATCTTTGGCGCGCCAGGTAGGGGGCGTCGAGATTGTGTGAACCTGATCCAGCGTTCACACGAGCCAGATCTTCATCTTCTTCATCGACATGCCACCGAAGAAGAAGGCTTTGGAGGTAGCTGCTCCGTCCGCGTCAATCCCACCGCCACCGGAGCAAATGGGTGGTGGGGTAGACGCCGACGGAGGAACGGGCATCGACGAGGGAGCTCACGGTGCTGCTAGGTCCAAGGACAAGGCTGCGCAGACCTCGGCGTCCGTACATGTACCACACCCATCCCAGGAGGCGCGGGACCGACAGCGTCATGGTACTCGCGGTACCATACGTTCGTTGGACCAAGATTGAGCTGGTGGATCTCGGGGTGCTCAAGACCAACATGCATGCCAACATGCTGGCACGAACGTGGCACGGTTGCCTGGACGGGATACTGCTCCTTCTGACATAGTAAGAAGTCCGAGCATATCCCGCTCCTCGCACCGTTCGCCACTGCCACCCACCACTTCAACAGAAGCTTTGGCGCGAGCTCAACTGCTCCTGGATTACCCTCCAATGGCAGACAAGATCGACGAATGGAGGGCCACCATTCAGAGTCTCATCGGCTTCGCCAACGGCGACACTCCACGGCAGCCGAGTACATCGCAGCCGGCAAGACTGCCAGGCACGAGCCGGTGGCGACAAAACCGGTGGGGGTGCAACCACCATGCACTCTCCACCCCGAAGGCCAAAATCGCCGACTCGCCGGATCTACCTCGACAGCGACTCCACCGCATCGTCGGATCCACGAGCTCGCCACGATCAACGCCAAGTTCTTCACGAACGACAGCAAGAAGACGCTCGTACTCGCATCAAGCGTCAAAGAGAAGCACGACGTCAATCAGACCAGCGCGCTGGGCCCTCTGTCGACATGCATGCGCCAGGGGAACCAGGCGACTTGCCGTACGCGGTAGGTTGCCCTGCGTTCACTCGTGAGCTGCGGCAAGTCCAGTGGCCCAGCACCAAGAATTTCAAGCCAGATGTACCAGAGAAGTACGACGACAAGTCGCATCCGTCGGAGTTCCTCAGCATCTACACCATCACGGTGCAAGCTGCCGGGGGGCGGGACGACAAGATCCTTGCCAACTACTTCCCGCTGGTGCTCAAGCCCAATGTCAGGTCCTGGCTCATGCACTTGCCGGATAACTCCATATCCTCCTGGGCAGACCTATGCCATCAGTTTGTCGGCGCCTTTACAGGCGGCCACAAGCCTCATGGCCAAGAGAGCGACCTTCATCTGCTCGCCCAGAAGGAAGGAGAGCCCCTGCGCAAGTACATTCAGAGATTCAGCCGTGTACAGCACAACATCCCAGATGTCCACCCTGCCGCGGTCATCAGCGCGTTCCATCAGAACATGCGAAACCGTAGGATGCGGGAGGAGATGGCGATGTGCAAGATCAGAGACGTCAGTGAGCTATATGCCCTGGCCGACAAGTGTTCTCGCGCTGAAGAAGGGAGGAAACTCCCCGGAGGGGATACAGGAGCAGGAGGATCTGACAGCGAGGATGCTGCCCCGGCAAAGAAAAACCGGCGGCGGAACAACAGGAAAAAGAAAGGCAAAGATGTGCTAGTTGTTGAGCAGTCCGGCAACGGAGGTGGCCCAAGGAAGCCGAGGCTGTGGCGGTCGCCGACAAGCAGGACGGCACCAACAAGCAGTACTGCAAGACCCACCGCACCAAGGGCCATGATCTCCAGAGCTGCAAGAAGGTCGAGCAGCTTGTCGAGCAGCAAAAGGCTGAATACGAGCGACGCGACAAGCAGAAGGCCCAAGAAGGTACTGGGGGATCCGGCAAGAAATGTCCCGGCCGGGGAGGACGCCGCGGCAAGGCCAAGCAGCGGTAAGGAGACAGGCCTCCCCGCGACCGTGACAAGGATGAAGATGACGACGACGATGAAGATATGGATGATGAAGAGACCGGTGAGCAGGAGTTCCAGAAAGCCATAGAGGTCCTGTGCGTTGACGGTGGTGCTTCTCTGCATACTTCACACCGCCAACTCAAGCAGTGGGTGCGGGAAGTCAATGCGGCAGAACCACCCGTCGAGTCACGCAAGCCTCTGAAATGGTCTAGCACGCCTATCATCTTTGATATTGAGGACCACCCTGATCGCATAACTGCGGTCGGGTGCTTGCCGATGTTGGTTTCACCAACTATCCGCAACCTCAAGGTCACTAAGATGCTAGTTGACGACGGGGCCGGCTTGAACCTGATCTCCTCCACGGTACTCCAGAAACTCTAGATCCCTGACAGCGAGCTCGAAGAGACCGACACATTCCAAGGAATTAATCCGGGAAGGAGCAAGCCGAAGGGAAAGATCACGTTGCCGGTGACATTTGGCAGCGAGTTGAACTTCGGGACTCGAGAGGTCACTTTTGGCGTTCTTGACTTTCCATTGCCTTACAATGGGATACTCGGCCGTCCGCACTCGCCAAATTCATGGCAGCCTCTCACTATGCATACAACATCTTTGAAGATGCCAGGCCGATAAGTGTCATCTCGTCCTGGCGACAAGAAGGATGCTCTTATCTGCGCCGACAAGATCTACCGAAGCAGCGGCCGCAACAGATTGCAAGTCACTTGCCATTGAAGCTCCCGGGGGGAAGAAGAAGACCAAGTCCGGCAAGAGTTCTGATGCCCACTCCAGTAAGCACACCTCTTCGGAGTGCTGCGCTACCGTCGAGGACACACCATCGAGCTCCACCGGCAAGCATAAGAAGGCAATGGCAGCTCCGCCAGAGACCAAGAAGGTGTCCGCCAAGGAGGACGGCACTGGTGGTACCTTCACCATCAGTGCCACTCTCGACCCTAAATAGGAAAGCGCTCGTTGCTTTCTGGGGCTTAACGTCGGCGTGTTTGCGTGGCAACCGTCTGACATCCCCGGTGTTCCCAGGAAAGTAATTGAGCACCATCTTGCCGTCTGTCCTCATGCGCGGCCCATCAAGCATAAGGTCAGGAAGCAAGCAGTGGAGCGCCAAGAATTCATCGCAGAAGAAATCAAGAAGTTGGAAGCAGCAGGCCTTGTCAGAGGAGTGCTCCATCCTACGTGGTTGGCCAATCTTGTAGTCGTGCGCAAGGCAAACGGGAAATGGAGGCTTTGTATCGACTTTACCGATGTTAATAAAGCTTGTCCCAAAGACCCATTTCCCTTACCGCGCATTGACTAGATTGTTGACTCCACGGCCGGATGTGACTTCCTTTCATTTCTTGACGCATACTTAGGATATCATCAGATCTTCATGGCAGAAGAAGATGAGGAGAAGACCGCATTCATCACTCCATGTGGCACATACTGTTTCATATGGATGCCTTTCGGTTTAAAGGATGCTGGTTCAACATTTGCAAGAGTAGTCCATGACGCTTCTGAGCCACAAATGCACAGAAATGTGGAAGCCTACATGGATGACATAGTGGTCAAGAGCAAGGACAAGGAAACTCTGATTCAGGATTTAGACGAAACCTTTGCAAATCTGCGCAAGATCAACCTCAAGCTTAACCCCGAGAAGTGCGTGTTTGGAGTCCCCTCCGGCAAGCTTCTCGGGTTCTTCGTGTCTCAGCGGGGAATTGAAGCCAATCCCGACAAGATCAAGGCCATTGAGCAGATTGAAGCACCAAAGCGCGTCAAGGATGTACGACGACTTGCCGCTTGCATGGCTGCTCTCAGCAGGTTTATCTCTAGGTCTGCTGAAGCGCCTGCCGTTTTCAAAATATTGAAAAAGGCAGGTCAATGAAATGGACTCGAAGCGGAGGCTGCGCTGCAGGACTTAAAGAGATACCGTCCTCCACTCCAACACTTGTCGCACCTAGGCCACAAGAGAAGTTGCTGCTGTATATAGCGGCAACCAATCAAGTGGTTAGTGCTGCGCTAGTAGCGGAGAGGAGGCGGATGATGAGCCAAAAACCACGGCGGATGCATCCAGCGACAAGCGAGGACTTCACCGACAAGCTCGTCCCGACAAAGATGGATCTGCTAGCGGTAGCGTGAGGAGATACTGAAGAAGAATGGTGCAGCGCCCAGTTTACTTTGTCGGTTCCCTTCTGCGAGGGGCTAGGTCAAGGTACTGTGGTGTGCGTAAATTGCTTTTCGCCTTCTCATGGCCTCGAGAAAGCTGCACCATTACTTCCAAGCACATGAGATCATAGTTGTCACTCGTTTTCCGCTGAAGAGGATATTGCAGAATCCAGAAGCAACAGGCAGGATTGTCGAGTGGGCACTGGAACTGTCAAGCTTTGGCCTCAAGTTTGAGAGCACTTCAACTATCCAGAGCAGAGCATTGGCAGAATTCATAGCAGAATGGACGCCAACACCAGATGAAGAAATTCCAGAAAGCATCCCCGTCAAGGAAGCAAGCAAAGAGTGGCTGATGTACTTTGATGGTGCCTTCTCGCTGCAAGGCGCTGGTGCGGGCGTGCTACTTGCTGCGCCCACCGGAGAGCACCTCAAGTACGTAGTCCAGATGCACTTTCCCAAGGAGCAAGCAACGAACAATACTGCAGAGTATGAAGGTTTGCTTGCCGGTCTCAGGATCGCAGCGGACCTTGGGATCAAAAAGCTCATTGTCAGGGGTGACTCGCAGCTTGTCGTCCGCCAAGTGAACAAGAATTATCAGAGTCCGTTGATGGAAGCTTACGTTGATGAAGTGAGAAAGTTAGAAGAGCACTTTGACGGCCTACAGATGGAACATGTTCCAAGAGCTCAGAACAACATTGCCGATGGCCTGTCGAAGTGCGCTGCACTTAAGTTACCTGTGGAACCAGGGATCTTTGTGCTCAAACTGACGCAACCGTCCGTGACGCCATCAACCGGACAGAGCAAGAAGAGGAAGTTGATTTCGGTGACTATTTTCCGCAGAGCTCCTGGCCGCCGCCAAGAAGGTCCCCAAGATCAACACCAAGGGTGCCGAGGAGCGATCTGCTCCGCAAGCCCTAGGGTTTGTTCCGTTGAAGCGAGCGCTCCCGACAAGTTTTGCGCCGCAAGCTTGCGAGGAACGTCAAGCTCGGCTGAGCCGCAGGTTCTCGCCGTAGAAGCGGATGTTCCGCGAGCAGCAGATGTGCCTTTAGTCCTTGTTGTCGAGACGCAAGCTCCAAGATGGGCACAAGAGATTGTCCGTTTCCTTGAGACAGAGAACTTCCCAAGAGCAAGAAGAAGCGGAAAGAGTAGCCCGGCGAATCAAGTATGTACCGGTTTGTCGACAACACATCTGCATGTAAGAAGACTCAACGGTGTGAAATTGAAGTGTATTCACCGGGAAGATGGACAAAAGCTGTTGGCAGAGATACATGGAGGCATATGTGGTCACCACATTGGCGCAAGAGCGCTTGCCGGCAAAGCATTCCGACAAGGTTTCTTTTGGCCCACAGCGCTCCAGGATGCAACTGCACAAGTAACCAAGTGTGAAGCGTGCCAGTTCCATTCCAAGTAGATACACCAGCCAGCTCAAGCTCTCCAGACGATCCCTTTATCCTGGCCATTTTCGGTCTGGGGGCTCGACATCCTCGCCCCTTTCCCGAGTTGTCGGGGTTTGAGTACTTGTGCGTTGTAATCGACAAGTTCACAAAGTGGCCGGAAGTGGAAGCGATGAGGAAGGTGACAAGACGATCAACAGATCAAGTTCTTGGTCGATTGTTTGCCGCTCGAATCCCTAACGGGATCATCACCGACAACGCACGCAATTCACGAGCCACGCCTTCATGCGATCGTCCAAGATCTTGGCGCCAAGGTTCGCTTCACTTCATTGCTCATCCGAGAAGCAGCGGTCAGCGGAGAGGGCAAATCTTGAAGTGCTGCGCGGGCTCAAGACCGTAACTTTCGGCGAGCTGCGCAAGTGCGGAAAGAAGCTGGATTGAGGAGCTGCCGGTGGTTCTTTGGTCGATCAGGGGCGATGCCAAATCAAGCCATCGCCGACACCTTTCGCTCTAGTCTATGGAGCGAGGCCGCTTCTCCCCACGTAACTCGTATACGGGTCACCTCGAGTGCTCGCTTATGATGAGCTTGAGCAAGAGCAGCTGCGACAAGATGACGTCTTTGCTCCTTGAGGGGGACCGTCTTGAGGTCATATGACGAGCTGCTCGATACCAGCAAGCTTTGCGCCGATACCATAGCCGCAAAGTTAATGCCAAGTCTCGAGGAAGGCGACCTTGTTCTTCGGCGCGTTCGATCCGCCAAGAATTCCAACAAGTTGGCGCTGAAGTGGGAAGGCCCTTACCGGTGAAGCGAGTCACTAGGCACAGCATCGTCCGCCTTGAGACCAAGATGGCGTTTGGTGAGCAACTCCTAGAACATTGAGCATCTTCGTAAGTTTTACTCAGAAAGCGCGATTGTTGGAACTGTTCCGCAACCACCTTTTGTACAAGTCTTGCCGCTGTTGCATGTAATCCTTTGTACAAAGCCGCGCAGACCCGTGCATAAAGTAAAGCTCATGTGCTCCGTGATATCTTGTCGATTTCATGCTTTCTATTTTTTGCATGTGTTATCTGACACTTTGTGCAGCACCTACCCCCGATAAGCAATAACAAGCCGTAAGGCTCCATATCTTTATTTTCTCTTCTTTCTCTTTCTCAAAGAAAGGAAGGATCCCCCGCCCACAAGTTTGCCGGGGGGAAAGGAGAAGATAATGGTGTGGACCAGGCGTCGTTCAAGAAAGTTTCGCCTTACCAGGAAGCAAACGACAGAAAAGCTAAGTTGCCAAAGTTTGAGCAATCAGTTTTAAATTTTTTTAAGTTACCTTCCTCGAACGACCATGCTTTGTATGGAAAACCTGTGCGCGGAGGAACCAACTCATGGCTAGTTGCGCCCTTACTTTATTTCGAGTCCGCTCAACAACTTAAGTGAGCTGCGACTAGTTGCGACAAGGTTTCTTGTCGGTAGCGGCACCGCGAGCAGGCTGCTGACGTCCCGCACTCAGCGCTCGCGGCTAAGGTGCCAGCACCGGTAAGTTCCCTAAAAGCGTAGGGCAAAAACATACAAAGGAAGGAATCAAGTAAAGGAAATAACATAGCAATCGATACCCAAAATCAAGTTATATTACAAGATAGCTTGCCGCAGCTCTAATAGATTGTTTTCGTAACATGACCAACAGCGACAAGAAAAGGAGAAAACGGGCGGCCTAATCTACGCGATCGCCCTCAACCCACTTGATCTCGCTCACCTTGTCCACAATGGGTGCGACAAGGGTCTTAAGCGCTTCCAGATCAGCATCCGGCGGCAGCTTCTTGAGGACGTTGGTGAGGTTGAGGCCTGGGTTGCGGAAGGCCACCTTCACCAACACCTTTTGCGTAACTCCAGCGGAGATCGTGCGCGACTTCGTCGGCCAGCTGCTTTGGGATCCTTTCCCGAAGTCGCTGGAGGGCCGTCGCCACGCCTTTGAAGAACAAGCTGAGCTTGGCGCTGGGTTGGAGGTTCTCATCGGAGGGATACCCAAAATCCTCCATCCCCAGCTGCGCCAGCTCCCTGTCGATGGCTGCGGCAACATCCATGAGACCCTCCGTCCAGTGCTCCACATTCTCCCTAAAGGTGTTTTGAGTGGCAGCAGCACTCGCCAGCAGCGCCTCGTCGGCCTTGATCTGCTTCCTCAAGGCCACCTCCTGCTCCCTGGCGCCGTCCAGCGTCTTGGTCAAAGTAGCCAGCTTCAACTCAGGATCTGTGTTGGAGTCCTTGGCGACTCTAAGTTCCTTGCCCTTCTCGAAGAGACTACCCTGCAGCTCGCCAAGGGTGTAGGCGTCCTTCTCGCGCTCACGCTTGAGCGCGGCAAGCTCTTCACCGCTCGCCTTGAGATCGGCCTCCAGCTGCGCCACCTTCGTCTCCAGCTCCTTCTTGGCGGCCTCGGCAGCTGCGGTAGCGTCTTCTGCTTCCTTGAGAGCCCCGCCGAATGTTTGCTTGCGCACGGCAAGCTCTTCCTCGTGGCTGTCAAGATTGACCTTCCGCTGCGCCAACTCGCCTTCCCGCGCATACAGCTCCTCGGCGGCAAGCCGCTGTTGCTCTTCAACTTCGGCCTTCTCAAGGATAAAGGCTTTCCGCGCCTCGGCGAGTTGCTCCCGCTCCTCTGCCAGGGACCGGAGAGCTTCCTGGTTGCGGCCCCGGAGCTCCTCCGCGCGCTTCTCGATGTCCACTCCCGCCTTCACGACAAGCGCTTCTCGGGATTCCACCTTGGCCTGCCGAGCGCGGTAGAGCGAAACCAGCTTCGAGCGCTTGCTCCTCCTCGACTTCGCCGCATCGCTGCTCGGCGCGTCAACCAGCGTCAGCCAGCGGAGGCGAGCACCTCTCCATCAAAGGTTTCTCCTTCGACGGCGCCACAGCTTGACGCCTAGGGGAGCTTGATGAAGATGCCATCGCCGGCCTTCAGATAGGCGCCGGGCTGGGGCTCTTCGGAGCCTGACGCTACAGCAGCGGCGGAGGGATCGGCGATCGGCGTAGCACCTGACGCTCCTGCGGCCTCGGGGCCGTTAGTGCGATCGCCGGACCCTTCGCCAGCTTCTGCGGCGGCAGCTTTGGCGGCCTCATCAGCGCCAGCTGCTTCTTCGGTGGCAGCGGCGTCGTCGGTGTTGCCGCGCGCGTTCTCCTCGCCGGCGACCTCGGTCTCCATCGGCTCCGTGGAAGATGGATCTGACAGCCGGAAAAGGGAGAAAAGTCAAGCAAATATCCAAAAAGAAAATCAGAAGAAGAAGAACCCAAGGGAAGTTTTCAAGCAAGAGGATTACCTGTGCTGGGTTCTACAGCCGTGGTCTTCGCCACCGGGGGGTCGCTGGTGCTGTCCCTTGCCGGAGAACTCTCCCTTGCCGGGGACTTCTCCCTTGCCGGAGAACGCTCCCTTGCCGGGGAATCCTCCCTTGGCGGTGTAGTCGAAGCAGATGGCACGTCAGGGGCGGCTTCCGAGCGCTCCTGGTGAGGCTGCTCTGCTCCTGCACAAACCAAGTCAGATGTCAGCAAAGAAAGAGCACCCATGTGCGCCTAACAGCGGGAAGTAAACCATATACTTACGCTGGCGACTGCGCTGGGGGCTGCTTTGGGGAATAGTTGCCAGGTCCGGCAAGATGGTCTCGGATACACCCCCCGCCATCGCGGTGGGTTCGTCCTCGATGAAAATCACCGGGACCTTGGCTCTCTTCGCCACTCTCTGGGCCAGAGTCCTGAAAAGGAATGAGTTCAGAGTAAAGCAAATCAGATACAAGACAAAACAGCAAGAGTTGAAGAACTACAAAGTACAACAAAGAATCTTACTCTTCTTCTTCCTCGTCGGAGCTGAGCGCGGAGAGGTCAAAGTCCGGCCCACCTTCGGTGCGACGAGGCGGAGGAGTGGGTTTCCTTAACCGCTTGGCGGGGGCAGCGGCAGGAGCAGAAGCAGCGGTCCGGGAGGACCCCGCTCCAGTTGCCGCAGCAGCGTGTGGTGCTCCCACGGCAACGGTGCTTGTCACGGTGGAGCGTGTCGCGCGACGCGGCGGCTGTTGACTCGTCTGCCGCCCCGCTACGTCCCCGGCCTTGCGGAGACGCCTTCTTGGTGGAGCTGGGGGCTCTGCTTGCGGCGGGCTATCTGAAGATGAGGAGGAAGAGGAGTCGGTCTCCGACGAGCCGCTCGCACCCTCGGCGGGCTCGCTCGACTCGGCTTCAGGCTCGGCAAGCTCTCCCTCGCCGGAAAGCTCCTCTCGTTCGGCAAGGCTTGCCGCCTCTGCTGCCTCTGCCTCCTCCACGGTGAATCCAAACTCGCCCGCGGCAGCGGCTGCCGCTGCCTCTTCCACCCTAGTGGCGATGCGCCGCATCTCCGCATCGGTGGTGTCGCGGGTGAGGCTTTTCTGCTCATCGGAGCGGACCGCCACTTCTACCAAGCCGTCGAAGAACTCCTACACGATGTCATCTGCAGGCTCTTACCAAGTTGGGACAATTCCATGCGAATCGCACAGCGGCATCATTGCACGGAGGCGGTCGAGCGAGGAGTTGTTGCATAGCGGAATGACACCCTTCGGCAACCTGAACCATTCGGGATGTTGAGGATCATGCTTGAACAGTTCCTTGAGCATCGCGTCCAATTCCAAGACAGTGAAGTTGAAGTTGAGGCCCGAGCGCAGCCTCATGATGTCCGCCGCACCCCCGAACTCCCAGGCGGGTCTCCTCCTCTCTTGCAGGGGGGCGATGCAGCGACGAAGAAAACCTGCGCCAACTCGCCTCTGATGAGCCCCGCAAGCTCGAGGCGAGGATCCGGTGATAGCAATCTTGACCTATCATCTTCCGGGCCACGCTGCTCCAATCGTTGCCAGCCTCTTCGGGCTTAGGCGCTGGGCGGTAAATGGCTGCGGGTTCTCCTCGACAATCTAGCACCAGTCTGCTCTCCATTCCTCCCACTTGCCACGGAGCTCTCCCTCCAGATAAGCTTCCTTCTTGCCGGCTCTCGAGATCCAGGCGATTCCGCCGGATAAAGGCTCTCCTCTCTCAACTCGAGGCATAAAGAAATGGTGGAAAAGAGCTACATTTGGATGGACTCCGACAAAGTTTTCGCAGAGATGTGCGAAAACTACCATGGTCAGAACGGCATTGGGGGTGAAGTCAAGGAGGTGGAACCCGTAGGTGTTCATGATGTAGCAGAAAAATTCAGAGAAAGGCGGGCAGAGCCCGCAGTAGAAGAACAACACGAAGAAGGGATATCCATTTGGAGCCCGTTCAAGCGGGCGGCGGAGAGTACCTTCGTCGGCGGATGCGCCGCGTCTCCGTCGACGGAAAGAGGTAGTAGTACTCCTCGGCTCCTTTGCGGCGAGCTTGGGGGAAGGTTGTCGCTCCTTCACAGCGCCATGAGTCAGCTTATGCGCCTCGGTCGTCTTCACGCCCTTCCCTTGCCGGCTTTGAGCCATGGCGAGGTGGTGGGGAGATCGACGGTGTTGGTGGTGCTGGTGGCGATGGGGCGGGCGCTGCTCTCTTCGGCTTTGGGAAGAAGGGGAGCGCGGAGATTTCTGAGATTGGATTAGCAATGGCGAGATGGGCGAACTGCCTGTTTCCCTTATAAAGAGGGAGGGGAGGACGCCTGTTTTCGAATAAAGAAACCACCCACGATCTCTCCCACGACGCCGATTCGACGCGTGCCGCTTGGGGAGGGCGCGGTGGATACTGAGTAAGATACGGCGTAACCGGTGGCGCTGCGCGTGCGTGCCTGCTTTTGGCCTGGCCCAAAAGCACTTTCGGCACCGTGTGTGGCCCGAGCTGGAGGCTCCTGTCGGTGTACTAGAGTAGGGGTACCCTAGTATCCCGAACTTGTGCACGGGCAGTCGCAGCACCCTGCGGCAAGGCTTGCCGGGTGAGCGCCAAGGTCCTCCATGGTTCCTTTGGAGCCATTCAAGAACAAAGGATTCAAGCCAAGGAGACAAGGCCCCGGCAAGAGGAGCTTGCCGGGAAGGCCAACCGAGGCATCTCAAGGAACTTGCCGCGACGCGCCACGCGTCCCGGCAAGGCCCATTGAGCGACAAGCTTCCGGACGCGACAAGACAACAACCGCGACAAGGCGCTTGCCACGGCAAGCTACCACTCAGACTGCGCTTCCAGACATCCACCAACGTGTCGCCTCGACCTTTCCAGCGCCAGCGGGCAAGAGGTCTGTGCAGCCAGCCGTGTGGGTGGCATCTTGGCCGACAAGATTGCCATCGTGGCAAGCGGTGGCGCCCCTGACGGTCCCTTTTCGCACTGTTTGGGCGATGCAGACGGGCATTTAATGCCTTTGTCCCCTGTTGTCAGGGTTAGGTAGGATACACTATACAGGTAGTTGTACCAACCGCAACTCCTTTTCCATTTTTACCCTTGTCTACGTTGCCACCTGTCGGTGACCCCTTGAGCATATAAAAGGAGGCCCATGCGCAACGTAGAGGGGGGTTCAAAGCTAGAAAAACACTCACGCTCGGTCTCGTTAGCAGCTAGTGTGTATCAGTAGCACTCGGCTCCCCGAGCAAGAACTCAATACAATCGACATGCAGCGAGTAGGAGTATTATCTCCTGAGAGCTCCGGTTGGGTAAACTGCTTGTGTGCTTCGCCTTGATCTGCTCTTCGCGCGATCTCCGCCCCCGCCGAACCGAAAGGGGCTCGGTCCGCCAGTCCCATAGGTGTTTGTGGATCAGCCTTCCCCGACATCGCTGAATATGATATGTTTGATTCCTTGCAATAGTTTTGTGATACAAAGGTGGTGATATTAAGTCGTGCTAGTGGGTGACTGTGGATTAGTTGACATACCTGTGTTGAGGTTTGTGATTCTCGAAGCATGCACATATGGTGAACTTTTATGTGATGAAGTCGGAGCATGATTTATTTTTTGATTGTCATCCTTTGTGTGGAGGTCGGGATCGCGCGATGGTTAACTCCTACCAACCCTTCCCCTAGGAGCAAGCGTGTAGTACTTTGTTTTGATGGCTAATAAATTTTTGCAATAAGTATGTGAGTTCTTTATGACTAATGTTGAGTCCATGGATTATACGCACTCTCACCCTTCCATCATTGCTAGCCTCTTCGGTACCGTGCATTGCCCTTTCTCACCTAGAGAGTTGGTGCAAACTTCGCCGGTGCATCCAAACCCCGTGATACGATACACTCTATCACACATAAGCCTGCTTATATCTTCCTCAAAACTTCCACCATACCTACCTATCATGGCATTTCCATAGCCATTCCGAGATATATTGCCATGCAACTTCCATCATCATCATATACATGACTTGAGCATTCATTGTCATATTGCTTTGCATGATCGTAAGATAGCTAGCATGATTTTTTCATGGCTTGTCCGTTTTTATGTCATTTCTACGCTAGATCATTGCAAATCCCGGTACACCGCCAGAGGCATTCATATCGAGTCGTATATTTGTTCTAGATATCGAGTTGTAATATTGAGTTGTAAGTAAATAAAAGTGTGATGATCATCATTATTAGAGCATTGCCCGAGTGAGGAAAGGATGATGGAGACTATGATTCCCCCACAAGTCGGGATGAGACTTCAGACTTAATGAAAAAAAGAAGAAAGGCCAAAGAATCCCAGATAAAAAAAAGGTGCCAAAGAAGCCCACCAAAAAAAGAGAAAACAAAAAATGAAAGAAAAAGAGAGAAGGGGCAATGTTACTATCCTTTTACCCCACTTGTGCTTCAGAATGGCACCATGTTCTTCATATAGAGAGTCTACTATATTGTCGCTTTCATATACTAGTGGGAATTTTCATTATAGAACTTGGCTTGTATATACCGATGATGGGCTTCCTCAAATGCCCGAGGTCTTCATGAGCAAGCAGGTTGGATGCACACCCACTTAGTTTCAGTTTGAGCTTTTATACACTTATAGCTCTAGTGCATCCGTTGCATGGCAATCCCTACTCCTCACATTGACATCAATGGATGGGCATCTCCATAGACCATTGATTAGCCGCGTCAATGTGAGCCTTTCTCCTTTTTTGTCTTCTCCACATAACCCCCACCATCATATTCTATTCCATCTATAGTGCTATATCCATGGCTCACGCTCATGTATTGCGTGAAAGTTGAAAAAGTTTGAGAATACTGGAGTATGAAACAATTGCTTGGCTAAATCCGGGGTTGTGCATGATTTGAATATTTTGTGTGATGAAGGTGGAGCATAGCCAGACTATATGATTTTGTAGGGATAACTTTCTTTGGCCATGTTGTTTTGAAAAGACATGATTGCTTTGTTAGTACGCTCAAAGTATTATTGTTTTTATGTCAAATGATAGACTATTGCCTTGAATCACTCGTGTCTTAATATTCATGCCATGATTAGATATATGATCAAGATTATGCTAGGTAGCATTCCACATCAAAACTTATCCTTTTATCATTTACCTACTCGAGGACGAGCAGGAATTAAGCTTGGGGATGCGGATACGTCTCCGTCGTATCTATAATGTTTGATTGTTCCATGCCAATATTCTACAACTTTCATATACTTTTGGTAACTTTTTATATTATTTTTGGGACTAACATATTGATCCGAAGGCTCAATGCAGTTCTGTTTGTTGCATGTTTTATGTTTCGCAGAAACCCCATATCAAACGGAGTCCAAACGGGATAAAAAAATGGACGAAGAATATTTTTGGAATATTTGTGATTTTCTGGAAGAAAAATCAACGCGAGACGGTGCCTGAGGGGGCCACGAGGCAGGGGGCGAGCCCCAGGGGGCAGGCGCGCCCCAGACCCTCATGGGCACCACGTAAGGCAGTTGACGCTCTTCTTTTGCCGCAAGAAAGATAATTTTCGTAGAAAAATCTGGGCGAAGGTTTCAACCCAATCGTAGTTACGGATCTCCGGATATAAAAGAAATGGTGAAAGGGCAGAATCTGAGAACGCAGAAACAGAGAGAAGCAGAGAGACAGATCCAATCTCGGAGGGGCTCACGCCCCTCCCACGCCATGGGAGCCAAGGACCAAAGGGGAAACCCTTCTCCCATCTAGGGAGAAGGTCAAGGAAGAATAAGAAGGGGGGCTCTCTCCCTCTTACTTCTGGTGGCGCCGGAACGCCGCCTGGGGCCATCATCATCACCGCGATCTACACCAACACCTCCATCATCTTCACCAACATCTCCATCACCTTCCCCCATATATATTCAGCAGTACACTCTCCTGCAACCCGCTGTACCCTATACTTGAACATGGTGCTTTATGCTTCATATTATTATCCAATGATGTGTTGCCATCCTATGATGTCTGAGTAGATTTTCGTTGTCCTACCGGTGATTGATGAATTGCTATGATTGGTTTAATTTGCTTGTGGTTATTTTGTTGTCCTATGGTGCTCTCTGTGTCGCACAAGCGTGAGGGATTCCCGTTGTAGGGTGTTGCAATATGTTCATGATTCGCTTATAGTGGGTTGCTTGAGTGACAGAAGAATAAACCAAGTAAGGGGGTTGTGGCGTATGGGATAAAGGGGACTTGATGCTTTAATGCTATGGTTGCGGATACTTGCTAGAGTTCCAATCATAAGTTCATATGATCCAAGAAGAGAAAGTATGTTAGCTTATGCCTCTCCCACATAAAACTTACTATCGGTCTAGTAAAGTAGTCAATTGCTTAGGGACAATTTCACAACTCCTACCACCACTTTTCCACACTCGCTATATTTACTTTATTGCTTCTTTATCTAAACAGCCCCTACTTTTTATTTACGTGCTCTTTATTATCTTGCAAACCTATCCAACAACACCTACAAAGTACTTCTAGTTTCATACTTGTTTTAGGTAAATCAAACGCTAAGCGTGCGTAGAGTTGTATCGGTGGTCGATAGAACTTGAGGGAATATTTTTTCTACCTTTAGCTCCTCGTTGGGTTTGACACTCTTACTTATCGAAAGAGGCTACAATTGATCCCCTATACTTGTGGGTTACCATTGCTTTTTAATGGGTTCAATCTTGTGGTGCTCTAATCTAGTGACAATAATGGGACAAGACACATACTGTATTGTTGCCACTAAGGATAAAGTGAAGTTGTATCGTCATGTTGATTGATGTTTTACTGGCTACATTATGTCATCATGCTTATTGCAATGCTCTGTTTCTTGTAAACTTAATACTTCGGGATGCATGCTGGATAGCAGTCTTTGCGTGGAACATTAGTAGTATATGCAGTTGGATTAACGGTCTACTTATCACAGATGTAATACCTATATGAGATTATACCATGAATGATCATAGTCATAAATATAAATATTACTATTGAATCGCTGCCCAACTGTTATTTGCTCACCATGCCACCTGCTTGTTCAAGAGAGATGTCACTAGTGAACCAATGCCCCTAGGTCTACTTTCCATTACTAAATTCTGAAGGAAATATTCCCCAGAGGCAATAATAAAATTGGTATTTTATATTTCCTTATTTAATAATAGATGTTTATTATTCGTGTTAGAATTATATTAACCGGAAACTTGATACATGTGTGGATACATAAACAAAATACCGTGTCCCTAGTAAGCCTCTACTAGACTAGCTCGTTGATCGAAGATGGTTAAGTTTCCTAACCATAGACATGTGTTGTCATTTTATAAACTGGATCACATCATTAGGAGAATGATGTGATTGACAAGACCCATTCGTTAGCTTAGCATCATGATCGTTTAATTTTATTGCTATTGCTTTCTTCATGTCAAATACATATTCATTCGACTATGCGATTACGCAACTCCTGTATACCGGAGGAATGCCTTGTGTGCTATCAAACGTCACAACGTAACTGGGTGATTATGAAGATGCTCTACAGGTATCTCCAAAGGTGTTTTTTGAGTTGGCATAGATCGAGATTTGGATTTGTCACTCTGATTATCCGAGAGGTACCTCTGGGCCCTCTCGGTAATACACATCATAAGAAGCCTTGCAAGCAAAGTGCCTAATGAGTTAGTTGCAGGATGATGTATTAGGGAACGAGTAAAGAGACTTGTCGCTAACGATATTGAACTAGGTATGAAGATATCAACGATCGAATCTTGGGCAAGTACCATACCGATGACAAAGGGAATAACATACGTTGTCATAACGGTTTGATCGATAAAGATCTTCGTAGAATATGTGGGAGCCAATATGAGCATCTAGGTTTCGCTATTGGTTATTGACCAAAGAGGTGTCTCGGTCATGTCTACATAGTTCTCGAACCCGTAGGGACGGCACGCTTAACATTCGACGATGATATTGTATTATATGAGTTATGTGATTTGGTGACCGAATGTTGTTTAGAGTCCCGGTTGAGATCACGGACATGACGAGGAGTCTTGAAATGGTCGAGAGGTAAAGATTGATACATAGGACGATAGTATTCGGACACTAGAAGTGTTCGGAGGGTACCGGGTACATATGGGATTACCCGAGGGGTTACCGGAACCCCCGGAGGGAAGATATGGGCAATATGGGCCATGAGAGGGGAACACACCAGCCCACAAGGGGTGGCACGCCCCCCATGGAAGGAGGCTGAGTGGGATAAGGAAAGAGGGGGTTCGGCCCCCCTTCCTTCTCTCTGCCCCCTTCCCTTTTCTTCTCCGGCAATTATGGAAGGGGGGAGGCCGAATTGGGGAAGACCCCAAGTAGGATTTAGCCTACTTGGGGCGCCCCCTGGCTGCCTCTCCTCCCCTCCCACACACACACACATATATATATATATATATATTATATATATATATGTGAGGAGGGGGGCGCCTAGAACATACAACATCAATTGTTAGCCGTGTGCGGCGCGCCCCTCCACAGTTTACACCCCCGGTCATATTCTCGTGGTGCTTAGGCAAAGCCCTCCGCAGGTCACTTCACCACCACCGTCACCATGCTGTCGTGCTGACGGAACTCATCTACTACATCGTCACCTTGCTGGATCAAGAAGGCGAGGGACGTTGATACGTCTCCAACGTATCTATAATTTTTGATTGTTCCATGCTATTATATTATCCATCTTGGTTGTTTTATGTGCATTTATATGCTATTTTGTATGACTTTTGGGACTAACCTATTAACCTAGAGCCCAATGCCAGATTTCAATTTTTTCCTTGTTTTTGAGTTTTACAGAAAAGGAATACCAAACAGATTCCAAATGACATGAAAATTTACGACGATTTTTTATGGACCAGAAGAAGCCCGCGAAGCAAAAGAGTTGGGTCAGAAGAGTCCCAAGGTCACCACAAGGATGGAGGGCGCGCCTCCTATCTTATCGTTGACTCGTGGACCCCCCTGACGTGAAACCGACGCCAAAAATTCCTATAAGTCCATAAACCCCCAGAAAGAAACCTAGATCGGGAGTTCCGCCGCTGCAGGCCTCTGTAGCCATGAAAAACTCTTGGGACTCTGTTCCGGCACCCTGCCAGAGGGGAAATCCATCACCGGTGGCCATCTTCGTCATCCCGGCGCTCTCCATGACGAGGAGGGAGTAGTTCACCCTTGGGGCTGAGGGTATGTACCAGTAGCTATGTGTTTGATCTCTCTCTTTCTTGTTAGAAATATGCCCTAGAGGAAATAATAAAAGGATTATTATTATATTTCCTTGTTCATGATAATTGTCTTTATTCATGCTATAATTGTATTATCCGGAAATCGTAATACACGTGTGAATACATAGACCATAATATGTCCCTAGTAAGCCTCTAGTTGACTAGCTCGTTAATCAACATATAGTCATGGTTTCCTGACTATGGACATTAGATGCCATTGATAACGGGATCACATCATTAGGAGAATGATGTGATGGACAAGACCCAATTCTAAGCATAGCACAAGATCGTGTAGTTCATTTTGCTAGAGCTTTTCCAATGTCAAGTGTCTTTTCCTTAGACCATGAGATCGTTGTCGGGGCGGCTCTGTGGCCTCGAGCACCTATGGGGCATGGGGGGCCCCTTCTAGTCCGGCAGGGGAGCAGAGGGCATGCGCAGAGCAGATCGAGGTCGGGCGCGCAGGGGAGACGGGCGATTTTTACCCAGCTTCGGGGCTCTCCGGAGAGATAAAACCCCTACTGTTGCTTTGGTGCTTGTATTTGATCTTGCTCGAGCGTGCGAGCGTATGGTGGTGTTGCGTGTGTCGAATGGACCGAACCCCTTCTACGTGCGCATGGGCCTCCCTTTTATAGTCTGAAGGGGGTATCCACAGGTGGCAGCGTAGGAAGAGGGGGTAGAAAGGTAAAAACGCAGGTTGGTACAACAGTGACCAACAGTGTCCCCTACCTAACTCTGACGGCAGGGGACAAGGGCATTTAATGCCCGTCCGGTCGCCCCAACAGTGTAAAGAAATGACCGTTAGGTGAGCCACCGGTTGCCACGATGGCGTCTCTGTCAGCTCCGCTTGCCACCTTGCTCCGCATGGCTGCGCAACGCCTCGCCACGTGCCCCTGGGATGACCCTGGGGTGACACGTCGCTGGATGCGCTGGATTTCGGGTGGCCGCCTTGCCGCGGCAAGTGCCTTGCCGCGGCCCTTCTCTTGTCGTGCCGGCAAGCTTGCCGGCCGTCGGGCCTTGCCGGGACGCGCGGGGCGCCGCGGCAAGTCTTCTAGAGATGTCTTGGTTGGCCTTCCCGGCAAGCTCTTCTTGCCGGGGCCTTCGTTTTCTTGGTTAATACTTTGTTCTTGAATGGTAGTAATAGGAAAGGACGGAGGGTCTTGGCGGGCGTCCGGCAAGCCTTGCCGCGGGGTGCTACGACCACCCGTGCACAAGTTCGGGGTACTAAGGTACCCCTACTTTAGTACACCGACAGGAGCCCCCGGGCCTAGGCCATACACGGTGCCGAGCGCTGTTGGGCCGGGCCCAAAAAAGCATCGGCAGACGCAGCGTGGCACGGGTCCGCCAAAATCGGACTCCGTGCATCGCGCCTCCCGCAACAAAGACGCGTCCGATTGCGGCGTCGTGGGAGGCGTGGGAGATATTCAAGGCGTTCACCCCCGTGATTACGGGGCAGGGTAAGGTCACTTCATCCGTCGCCTCGGCTTCGCCTCCCCGCCACGCGGCTCCCATGCGCGTGGGGTCGTGGGCGGCGAAGGTGGGAAACCGAGCCGTCACGGGCGGAGATGGTGGGCTGGCCCTGCTCCTCTGCCCTCCCCGCGTTCTGATTGGTTGAGCGGGGCGGCCGAGCCCCCACCTCGCTTCTTTAAAAAGGGCGGAAGGGGAGTGCAAAAATCCCGCACTTCCCTCTCTTCTTCTTTCTTCATCTTCTGCTATTCTTCCTCCCATCTGCCATGGAGGGAGGGAACCATGGTCCTTCGTCGGTGGCGGCAAGGGTGGCCACCAGGCAGCACGCCTCCCCCTATCCCGCGCCTGTGGCGGCGGAGCCAGCCACGAGCGGAAGAGGGAGGGGGCGAGGCCGTGGGCGAGGTCGAGGACGTGGTCGAAGTGCTCGGGGGAGAGGCGGTCGGGGTGGTGCGCCACCTCCGTCTCCGCCGGCAGCTCCTCTCCTCGAGGCGGTCCACACCGGGGATGACCCCTGGGAGTTCTTCATCAAGCTGCGCCGGGCCCCGCGTCGCCGCCTCCGGCCGGCCCGTTCGCGAGCCTTGATGGGCGGACCCTTGAGATGCTTGGAGTTGCGCATGAGGGGCTGTGGGATTAGCGGCACTCGGGTTAGTGTAGTATCCCCAGCCCCCGGCGTGATGTTCTTCGATTGAGGGTGGAAGACGTTCGCTCGCATCCACAGCTTGACGGCGGGGTTTACCCTCTATTTTAAGTTAATGGAGGGTGACCTTCTCGCCGTCAAGGTCTTCGGGGACTCCAGCACTCGGGCGAGATGCTGCGTGGACAGCTCCTCCGATAGCGAAGGCCCCTCCTCGAGCGAGAGTGGCAAGGAGGGGAGCGACAACGACGACGAGGACGGCGGGTCCGACTAGGCGTCGGCCGTCGCCTCGTGCGCCACCGGCGACCCCATCATCCGGTCGCCGCCTTCGAACTCCCCGGGCCGTCTCCTTGGGCGGTGGCGTGAGGAGGCTGCGGAAGAGGAAGAGGGTGGCGGAAAGGCCGTCAAGTCGGCGTCTGAGGCGGCGCGCCTCAACAGCGTGCTGACGTCCTGCCGCCCCATCTTCGAGCTCTGCCTCCGGCGCCTCCGTCTCCGCCAAGCTCCTGGCCGGCCCCAGGAAGTTCTCTTGGTGTCTTCTGGCACCCGTAGCTCACCTAGGCGCCCCTTTTGCCCTCCCCGGCAAGCTTCTCTTGCCGGGGCCTCCTTGACCTACCTCGTGAAGAGAGAAACAGGAGAGGGATTACGGGCATCTTATATTTTAATTTGTAAGCCTTCGGGCCACTGTCGGTGTACTAAAGTAGGGGTACCTTAGTACCCTGAACTTGTGCATGGGCGGTCGTAGCACCCCGCGGCAAGGCTTGCCGGACGCCCGCCAAGACCCAACGTCATTTCCTATTACTACCATTCAAGAACAAAGTATTAACCAAGAAAACGAAGGCCCCGGCAAGAGGAGCTTGCCGGGAAGGCCAACCAAGGCATCTCCACAAGACTTGCCGCGGCGCCCCGCGCGTCCCGACAAGGCCCGACGGCCGGCAAGCTTGCCGGCACGACAAGAGAAGGGCCGTGGCATGGCACTTGCCGCGGCAAGGCGGCCACCCGAAATCCAGCGCATCCAGCGACGTGTCACCCCATGGTCATCCCAGGCACGCGTGGCGAGCGTGCGCAGCCATGCGAGCAAGGTGGCAAGCGGAGCTGACGAGACGCCCATCGTGGGCAACCGGTGGCTCACCTAACGGTCGCTTTTTACACTGTTATGAGCGACGGACGGGCATTAAATGCCCTTGTCCCCGTACCGCCGAGTTAGGTAGGAGACATTGTTGGTCATCAAGTACCAACCTGCGTTTTACCTTTCTACCCCTCTTCCCACGCTGCCACTGTGGATACCCCTTCAGACTATAAAGGGAGGCCCATGCGCACGTAGAAGGGGTTCGTCCATTTGACACACGCAACACCACCATACGCCGCACGCCGAGCAAGATCAAATACAAGCACCAAAGCAGCAAGGGGTTTTATCTCTCCGGAGAGCCCAAGTTGGGTAAAATCGCCTGCCTCCCCTCGCTGCGTTCGACCTCGACCGCTCACAGACGCCCGCTTCCCCTACCGGACTAGAAGGGGCCCCCCGTGCCCCATAGGTGCTCGAGGCCACAGAGCCGCCCCGACATCTTTGGCGCGCCAGGTAGGGGAGCACGTCGAGGTTGTGAGCATCTGATCCGGTCCCCGCGCGCGCTGCATCAACACCTTCATCAACATGCCACCGAAGAAGAAGCCTTCGGAGGTGGCCGCTCCGTCTATATCGATTCCGCCACCACCGCCGGAGCCAACGGGCGGTGGAGTGGACGCCGGCGGAGGAGCGGGCGCCGACGGTGAGTCTCACGTCGTCACGGGTCCAAAACAAGGCCCATAGCGTCGGCGATCGCAGACACCGCACCTTCCCGGGAGGTGCAAGGTCGGCAACGCCCGGTGCTCCTAGCACCATGCTCGTGTTGGAACAAGGCCAAGCTGGTGGGTCGTGGGGCGCTTCGGTCAGCATGCTGCCGCATCTTTGGCGCGAAGCGGTACGGCCGCCCGGATGGGGTGTTGCACCTCCCAATCGAGGGAGTCCGAGCACATCCGTTCCTCGCGCCGCTTAAATCGCCGCCACCCAAGACAGCAGAGGAAGCGCTTGCGAGCCCAGCTGCCTCTAGACTACCCTCGGCGCCGCACAAGATCGGCGACGGAGGATGACCATATCTGATCTCATCGGCCGCCAGCGGCGATAAGCCCGGCAACCGAAGCGCATCAAGGCCCGGCAAGCGCCCGGTATGGCCGACGCCGACAAGACCGCTGGAGGGCCCACCTCCGTACACTCCCAGCCCCGAAGGCCAAGATCGCCGGCTCGTCGGACCAACCCCGACGGCGACTCCACCGCGTCGTCGGACCCGCGGACTCGCCGTGATCAACGCCATATTCTCCAAGAACGACGACACGAAGACGCTCGCACTCCCATAGAGCGCAGAAGGGAAGTGCGACGTCAATCCGACCAGCGCGCTGGGCCCACTGATGATATGCATGCATCGGGGAACCAAGCGACTTGCGTCTGCGCGGGTTGCCTGCGTTCACCCACGAGCGCGGCAAGTCGGTGGCCCAAAACCAAGAACTTCAAGCCGACGTGCGAGAAGTACGATGGCGGGATACATCCATCGGAGTTCCTCAGCATCTACACCATCGCGGTGCGAGCTGCGAAGCGACGAGAAGATCTCGCCAACTACTTCCGGCCGGTGCTCAAGCCCAACGCCGATCTTGGCTCATGCACTTGCCGGACGGTTCCATCTCTTCATGGGTGGACTGTGCCATCGGTTTGTCGGTGCCTTCACGGTGGCCACAAGCCTCATGGCGGAGAGTGACCTCCACTTGCTCGCCCGGAAGGAGGAGAGCCCTAGCAAGTACATACAGGATTCAGCCGGTGCGGCGCAACATCCCGCACGTCCACCCTGCCGCGGTTATTAGCGCGTTCCATCAGAACGTGCGTAACCGCAGGATGAGGGAGGAGATGGCGATGTGCAAGATCAGAGACGTCAGTGAGCTCTATGCTCTGGCCGACAAGTGTGCACGGGCTGAGGAGGGGAGGAAAATTCCCGGAGAGATTGCAAGAGCAGAAGGGTCTGACAGTGAGGATGCCGCCCCGGCAAGGAAGAACCGGCGGCGGAACAACAAGAAGAGAAAGGCCAAGGATGTGCTAGCCATCGAGCATTCCGGCAACGGAGGCGGCTCCGACAAGGCCAAAGCCGATCACTCCGGCGAGGCTGTGGTAGCCGCCGACAAGCAGGATGGCTCCGGCAAGCGATATTGCAAGATTCACCGCACCAAGGGCCATGATCTCCAAACCTGCAAGAAAGTCGGCGGATGGCGAAGCTCTGAAAGCTGAGTATGAGCGCCCGATAAGGAGAGAGCCCAGGAGGTGGCGGAGGATCGGCAAGAAGCTTCCCCCGGGAGGGCACTGCTGGCAAGCCAAGCCGGCAAGGAGACAGGCCTCCCGTGGCGCGACAAGAGCGAAGATGAAGATGAGGATGATGAGATGGAGGAAGATGAGATGATGACCAAGAGTTTGAAGGCAACAGAGGTGTTGTGCATCGACGGGCGCCTCTCTGCACACCTCGCACCGCCAACTCAAGCGGTGGTGCGAGAGGTAAATCGCAGCAGCTGTCCGCCGAGGCGCCGAAGCCTCAAGTGGTCCAGACGCCTATCATCTTCGACGTTGAGGACCACCCGATCGCATCACTACAAATCGGGTGCTTGCCGATGTTGGTCTCACCAACAATCCGCAACCTCAAGGTCACGAAGATGTTGGTTGACGGCGGGGCCGGCCTGAACCTGATTTCCTCCGCAGTGCTCAAGAAGCTCCAGATCCCCGACAGCGAGCTCGAAGAAATTGGTACCTTTCAAGGGATAAATCCGGGAAGGAGCAAGCCCAAGGGGAAGATCACGCTGCCGGTAACGTTTGACAGCAAGCTGAACTTCAGGACAGAAAGGGTCACATTCGATGTTGTTGATATCCCATTACCCTACAATGGGATACTCGGCCGACCAGCGCTTGCCAAGTTCATGGCAGCCTCTCATTACGCGTCTAACGTGCTCAAGATGCTGGTCCGTTAAGTGTCATCTCTGTCCAAGGCGACAAGAAGGATGCACTTATCTGCACCGACAAGATCTACTGAACAAAGACGGCGCGGCAGAGTGCAAGCCACTTGCTTGAAGCTCCCCCGGGAAGAAGAAAGTCAAGTCCGGCAAGAGCAGCTCGATGCCCACTCGGCAAACGCACCTCCCAGTGCTGCTTGCTGCCGTCGAGGCCTTTCATCGAGCTCCACCGGCAAGTGCAAGAAGACAAAGGCAGATCTACCAGAGACTAAGCCCGGCAAGAACAGCTCTGGTGCCTGCTCCGGCAAGCACGCCTCTCCGGAGTGCCGCGCTGCCGTCGAGGATGCGCCATCGAGCTCCACCGGCCAGTAGGGCGAAGAAAGCGTCCAGTTTCGAGCTTTTGAATTGTATTCCTTGAGAATCCGTACCTTGTATGAAGAACCTGCGCGCAAAAGGGTTGAATCGTGGCTAAGTTGCACCCTTGATCTGTTTCGAGTCCGCTCAACAATGAAAGCACGCTGCGACTAGCCCGACGAGTTCTTCCTGCCGGAAGCAACACCGCCAGCGGGCTGCTGATGTCCTGCACTCAGCAAGTGTGTTCGCGCCGGCGGGTTCCCTGAAAGCGTGAGGGCGAAAACATACAAGGGAGGAAGTCAAGGGAGAAGTGCGGCCTCGCCGGATCACGGAAGACGGAAAAGCTAAGTCGCCCGAGCTTGAGTACAGAGCACTTTTCAATTTTAAGCTTTTATGTTATATTCCTCGAACGTTCGTCCCTTGTACGAAAAACCTGTGCGCGGAGGAGCCAACTCATGGTTAAGTTGCGCCCTTGCTTTGTTTCCAAGTCCGCTAAACAATACAAGTCTTGTTGCAATCGGCCGAGAAGGTTTCTTGCCGGAAACAACACCGCCAAAGAAGTTGCGATGTTCCGTGACTCGACAAGTGTGTTAGCGCCGGCAGGTTACCTAGAAGCGTAGGGTTAAAAAAATGTACAAGGGATGTAATGAAGTAGAGGACGTAACATAGCAAGCCTTGCCGTGGGACGTCCTTCGTATGGAAAACTTGTGCGCAGAGGAGCTGACTCGCGGCTGAATTGCACCCTTGATTTGTTTCCGAGTCCGCTCGACAATGAAAGTGCGTTGCAACTAGCCCGACGAGGTTTCTTGCCGGAGGCAACACCGCCAGCAGGCTGCTGATGTTCCGCACTCAGCAAGTGTGTACGCACCGGCAAGTCCCCTAAAAAGCGTAGAGTGTAAACATATGAAGGGCGAAGCATGGCATTGCGTTGCCCAACAGTCACGCCACGAAAGAGTAACTTATTACGGCGCTGTCTCAGATATTTTCATGACCATAATAACAGCACCAAGGAAAAACCAGAAGGGCGCACTGGCGCAGGGGCCCCGGCAAACCGGTTTCGCTGGGGGCTGCAAGTACCGAAGTTCCTTTGCGGCAGGCCAGGATCCTCAGAGGCCGCAGTGTCAGCGACATGGGCAAGGAAAGGCGCACCGGAACCTAGGTCTCGGCGGAGCCAGAGTTGCCGGGGGCTGCAAACGCCAAGATTCATCCCTGGCGGACCAGAGTCGCAGGGGGCTGCGGTATCAGATAAGTTTTTCATCCCTCGTCATGCATCCTCTTATGGGCGGGGAATCGCGCTGCGCCCCTCGAACTAACGTGCCTTTGTATGAAAAACTGCGGCGCGAGGAGCGAATCATGACCAAGTTGCGCCCTTGATTTGTTTCCGAGTCCGCTCAACAATACAAGCGCGCTGCAACTGGCCCGACAAGGTTTCTTGCCGGAAACAACACCGCCAGCAGGCTGCTGATGTTCCACACTCAGCAAGTGTGTTAGCGCCGACAAGTTCCCTAGAAGCGTAGGGTAAAAACGTACAAGGCACAAAAATCAAGTAAAGGACATAATCCGGCAAGCATTCCCCTCCTTTCATTAAAAAACATCCCAATTTAGTACAAGTCCATAGAGGATGAAAACATGATAGAGAGGATTACAGATTTTAAATGCAGCTAAGGCCCAAGGCTTACAAATTAAAATATAAGATGCCCGTAATCCTCTCCTGCTTCTCTTCGAGAGGTAGGTCAAGGAGGCCCCGGCAAGAGAAGCTTGCCGGGAGGGCAAGGGCGCGCTAGGTGAGCTACGGGTGCCGAAGACACCAACAGAACTTCCGGGCCGCCAGAGCTTGGCGGAGACGGAGGCGCCGGAGGCAGAGCTCAAGACGGGCGGCAGGACGTCAAGACTGCTGTCGAGGGCGCCTCGCCTCGATTCGACTTGATGGCCTTGCCGCCACCCTCTTCCTTCTTCCGCAGCCTCCTCGCCCAAATTACCAAGGAGACGGCCCCGGAGTTGAAGGCCGGCGACCCGGATGATGGGGTCGCCGGTGGCGCACGAGGCGACGGCCGACGCCTAGTCGGACCCGCCGTCCTCGTCGTCGCTGTCGCTCCCCTCCTCGTCACTCTCGCTCGAGAAGGGGCCTTCGCTATCGGAGGAGCTGTCCACGCAGCATCTCGCCTGGGTGCCGGAGTCCCCGAAGACCTTGACGGCGAGAAGGTCACCCTCCATTAACTTAAAATGGAGGGTAAACCCCGCCGTCAAGCTGTGGATGCGGTCGAACGACTTCCACCCTCGATCGATCGAAGAAGATCGTGTAGTTCATTTTGCTAGAGCTTTTCCAATGTCAAGTGTCTTTTCCTTAGACCATGAGATCGTTGTCGGGGCGGCTCTGTGGCCTCGAGCACCTATGGGGCACGGGGGGCCCCTTCTAGTCCGGCAGGGGAGCGGAGGGCGTGCGCAGAGCAGATCGAGGTCGGGCGCGCGGGGGAGACGGGCGATTTTTACCCAGCGTCGGGCTCTCCGAGAGATAAAACCCCATCGCTGCTTTGGTGCTTAGATTTGATCTTGCTCGAGCGTGCGGCGATGGTGGTGTTGCGTGTGTCGAATGGATCAACCCCTTCTACGTGCGCATGGGTCTCCCTTTATAGTCTCAAGGGGTATCCACAGTGGCAGCGAGGGAAGAGGGGGTAGAAAGGTAAAACGCAGGTTGGTACAACAAAGACTAACAAAGGTCTCCTACCTAACTCGACGGGGGGATGAGGAGTCTGGACTAGGGGTGTCCGGATAGCGGACTATCAATATCCGCCGGACTCCTGCATCACGAAGATAGAAGATTGAAGACTCGGCTCGTGTCCCAAGGTACTTTACTTGGAGTGGAAGGCAAGCTTGGCAATACGGATATGTAGATCTCCTACCATTGTAAC
This sequence comes from Aegilops speltoides, assembly GCA_021437245.1. Lineage (NCBI taxonomy): Eukaryota > Viridiplantae > Streptophyta > Magnoliopsida > Poales > Poaceae > Aegilops > Aegilops speltoides. The sequence goes on from CM038144.1 coordinate 439,038,009, forward strand.
CGACTACTGTGTAACCCTAGCCTCTCCGGTGTCTATATAAACCGGAGGGCTTTAATCCGTAGGATGTAACATTACATCTCAACAATCATACCATAGGCTAGCTTCTAGGGTTTAGCCTCATTGATCTCATGGTAGATCTACTCTTGTACTACCCATATCATCAATATTAATCAAGCAGGGACGTAGGGTATTACCTCCATCGAGAGGGCCTGAACTCAGGTAAAAACATTGTGTCCTCGCCTCCTGTTACCATCCGCCTAGACGCACGCCGGGACCCCTACCCGAGATCCGCCGGTTTTGACACCGACAGGGGACAAGGGCATTTAATGCCCATCCGGTCGCCTAACAATGTAAGAAACGACCGTTAGGTGAGCCACGGTTGCCACGATTGCGTGCGTGTCACCCAAACTTGCCACCTTGTTCCGCATGGCTGCGCGAACGCCGCCACGCGCCCACGGATGACACTGGGGTGACACGCCGCTGGATGCGCTGGATTTCGGTGGCGCCTTTGCCGCTGCAAGTGCCTTGCCGACCCTTCTCTTGTCGTGCCGCAAGCTTGCGGCCGTCGGGCCTTCTTGCCGGACGCGCGGGCGCCGCGGCAAGTCTTCTGGATATGCCTTGGTTATTTTCCCGCAAGCTCCTCTTGCCGGGCCTTCGCTTTTGGTTAATACTTTGTTCTTGAATGGTAGTAATAGGAAATGACGGAGGGTCTTGGCGGGCGCCCCGCAAGCCTTGCAGCTGGGTGCTTACGATCGCGTGCAGACAAGTTCGGGTACTAAGGTACCCCTACTTTAGTACACCGGCAGAGCCCCGGGCTCGGGCCATACACGGCGGTGCGCCGAAGCGCCAGGCCAGCCCAAAATAAAGGTATGGGCACGCGTGGCTGGGGTCCGCCAAAATCGACTCCGTGCCCACCGCGCCCTCCCCGAACGGCACGCGTCGATTGCGGCGTCGTGGAGGCGGGAGATATTCATATGCTTCACCCCGTGATTACGGGCAGGGTAAGGTCACTTCATCCGTCGCCTCGGCTTTCCCGCCACGCTGCTCCCATGCTGCGGGGGTCGGGCGGCGAAGGTGGGAAACCGAGCCGTCACGGGCGGAGATGGTGGGCCGGCCTGCTCCTCCGCCCTCCCAGCCTCGATTGGTTGAGCGGGCGGCGAGCCCCACCTCGCTTCTTTAAAAAGGGCGGAAGGAGTGCAAAAATCCGCACTTCCTCTCTTCTTCTTTCTTCATCTTCTGCTATTCTTCCTCCCATCTGCCTTGGAGGAAGGGAACCCTGGTCCTTCGTCGGTGGCGGCAAGGGTGGCCACCAGGCAGCGCGCCTCCCCCTATCCCGCGCCTGTGGCGGCGGAGCCAGCCACGAGGGGAAGAGGGAGGGGCGAGGCCGTGGGCGAGGTCGAGGACGTGGTCGAAGTGCTCGGGGGAGAGGCGGTCGGGGTGGTGCGCCACCTCCGTCTCCGCCGGCAGCTCCTCTCCTCGAGGCGGTCCACACCGGGGATGACCCCTGGGAGTTCTTCATCAAGCTGCGCCAGGCCCTCGTCGCCGCCTCGGCTTCCGCCCCGTTCATGCGGCGAATGGAGCTGGACCCGCCGAGATGCTGGAGTTGCGCATGAGGGGCTGCGGATTAGCGGCACTTTCGGGTTAGTGTCGTATCCCGGCCCGGCGTGATGTTCTTCGATCGAGGGTGGAAGACGTTCGCGCATCCACAGCTTGACGACGGGGTTTACCCTCCATTTTGTTAATGGAGGGTGACCTTCGCCAAGGGTCTTGGGACTCCGCACCGGGTGAGATGCTGCGTGGACAGCTCCTCCGATATGCGAAGGCCCTCCTCGAGCGAGTGGACGAGGAGGGGAGCGACACGACGACGAGGACGGCGGGTCCGACTAGGCGCTTGCCGTCGCCTCGTCGTGCATCGGCGACTCCCATCATCCGGTCGCCGGCCTTCGAACTCCCCGGGCCGTCTCCTTGGGCGGCCGGCATAGGAGGCTGCGGAAGAGGAAGAGGGTGGCGGCAAGGCCGTCAAGTCGAGTACGAGGGCGAGGCGCCCTCGACAGCAGGCCGACGCCCCGCCGCCCCATCTTCGAGCTCGCCTCCGCGCCTCCGCCTCCGCCAAGCTCTGGCCGCCCCGGAAGTTCTCTTGGTGTCTTCGCACCTGTAGCTCACCTAGGCGCCCTTTGCCCTCCCGGCAAGCTTCTCTTGCCGGGCCTCCTTGACCTACCTCCTGAAGAGAGAAACTGGAGAGGGATTACGGGCATCTTATATTTTAATTTGTAAGCCTTCGGGCCTTAGCTGCATTTAAAATCTTAATCCTCTCTATCATGTTTTTCATCCTCTATGGACTTGTACTAAATTGGGATGTTTTTTAATGAAAGGCGGGGAATGCTTGCCGGATTATGTCCTTTACTTGATTTTTGTGCCTTGTACATGTTTACCCTATGCTTCTAGGGAACTTGCCGGTGCTAACACACTTGCTGAGTGCGGAACATCAACAGCCTGCTGGCGGTGTTGTTTCCGGCAAGAAACCTTGTCGGGCCAGTTGCAACGCGCTTGTATTGTTGAGCGGACTCGGAAACAAATCAAGGGCGCAACTTGGCCGCGATTCGGCTCCTCCGCGCACAGGTTTTTCATACAAGGCACGTTCGTTCGAGGACGCAGCTTCGCATTCCCCCGCCCATAAGAGGATGCATGACGAGGGATGAAAAACTTATCTGATACCGTAGCCCCCTACGACTCTAGTCCGCCGGGGATGAATCTTGGCGTTTGCAGCCCCCGGCAACTCTGGCTCCGCCGAGACCTAGGTGCCGGTGTGCCTTTCCTTGCCCTTGTCGCTGACGCTGCGGCCTCCGAGGATCCTGGCCTGCCGCCAAGGAACTTGGTACTGCAGCCCCAAAAAAACCGGTTTGCGGGGCCCTCGCGCCATCGGCGCCTTACAGTTTTTCCTTGGTGCTGTTATTATGGTCATGAAAATATCTGAGACAACGCCGTAATAAGTTACTCTTTCGTGGCGTGACTGTTGGGCAACGCAATGCCATGTTTCGCCCTTCGTATGTTTACACTCTACGCTTTTTAGGGGACTTGCCGGTGCGTACACACTTGCCGAGTGCGGAACATCAGCAGCCCGCTGGCGGTGTTGCCTCCGGCAAGAAACCTCGTCGGGCTAGTTGCAACGCACTTTCATTGTCGAGCGGACTCGGAAACAAATCAAGGGTGCAATTCAGCCGCGAGTCAACTCCTCTGTGCACAAGTTTTCCATACGAAGACGTCCCACGGCAAGGCTTGCTATGTTACGTCCTCTACTTCATTACATCCCTTGTACGTTTTTTTTAACCCTACGCTTCTAGGTAACCTGCCGACGCTAACACACTTGCTGAGTGCGGAACATCAGCAGCCTGCTGGCGGTGTTGTTTCTGGCAAGAAACCTTCTCGGGCCAGTTGCAGCGCACTTGTATTGTTGAGCGGACTCGGAAACAAAGCAAGGGCACAACTTAACCACGAGTTGGCTCCTCCGCGCACAGGTTTTTCGTACAAGGGACGAACGTTCGAGGAATATAACATAAAAGCTTAAAACTGAAAAGTGCTCTGTACTCAAGCTCGGGCGACTTAGCTTTTCCGTCTTCCGTCATCCGGCGAGGCCGCACTTCTCCCTTGACTTCCTCCCTTGTATGTTTTCGCCCTCACGCTTCGGGAACCATGGCCGCCAACACACTTGCCGAGTGCAGACATCAAGAGCCATTGGCGGTGTTGCTTCCGGCAGGAAGAACTCGTCGGGCTAGTTGCAGCGCGCTTTCATCGTTGAGCGGACTCGAAACAGATCAAGGGTGCAACTTAGCCACGATTCAACCCTTCTGCGCGCAGGTTCTTCATACAAGGTACGGATTCTCAAGGAATACAATTCAAAAGCTCGAAACTGGACGCTTTCTTCGCCCTACTGGCCGGTGGAGCTCGATGGCACATCCTCGACGGCAGCGCGGCACTCCGGAGAGGCGTGCTTGCCGGAGCAGGCACCAGAGCTGTTCTTGCCGGGCTTAGTCTCTGGTAGATCTGCCTTTGTCTTCTTGCACTTGCCGGTGGAGCTCGATGGTGCGTCCTCGACGGCAGCGCAGCACTCCGGGGAGGTGCGTTTGCCGGAGTGGGCATCAGAGCTGCTTTTGCCGGACTTGACTTTCTTCTTCCCCCGGGGAGCTTCAGCGGCAAGTGGCTTGCACTCTGCCGGCTCTTTGCTTCCGGTAGATCTTGTCGGTGCAGATAAGTGCATCCTTCTTGTCGCCTTGGACAGAGATGACACTTAACGGACCAGCATCTTGAGCACGTTATGCAGCGTAATGAGAGGCTGCCATGAACTTGGCAAGCGCTGGTCGGCCGAGTATCCCATTGTAGGGTAATGGGATATCAACAACATCGAATGTGACCCTTTCGTCACGAAGTTCAGCTCGCTGCCAAACGTTACGCGGCGTGATCTTCCCTTGGGCTTGCTCCTTCCGGATTTATCCCTTGAAAGGTACCAGTTTCTTGAGCTCGCTATCGGGATCTGGAGCTTCTTGAGCACCGCGGAGGAAATCAGGTTCAGCCGCCCCGCCACAACCAACATCTTCGTGACCTTGAGGTTGCGGATTGTTGGTGAGACCAACATCGGCAAGCACCCGACCGGTGATGCGATCGGGTGGTCCTCAACGTCGAAGATGATGGGCGTCTTGGACCACTTCAGAGCTTGCGCGCCTTGACGGACGGCTCACTGCATTTACCTCTCGCACCCACCGCTTGAGTTGGCGGTGCGAGGTGTGCGAGAGGTGCCCCGTCGATGCACAACACCTCTGTTGCCTTCCTCAAACTCTTGGTCATCACCTCATCTTCCTCCATCTCATCATCCTCATCTTCATCTTCGCTCTTGTCGCGCCACGGGAGGCTCGTCTCCTTGCCGCTGCTTGGCCTTGCAGTGCCCTCCACAGGCGGGAAGCTTCTTGTCGGATCCTCTGCCACCTCCTGGGCTCTCTCCTTATCGCGCGCCAGTACTCAGCTTTCTTTAGCTCCGCCATCTGCTCGACTTTCTTGCAGGTTTGGAGATCATGGCCCTTAGTGCGGTGAATCTTGCAATATCGCTTGCGGAGCCATCACGCTTGTCGGCGGCTACCACAACCTCGCCGAGTCATCGGCTTTGGCCTTGTTGGAGCCGCCTCCGTTCTTAATGCTCGACGGCTAGCACATCCTTGGCCTTTCTCTTCTGTTGTTCCGCGGTTCTTCCTTGCCGGGCGGCATCCTCACCGCTCGCACCCTTACGCTCCTGCAATCTCTTCGAATTTTCCTCCCTCCTCAGCCCGTGCACACTTGTCGGCCAGAGCATAGAGCTCGCTGACGTCTCTGATCTTGCACATCACCATCTCCTCCCTCATCCTGCGGTTACGCACATTCTGATGGAACGAGCTAATAACCGCGGCGAGGTGGACGCTCAGGATGTTGCGCCGCACTGCTGAATCTCTGTATGTACTTGCGTAGGCTCTCCCTCCTTCGACGAGCAAGTGGAGGTCACTCTCCGGCCATGAGGCTTGTGGCCACCGTGAAGGCGCCGACAAACTGATGGCACAGGTCCGCCCATGAAGAGATGGAACCGTCCGGCAAGTGCATGAGCCAAGATCGACGTTGGGCTTGAGCACCGCCGAAGTAGTTGGCGAGATCTTCTCGTCGCGCCCGGCAGCTGCACCACGATGGTGTAGATCTTTGAGAACTCCGATGGATGTATCCTGCCATCGTATTTCTCGCACGCCCGCTTGAAGTTCTTGGTTTTGGGCCATCGGACTTGCCGCAGCTCGCGGGTGAACGCAGGGCAACTGCCGCGTCTGACAAGTCGCTGGTTCTCTGATGCATGCATATCAATAGTGGGCCCAGCGCGCTGGTCGGATTGACGTCGCGCTTCCCTTCTGCGCTCGATGCGAGTGCGAGCGTCTTCGTGCCGTCGTTCTTGGAGAACGTGGTGTTGATCACGGCGAGTCCGCGGGTCCGACGACGCGGTGGATTCGCCGTCGGGGTTGGTCCGATGAGCCGGCGATCTTGGCCTTCGGGGCTGGGAGTTTACGGAGGTGGCCCCTCCAGCGGTCTTGTCGACGTCGGCTTGCGCCTGGGCGCCTTGCCGGGGCCTTGATGCGCTCGGTTGCCGGGGCTTGTCGCCGTTAAGCGGCGATGAGGCAGATATGGTCATCCTCGATCGTCGATCTTGTGCGGCGCCGAGGGTAGTCTAAAGCAGTGGGCTCGGGCGGCGCTTCCTCTCGCTGTCTTAGGTGGCGGCGGCGGCGAAGCGCGCGAGGAACGGATGTGCTCGGACTCCCTCTTTGGATTGGGAGGTGCAACACCCGTCCGGGCGACAAATACCTCGCTTCGCGCCAAAGATGCGGGCGTGCATGCGACCTCGGCGTCCCGCGACCCACCAGCTTGGCCTTGTTCCAGCGAGCACGGTGCTAGGAGCACCGGGCGTTACCGACCTTGCACCTCTGGGAAGGTGCGGTGTCTGCCGATCGCCGGCGCTTGCGGGCCTTGTTTTTGGACCCGGTGACGACGTGAGTCCCACCGTCGGCGCCCGCTCCTCCGCCGGCGTCCACTCCACCGCCCGTTGGCTCTGGCGGCGGTGGCGGAATCGATGTAGACGGAGCGGCCACCTCCGAAGGCTTCTTCTTCGGTGGCATGTTGATGAAGGTGTTGATGCAGCACGCGCGGGGACCGGATCAGATGCTCACAACCTCGACGCGCTCCCCTACCTGGCGCGCCAAAGATGTCGGGGCGGCTCTGTGGCCTCGAGCACCTATGGGGCACGGGGGGGCCCTTTTAGTCCGGCAGGGGAGCGGAGGGCGTGCGCAGAGCAGATCGAGGTCGGGCGCGCGGGGGAGACGGGCGATTTTACCCGGCGGGGCTCTCGGAGAGATAAAACCCCTCTGCTGCTTTGGTGCTTGTATTTGATCTTGCTCGGCGTGCGGCGTATGGTGGTGTTGCGTGTGTCGAATGGACCGAACCCTTCTACGTGCGCATGGGCCTCCCTTTTATAGTCTGAAGGGGGTATCCACAGGTGGCAGCGTAGGAAGAGGGGGTAGAAAGGTAAAAACGTAGGTTGGTACAACAGTGACCAATAGTGTCTCCTACCTAACTCTGACGGCAGGGGACAAGGGCATTTAATGCCCGTCCGGTCGCCCCAACAGTGTAAAGAAACGACCGTTAGGTGAGCCACCGGTTGCCACGATGGCGTCTCTGTCAGCTCCGCTTGCCACCTTGCTCCGCATGGCTGCGCAACGCCTCGCCACATGCCCCTGGGATGACCCTGGGGTGACACGTCGCTGGATGCGCTGGATTTCGGGTGGCCGCCTTGCCGCGGCAAGTGCCTTGCCGCGGCCCTTCTCTTGTCGTGCCGGCAAGCTTGCCGGCCGTCGGGCCTTGCCGGGACGCGCGGGGCGCCGCGGCAAGTCTTCTGGAGATGCCTTGGTTGGCCTTCCCGGCAAGCTCCTCTTGCCGGGGCCTTCGTTTTCTTGGTTAATACTTTGTTCTTGAATGGTAGTAATAGGAAATGACGGAGGGTCTTTGCGGGCGTCCGACAAGCCTTGCCGCGGGGTGCTACGACCGCCCGTGCACAAGTTCGGGGTACTAAGGTACCCCTACTTTAGTACATCGACAATCGTGTAACTCCCGGAAATCGTAGGAGTGCTTTGGGTGTACCAAACGTCACAACATAACTGGGTGACTATAAAGGTGCACTACAAGTATCTCCGAAAGTGTCTATTGGGTTGACACAGATCAAGACTGGGATTTGTCACTCCGTATGACGGAGAGGTATCTCTGGGCCCACTCAGTAATGCATCATCATAATGAGCTCAAAGTGACCAAGTGTCTGGTCACGGGATCATGCATTACGGTACGAGTAAAGTGACTTGCCGGTAACGAGGCTGAACGAGGTATTGGGATACCAAAGATCGAGTCTCGGGCAAGTAACGTACCGATTGATAATGGGAATTGTATACGGGGTTGATTGAATCCTTGACATCGTGGTTCATCCGATGAGATCATCGAGGAGCATGTGGGAGCCAACATGGGTATCCAGATCCCGCTGTTGGTTATTGACCGGAGAGCCGTCTCGGTCATGTCTACGTGTCTCCCGAACACGTAGGGTCTACACACTTAAGGTTCGATGACGCTAGGGTTGTGGAGATATGAGTATGCAGCAAACCGAAAGTTGTTCGGAGTCCTGGATGAGATCTCGAACGTCACGAGGAGTTCCGGAATGGTCCGGAGGTAAAGAATAATATATAGGAAGTGCAGTTTTGGGGGTCACCGGTATTGTACCGGGACCAACGGAAGGGTCCCGGGGATCCACCGGGTGGGGCCACCTATCCCGGAGGGGCCGTGGGCTGAAGTGGGGAGGGGACCAGCCCCTGGTGGGCTGGTGCACCCCCCTGGGCCCCACTCTGCGCCTAGGGTTGGGAACCCTAGGGGAGGGGGCGCCTCTACTTGCCTTGGGGGGCACTCCACCCCCCTTGGCCGCCGCCCCCCTAGAGATCCCATCTCTAGGGCCGGCGCCCTGGGGCCTATATAAGGAGGGGAAGGAGGCAGCCGCACCTCAAGTCTTGGCGCCTCCTCTCCCTCGCTACACCTCTCCTCTCAGGCTCGTGAGCTCTGCGGAACTTCTGCTGCATCCACCACCACGCCGTCGTGCTGCTGGATCTTCATCAACCTCTCCTTCCCCCTTGCTGGATCAAGAAGGAGGAGACGTCATCCGCTCCGTACGTGTGTTGAACACGGAGGTGTTGTCCGTTCAACACTTGGTCATCGGTGATTTGGATCACGATGAGTACGACTCCCTCAACCCCGTTCTCTTGAATGCTTCCGCTCGCGATCTACAAGGGTATGTAGATGCACTCCTATCACTCGTTGCTAGATGAACTCATAGATGGATCTTGGTGAAACCGTAGGAAAATTTTATTTTCTGCAATGTTCCCTACAGTGGCATCATGAGCTAGGTCTATGCGTAGTTCTCTATTGCACGAGTAGAACACAAATTTGTTGTGGGCATAGATGTTCTCAACTTTCTTGCCGCTACTAGTCTTATTTTGCTTCAGCGGTATTGTGGGATGAAGCGGCCCGGACCGACCTTACACGTACGCTTACGTGAGACAGGTTCCACCGACTGACATGCACTAGTTGCATAAGGTGGCTAGCTGGTGTCTGTCTCTCCCACTTTAGTTGGAGCGGATTCGATGAAAAGGGTCCTTATGAAGGGTAAATAGAAGTTGACAAATCACGTTGTGGCATTTTTCGTAGGTAAGAAAACATTCTTGCTAGAACGCTATTGCAGCCACGTAAAAGATGCAACAACAATTAGAGGACGTCTAACTTGTTTTTGCAGCAATTGCCTTGTGATGTGATATGGCCAAAAGTTGTGATGAATGATGAATGACATATTGTGATGTATGAGATTATGTTCTTGTAATAGGAATCACGACTTGCATGTCGATGAGTATGAAAACCGGCAGGAGCCATAGGAGTTGTCTTAATTATTGTATGACCTGCGTGTCAATGATTTAACACCATTTTATTACTTTACTTTATTGCTAAAACGTTAGCCATAGTAGTAGAAGTAATAGTTGGCGAGCAACTTCATGGAGACACGATGATGGAGATCATGGTGTCATGCCGGTTACGAAGATGATCATGTAGCCCCGAATATGGAGATCAAAGGAGCTATATGATATTGGCCATATCATGTCACTACTATATAATTGCATGTGATGTTTATTATGTTTATGCATCTTGTTTACTTAGAACGACGGTAGTAAATAAGATGATCCCTTATAATAATTTCAAGAAAGTGTTCTCCCCTAACTGTGCGCCGTTGCTAAAGTTCGTCGTTTCGAAGCACCACGTGATGATCGGGTGTGATAGATTCTTACGTTCACATACAACGGGTGTAAGACAGTTTTACACATGCAAAAACACTTTGGGTTAACTTGACGAGCCTAGCATGTACAGACATGGCCTCGGAACACAGAGACCGAAAGGTCGAACATGAGTCGTATGGAAGATACGATCAACATGGAGATGTTCACCGATGATGACTAGTCCGTCTCACGTGATGATCGGACACGGCCTAGTCAACTTGGATCGTGTAACACTTAGATGACTAGAGGGATGTCTAATCTGAGTGAGAGTTCATTAAAATAATTTGATTAGATGAACTTAGTCTAAAACCTTTGCAAATATGTCTTGTAGATCAAATGGCCAACGCTCATGTCAACATGAACTTCAACGCGTTCCTAGAGAAAACCAAGTTGAAAGATGATGGCAGCAACTATACGGACTAGGTCCGGAACCTGAGGATCATCCTCATAGCTGCCAAGAAAGCATATGTCCTAGAAGGACCGCTAGGTGAAGCACCCATCCCAGAGAACCAAGACGTTATGAACGCTTGGCAGTCACATGCTGATGATTACTCCCTCGTTCAGTGTGGCATGCTTTACAGCCTAGAACCGGGGCTCCAAAAGCGTTTTGAGCAACACGGAGCATATGAGATGTTCAAGGAGCTGAAAATGGTTTTCCAAGCTCATGCCCGAGTCGGGAGATATGAAGTCTCTGACAAGTTCTATAGTTGTAAGATGGAGGAAAATAGTTCTGTCAGTGAGCACATACTCAAAATGTCTGGGTTGCACAACCGCCTGTCCCAGCTGGACATTAACCTCCCGGACAAGGCGGTCATTGACAGAATCCTTCAGTCGCTCCCACCGAGCTACAAGAGCTTTGTGATGAACTACAATATGCGGGGGATGGTGAAAACTATTCCTAAAGTATTTTCAATGTTGAAGTCGGCAGAGGTAGAAATCAAGAAAGAACATCAAGTGCTGATGGTTAATAAAACCACCAAGTTCAAGAAGGGCAAGGGTAAGAAGAACTTCAAGAAGGACGGCAAGGATGTTGTCACGCCCGGTAAGCCAGTTGCCGGAAAGAAGTCAAAGAATGGACCCAAGCCTGAGACTGAGTGCTTTTATTGCAAAGGAAGGGTCCTTTGAGCGGAACTGCCCCAAATACTTAGCGCATAAGAAGGCCGACAACACTAAAGGTATATGTGATATACATGTAATTGATGTGTACCTTACCGATTACTCGTAGTAACTCCCGGTATTTGATACCGTGCCGTTGCTCATATTTGTAACTCACAGCAGGAGCTGCGGAATAAGCGGAGACTGGCAAAGGACGAGGTGACAATGCGCATCGGGAATGGTTCCAAGGTCGATGTGATCGCCGTCGGCACGCTACCTCTACATTTACCTACGGGATTAGTTTTAAACCTCAATAATTGTTATTTATTGCCAAGTTTGAGCATGAACATTGTATCTGGATCTCGTTTGATATGAGATGGCTACTCATTTAAATCCGAGAATAATGGTTGTTCTATTTATATGAGAGATATGTTTTATGGTCATGCCCCGATGGTCAATGGTTTATTCTTGATGAATCTCGAACGTAATGTTACACATATTCATAGTGTGAACACCAAAAGATGTAAAGTTGATAACGATAGTCCCACATACTTGTGGCACTCGCCGCCTTTGGTCACATTGGTGTCAAGCGCATGAAGAAGCTCCATGCTGATGGACTTTAAAGTCTCTCGATTATGAATCATTTGACACATGCGAACCATGCCTCATGGGCAAATGACCAAGACTCCGTTCTCCTAACAATGGAGCGAGCAACCAACTTATTGGAAATCATACATACCGATGTATGCGGTCCAACGAGCGTTGAGGCTCATGGAGGATATCGTTATGTTCTCACCCTCACTGACGACTTGAGTAGATATGGGTATGTCTACTTAATGAAACACAAGTCCGAGACCTTTGAAAAGTTCAAGGAATTTCAAAATGAGGTAGAGAATCAACGTGACCGAAGATAAAGTTCCTGATCGATCGTGGAGGAGAATACTTAAGTCACGAATTTGGTACGCACTTAAGGAAATGTGGAATCGTTTCACAACTCACGCCGCCTGGAACACCTCAGCGTAACGGTGTGTCCGAACGTCATAATCGCACTCTATTGGATATGGTGCGGTCTATGATGTCTCTTACCGATTTACTGCTATCATTTTGGGGATACTCTCTAGAGACAGCTACATTCACTTTAAATAGGGCTCTGTCTAAATCCGTTGAGACGACACCGTATGAATTATGGTTTGGGAAGAAACCTAAGCTGTCGTTTCTAAAAGTTTGGGGATGTGATGCTTATGTCAAGAAACTTCAACCTGAATAGCTCGAACCCAAGTCGGAAAATTGCGTCTTCATAGGATACCCTAAGGAAACCATTGGGTATACCTTCTACTTAAGATCCGAGGGCAAGATCTTTGTTGCCAAGAACGGATCCTTTCTGGAAAAAGAGTTTGTCTCGAAAGAAGTAAGTGGGAGGAAAGTAGAACTCGATGAAGTACTACCTCTGGAACCGGAAAGTAGTGCAGCTCAGGAAAATGTTCCTGTGGTGCCTACACCAACTGGAGAGGAAATCAATGATCAAGGTACTTTGGATCAAGTTGCTACTGAACTTCGTAGGTCCACAAGGACACGTTCCACACCAGAGTGGTATGGCAACCTTGTCCTGGAAATAATGTTGTTAGACAACGGTGAACCTTCGAACTATGAAGAAGCGATGGCGGGCCCAGATTCCAACAAATGGCTTGAAGCCATGCAATCCGAGATAGAATCCACGTATGGAAACAAAGTATGGACTTTGACAGACTTGCCCGATGATCGGCGAGTGATAGTAAACAAATGGATCTTTAAGAAGAAGACGGACGCGGATGGTAATGTTACCATCTATAAAGCTCGACTTGTCGCTAAGGGTTATCGGCAAGTTCAAGGGGTTGACTACGATGAGGCTTTCTCTCCCGTAGTGAAGCTGAAGTCCGTCTGAATCATGTTAGCAATTGCCGCATACTATGATTATGAGATATGGCAGATGGACGTCAAAACGGCATTCCTTAACGGCTATCTTAAGGAAGAACTGTATATGATGCAGCCGGAAGGTTTTGTCGATCCTAAGAATGCTAACAAAGTATGCAAGTTCCAGTGATCCATTTATGGGCTGGTGCAAGCATCTCGGAGTTGGAACATTCGCTTTGATGAGATGGTCAAAGTGTTTGGGTTTATGCATACTTATGGAGAAGTCTGCGTTTACAAGAAAGTGAGTGGGAGCTCTGTAGCATTTCTCATATTATATGTAGATGACATACTCTTGATGGGAAATGATATAGAACTTTTGGACAGCATTAAGGCCTACTTGAATAAGTGTTTTTCAATGAAGGACCTTGGAGAAGCTGCTTACATATTAGGCATCAAGATCTATAGGGATAGATCGAGATGCCTCATGGGTCTTTCACAAAGCACATACCTTGATAAGATTTTGAAGAAGTTCAAAATGGATCAGTCCAAGAAAGGGTTCTTGCCTGTATTGCAAGGTGTGAGATTGAGCTCGGCTCAATGCCCGACCACGGCAAAAGATAAAGAAGAGAGGAGTGTCATCCCCTATGCTTCAGCCATAGGATCTATTATGTATGCCATGTTGTGTACTGACTGATGTAAACCTTGCCGTAAGTTTGGTAGGTAGGTACCAAAGTAATCCCGCAAGGAACACCGGACAGCGGTCAAGAATATCCCGGTACTGAAAAGGACAAAGGACGTGTTTCTCATTTATGGAGGTGACGAAGAGCTCGTTGTAAAGGGTTACGTCGATGCTAGCTTCGACACGATCTGATGACTCTAAGTCACAAACCGGATACGTGTATATGTTGAATGGTGGAGCGATGGTGGTGCATTGCAAGCGAAGCGTCGTGGCGGGATCTACATGTGAAGCGGAGTACATGGCGGCCTCGGAGGCAGCGATGAAGCAATTTGGGTGAAGGAGTTCATCACCGACCTAGGAGTCATACCCAATGCGCGGGGCTGATCAAACTCTTCGTGACAACACCGGAGCTATTGCCCTAGCCAAGGAGCCTGTGTTTCACAAGAAGACCGAGCACATCAAGCGTTGTTTCAACTCCATCCGTGAAAATGTTCAAGATGGAGACATAGATATTTGCAAAGTACATACGGATCTGAATGTCGCAGATCCATTGACTAAACCTCTTTCATGAAAGCAAAACATGATCAACACCAGAACTCTATGGGTGTTCGATTCATCACAATGTAACTAGATTATTGACTCTAGTGCAAGTGGGAGACTGTTGGAAATATGCCCTAGAGGCAATAATAAAAGGATTATTATTATATTTCCTTGTTCATGATAATTGTCTTTATTCATGCTATAGTTGTATTATCCGGAAATCGTAATACACGTGTGAATACATAGACCATAATATGTCCCTAGTAAGCCTCTAGTTGACTAGCTCATTAATCAACAGATAGTCATGGTTTCCTGACTATGGACATTAGATGTCGTTGATAACGGGATCACATCATTAGGAGAATGATGTGATGGACAAGACCCAATTCTAAGCATAGCACAAGATCGTGTAGTTCGTTTTACTAGAGCTTTTCCAATGTCAAGTATCTTTTCCTTAGACCATGAGATCGTGTAACTCCCCCGTAGGAGTGCTTTGGGTGTACCAAACATCACAACGTAACTGGGTGACTATAAAGGTGCACTACAGGTATCTCCAAAAGTGTCAGTTGGGTTGACACGGATCGAGATCGGATTTGTCACTCCGTATGACGGAGAGGTATCTCTGGGCCCACTCGGTAATGCATCATCATAATGAGCTCAAAGTGACCAAGTGTCTGGTCACGAGATCATGCATTACAGTACGAGTAAAGTGACTTGCTGGTAACGATACTGAACGAGGTATTGGGATACCGACGATCGAGTCTCGGGCAAGTAACATACCGATTGACAAAGGGAATTGTATATGGGGTTGATTGAATCCTCGACATCGTGGTTCATCCGATGAGATCATCGAGGAGCATGTGGGAGCCAACATGGGTATCCAGATCCTGCTGTTTGTTATTGACTGGAGAGCCGTCTCGGTCATGTCTACGTGTCTCCCGAACCCGTAGGGTCTACACACTTAAGGTTCGGTGATGCTAGGGTTGTAGAGATATGAGTATGCAGCAAACCTAAAGTTGTTCGGAGTCCCGTATGAGATCCCGGACGTCACGAGGAGTTCCGGAATGGTCCGGAGGTAAAGAATAATATATAGGAAGTGCAGTTTCGGCCATTGGGAGAGTTTCGGGGGTCACCGGTATTGTACCGGGACTACCGGAAGGGTCCCGGGGGTCAAACGGGTGGGGACACCTATCCCGGAGGGCCCCGTGGGCTGAAGTGGGGAGGGGACCAGCCCCTAGTGGGCTGGTGTGCTCCCCTGGGCCCCCCTCTGCGCCTAGGGTTGGGAACCCTAGGGAAGGGGGCGCCTCCACTTGCCTTGGGGGGCACTCCACCCCCCTTGGCCGCCGCCCCCCCTAGAGATCCCATCTCTAGGGCTGGTGCCCCCCTGGGGGCCTATATAAAGGAGGGGGGAAGGGAGGGCAGCCGCACCCTGAAGTCTTGGAGCCTCCCTCTCCCCTGCTACACCTCTCCCTCTCGCAGAAGCTCGGCGAAGCTCTGCCGGAACTCTGGTGCATCCACCACCACGCCGTCATGCTACTGGATCTTCATCAACCTCTCCTTCCCCCTTGCTGGATCAAGAAGGAGGAGACGTCATCCGCTCCGTACGTGTGTTGAACGCGGAGGTGCTGTCCGTTCGGCACTTGGTCATCGGTGATTTGGATCACGACGAGTACGACTCCCTCAACCCCGTTCTCTTGAATGCTTCCACTCGCGATCTACAAGGGTATGCAGATGCACTCCTATCACTCATTGCTAGATGAACTCATAGATGGATCTTGGTGAAACCGTAGGAAATTTTTTATTTTCTGCAACATTCCCTACATCTCTCTCTCTCTCTCTCTCTCTCTCTCTCTCTCTCTCTCTCTCTCTCTCTCTCTCTCTCTCTCGTGTTCTTGATTTGGCACGATCTTGATGTATCGCGAGCTTTGCTATTATAGTTGGATCTTATGATGCTTCTCCCCCTCTACCTTCTTGTAATGAATTGAGTTTTCCCTTTGAAGTTATCTTATCGGATTGAGTCTTTAAGGATTTAAGAACACTTGATGTATATCTTGCATGTGCTTATCTATGGTGACAATGGGATATTCACGTGATTCACTTCATGTGTGTTTTGGCGATCAACTTGTGAGTCCTGTGACCTTGTGAACTTATGCATAGGTGTTGGCACATGTTTTTGTCTTGACTCTCCGGCAGAAACTTTGGGGCACTCTTTGAAGTTCTTTGTGTTGGTTTGAATAGATGAATCTGAGATTGTGTGATGCATATCATATAATCAAACCCGCGGATACTTGTGGTGACATTGGAGTATCTAGTTGACATTAGGGTTTGGTTTGATGTGTGTCTTAAGGTGTTATTTTAGTAGAAACTCTAGGGCTGTTTGTGACACTTATAGGAATAGCCCAATAGATCGATCAGAAAGAATAACTTTGAGGTGGTTTCATACCCTACAATAATCTCTTCGTTTGTTCTCTGCTATTAGTGACTTTGGAGTGACTCTTTGTTGCGCGTTAAGGGATTGTTATATGAACCAATTATGTTATCATTGTTGAGAGAACTTGCACTAGTGAAAGTATGAACCCTAGTCCTTATTTTGAAGCATTGCAATACCGTTTTCGCTCACTTTTGCTACTTGCTACCTTTCTGTTTTTATATTTTCAGATTATAAAAACCTATATCTACCATCCATATTACACTTGTATCACCATGTCTTTGCCGAACTAGTGCACCTTTATAATTTACCATTGTATTGGGTGTGTTGGGGACATAAGAGACTCTTTGTTATTTGGTTGCAGGGTTGTTTGAGAGAGACCATATTCATCCTACGCCTCCCACGGATTGATAAACCTTAGGTCATCCACTTGAGGGAAATTTGCTACCGTCCTACAAAACTCTGCGCTTGGAGGCCCAACACGAGTCTACAATAAGAAGGTTCATACTAGACATAAAGCTCTTTTCTGGCGCCGTTGCCGGGGAGGTTAGTGCTTGAAGGTATATCTTTAGATCTTGCAATCGAATCTTTTAGTTTCTTGTTTTATCACTAGTTTAGTCTATACAATGAAAGAAGAAAAATGGAATTGAGGTTGCCTCATATGCTTCATCTTTTTAATGTCTTTCGTGAAAATGATGGAAAGGAAAATTGTACTCAAGTATTAGAAGAAGAAGTCTATAAAATGTTTGGAACTGAATATTTGAATGATGAGAATGATTGTAGTGTTTTTAGTATGAATTCTTTGAATATCCATCTTGCTAATGATATGCAAAGATACAAGCTTGGGGATGCTATGTTTGATGAATATGATATTTTTAGTCCCCCAAGTTTTGATGAGAATATTTATTATGATGAAAGAATGCCTCCTATTTATGATCCCAATATTTTGGAGGGGGGTGAATCTTATTGTGATAATTATGGAAGTGGATTTGGAGAGGTCATGACTTTATTTAGTGATGAATCCACTATTTCGGAAGAGGTTCCAATTGATTATGAGAACAAAGTTGCTATCTATGACGATTATTGTGATGACATGTATGCTATAAAGAAGAATGATAACCATGAAACTTTTCATCTTGATTTTAATTTCTCAATTGGATTATCCCTCACATGACAGTTATTTTGTTCAGTTTGCTCCCACTACTATTCATGAGAAGATTTTTGCTTATGTGGAGAGTAATAAAAATTCAATGCTTGTGGATCATGAAAAGAATACTTTATGTGGTGGTTATATTGTTGAATTCATTCATGATGTTACTGAAAACTATTATGAGGGAGGAATATATGCTTGTAGGAATTGCAATAATATCAAGTTTCCTCTCTATGTGTTGAAAATCTTGAAGTTTTGCTTGTTTTACCTTCTATGCTAGTTGATTCTTGTTCCCATAAGTTGTTTGCTCACAAAATCCCTAGGCATAGGAAGTGGGTTAGACTTAAATGTGTTAGTCATATGCTTCATGATGCTCCCATTATGTTTCAATTCTTATCTTTTATGTGAGCATCATTGACATCATCTTGCCTAGATAAAAATGCATTAAAGAAAAGCGCTTGTTGGGAGACAACCAAATATTTACCCCTACCGTTTTTGTGTGTTCTCATGATTATTCTACTATAGTAATCATGTTTTATAGCTTTTGTTTCAATAAAGTGCCAAGTAAATCCTTTGGGATAGTGTGGATGAAAGGAATATGCCCTAGAGGTAATAATAAATTTATTATTTACTTCCTTGTTTCATGATAAATGTTTATTATTCATGCTATAATTGTATTAACCGGAAACTTAGTACATGTGTGAAAAGATAGTCAAAACATAGTCCCTAGTATGCCTCTACTTGACTAGCTCGTTAATCAAAGATGGTTATGGTTCCTAACCATATACATGTGTTGTCATCTAATGAACGGGATCACATCATTAGGAGAATGATGTGATGGACATGACCCATCCGTTAGCTTAGCATTATGATCGTTACAGTTTCATTGCTACTACTTTCTTCATGACTTATACATGTTCCTCAGACTATGAGATTATGCAACTCCCGAATACCAAAGGAACACTTTGTGTGCTACCAAACGTCACAACATAAAAGGGTGATTATAAAGGTGCTCTACAGGTGTCTCCGAAGGTGTTTGTTGAGTTAGCATAGATCGAGATTAGGATTTGTCACTCCGTGTTTCAGAGAGGTATCTCTGTGCCCTCTGGGTAGTAGTCATCACTATAAGCCTTGCAAGCATTGTAACTAATGAGTTAGTTGCAGGATGAGGTATTACGGAACGAGTAAAGAGACTTGCCAATAAAAAGATTGAACTAGGTATGATGGTACCGACGATCGAATTTCGGGTAAGTAACATACCAATGACAAAGGGAACAATGTATGTTGTTATGCAGTTTGACCGATAAAGATCTTCGAAGAATATGTAGGAACCAATATGAGCATCTAGGTTCCACTATTTTTTATTGACCAGAGATGAGTCTCAGTCATGTCTACATAGTTCTCGAACCCGTAGGGTCCGCACGCTTAACATTCGATGATGATATGAATTATGAGTTATGTGTTTTTGATGACCGAAGTTTATTCGGAGTCTCGGATGACATCACAGACGTGACGAGGAGTCTAAAAGTGGTCGAGACATAAAGATTGATATATTGGACGACTATATTTGGACACCGGAAGTGTTTCGGAGAAGTTTCGGATAAAACCAGAGTGCCAGAGGGTTATCGGAACCCCTCGGGGGAACTAATGGGCCTCGATCGGCCTTAGTGTAGAGAGAGAGGGGAGGCCAGGGCAGGCCGCGCGCCCCCTCCCACTTGGTCCGAATTGGACTAGGGAAGGGGGGCAGCGCCCCCCTTTCATTCTCCCTCTCCCTCTTCTTCCTCCCCCCTCTCCCTCTTGGTGGAATCCTACTAGGACTATTAGTCCTAGAAGGACTCCCCTTGTGGGGCGCGCCCTAGGAGGGCTGGCCGGCCTCCCCTTGCTCCTTTATATACGGGGGCAGGGGGGCACCCTAGAACACACAAGTTACTCTCCCAACAGTGTGCGGTGCCCCCCTCCACAGTTATACACCTCGATCATACCATCGTAGTGCTTAGGCGAAGCCCTGCGTCGGTAGCATCATCATCACCTTCGCCACGCCGTCGTGCTGACGGAACTCACCCTCGTCCTCAATTGGATCAAGAGCACGAGGGACATCATCGAGCTGAACGTGTGCTGAACACGGAGGTGCCGTATGTTCGATACTTGGATCGGTTGGATCGCAAAGACGTTCGACTACATCAACCGCGTTATTGAAACGCTTCCGCTTTCGGTCTACGAGGGTACGTGGACACATTGTCCCCTCTCATTGCTGTGCATCACCTAGATAGATCTTGCGTGATCGTAGGAAAATTTTGAAATTACTGCGTTCCCCAACAGTTGCATCCGAGCCAGGTCTATGCGTAGATGTTATATGCACGAGTAGAACACAAGTGAGTTGTGGGCAATAATAGTCATACCGCTTACCACCAACCTCTTACTTTGATTCAGTGGTATTGTTGGATGAAGCGGCTCGGACTGACATTACATTACCGCGTTCATGAGACTGGTTCTACCGACGTGCTTTTGCACATAGGTGGCTGGTGGGTCTCTGGTTCTCCAACTTTAGTTGAATCGAGTTTGACTACGGCCGGTCCTTGTTGAAGGTTAAAACAACACAGTTGACGAAAAATCATTGTGGTTTTGATGCGTAGGTAAGAACAGTTCTTGCTAGAAGCCCATAGCAGCCACGTAAAACTTGCAACAACAAAGTAGAGGATGTCCAACTTGTTTTTGCAGGGCTTGCTGTGATGTGATATGGTCAAGGCATGATGTGATATAAATTGTTGTATGAGATGTTTTTTTAAATGTTTTGTAACAAAGTTATTGGCAACTGGCAGGAGCCATATAGTTGTTGCTTTATTGTATGCAATGCAATCGCCATGTAATTGTTTTACTTTATCACTAAGCGGTAGCGATAGTCATAGTAACAATAGTTGGCGAGACGGCAATGATGCTACGATGGAGATCAAGGTGTCGCGCCGGTGACAATGGAGGTCATGACGATGCTTCGGTGATGGAGATCATGAGCACAAGATGATGATGGACATATCATGTCACATATTTTGATTGCATGTGATGTTTATCTTATGCATCTTATTTTCCTTAGTACGACAATAGCATTATAAGATGATCCCTTACTAAATTTCAAGGTATAAGTGTTCTCCCTGAGTATGCGTCGCTGCTACAGTTCGTCGTGCCGAGACACCACGTGATGATCGGGTGTGATAAGCTCTATGTTCACATACAACGGGTTCAAGCCAGTTTTGCACACACAGAATACTCGGGTTAAACTTGACGAGCCTAGCATATGCAGATATGGCCTCGGAACACTGAGACCGAAAGGTCGAGCACGAATCATATAGTAGATATGATCAACATAGTGATGTTCACCATTGAAAACTACTCCATCTCACGTGATGATCGGACATGGTTTAGTTGATTTGGATCACGTGATCATTTAGATGACTAGAGGGGTGTCTATCTAAGTGGCAGTTCTTAAGTAATATGATTAATTGAACTTTAATTTATCATGAACTTAGTCCTAATAGTTATTTTGCATGTCTATGTTATTGATGATGTTTTAAAGCATGAGAAAATTTATGAAACATAGTATAATTTGATGACAACTTTTTTTGAAAGAAGTATTGTTTAGTGTAAACATCTAAGAATATTAGACGAAAAATAAAAAATGAGTGTGATTTTTACAGATGTGCATTCATAAAAAAAACTTGGTTAGGTGGGTAGAAAAAATGCGAGTTAACTCATAATTTGATTTTCTCTATAATAAGGTCGCTTAAAATCATGAGGCCCATTGTTGGATAGCAAGAGAAACCTAGAATGACATGACTGGTTGAGAGTGCACAAAAAACAAGTAATGGTTATTTGTGATAAGTTGCATGTGCATGAAGAGTTAGTGGGAGCATGTGCATGAAGAGTTAGTGGGAAAGAGTTTTTAAATGGTGGACCTACTTGATGATGTGGATAGGTTGCATGTCAAGATAAATATGATAGTGGGGATGAATCTCTTAGGTATATAGGATATGATAGGCATGCAAGAGGGATATAATAAAAAAATTCATATAAAGTGCATCGAATACTAAGAGAAGTTTGATTCCTTATTGATTGTTTTGAGATATGAGGATGGTAATATTAGAGTCATGCTAGTGAGTAATTGTGGATTGTAGAAATACTTGCGTTAAAGTTTGTGATTCCCGTAGCATATGCACATATGGTGAACTGATAACCCGCAAGTATACCGGATAGTTGTAGCCTCTTTCGATAAGTAAGAGTGTCGAACCCAACGAGGAGCTAAAGGTAGAACAAATACTCTCTCAAGTCCTATCGGCCACTGATACGACTCTAGGCACGCTTGACGTTCGTTTTACCTAGAACAAGTATGAAATTAGAAGTACTTTGTAGGTGTTGTTGGATAGGTTTGCAAGATAATAAAGAACACGTAAATAAAAGGTAGGGGCTGTTTAGATAAAGATGCAATAAAGTAAATAAAGCGAGTGTGGAAAAGTGGTGGTAGGAGTTGTGAAAGTGTCCCTAAGCAATTGACTACATTACTAGACCGGTAATCACTATTGCAATTCTATTTGAGGTAGAGGCATAAGCTAACATACTTTCTCTACTTGGATCATATGCACTTATGATTGGAACTCTAGCAAGCATCCACAAATACTAAAGATTCACTAAGGTAAAACCCAACCATAACATTAAAGTATCAAGTCCCATTTATCCCATATGCAACAATCCCCTTACTCGGGTTTGTGTTTCAGTCACTCACGCAACCCACTATAAGCGAATCATGAACGCATTGCAACACCCTACAGCGGGAATCCCTCACGCTTGCGCGACACGGAGGGCACAATAGGACAGCACCAATAATAAAACATGCAACTCAAACCAATCATAGCAATTCATCAATCACCGATAGGACAATGGAAATCTACTCAGACATCATAGGATGGCAACACATCATTGGATAATAATATGAAGCATAAAGCACCATGTTCAAGTAGAGGGTACAGCGGGTTGCGGGAGAGTGGACCGCTGGATATAGATGTGGGAAGGAGATGGAGATGTTGGTGAAGATGACGGCAGTGTTGGTGAAGATCGCGGTGATGATGGTGGCCCCCGGCGGCATTCCGACGCCATCGGAAGCAAGGGGGAGAGAGCCCCCCTTCTTCTTCTTCTTCCTTGACCTTCTCCCTAGATGGGAGAAGGGTTTCCCCTCTGGTCCTTGGCTCCCATGGCTTGGGAGGGGAGAGAGCCCCTCCGAGATTGGATCTATCTCTCTGTTTCTGCGTTCTCAGATTCTACCCCTTCACCGTTTCCTTTATATCTGGAGATCTGTAACTCCGATTGGGGTGAATCTTTCGCACAGATCTTTCTCATAAAATTATCTTTCTTGCACCAAAAGAAGAGCGTCAACCGCCTTACGGGTGGCCCACGAGAGCCCAGAGCGTGCCCGGGGGGAGGGCGCGCCCCCCTGTCTCGTGGCCACCCCGGACACCGTTTCGCGTTGATTTTACTTCCCCAAAATCATAAATATTCCAAAAAAAATCTCTGTCCATTTTTATCCCGTTTGGACTCCGTTTGATATTGGGTTTCTGCGAAACAAAAAACATGCAATGAGCGAACTGCATTGGGCAATCGGATCAGTATGTTAGTCCCAAAAAATAGTATAAAAAGTTGCCAAAAGTATATAAAAGTTGAATAATATTGGCATGGAACAATCAAAAATTATAGATACGACTGAGACGTATCAGCATCCCCAAGCGTAATTCCTGCTCGTCCTCGAGTAGGTAAATGATAAAAAAAGATAATTTTTGATGTGGAATGCTACCTAGCATAATCTTGATCATATGTCTAATCATGGCATGAATATTAAGACACAAGTGATTCAAAGCAATAGTCTATCATTTGACATAAAAAACAATAATACTTCGAGCGTACCAATAAAGCAATCATGTCTTTTCAAAACAACAAGGCCAAAGTTAGCTTATTCCTACAAAATCATACAGTTTGGCCATGCTTCATTTTCGTCACACAAAATGCCCCCATCATGCACAACCCCGATGACAAGCCGAGCAATTGGTTCATACCTTTTAATGCGCTTCAGCTATTTCAACCCTCACGCAATACATGAGCGCAAGCCATGGATATAGCACTATAGGTGGAATAGAATATAATGATGGAGGTTATGTGGAGAAGTCAGAAAGGGAGAAAGTCTCACATCGACGCCGCTAATCAACGGGCTATGGAGATGCCCATCAATTGATGTCAATGCGAGGAGTAGGGATTGCCATGCAACGGATGCACTAAGAGCTATAAGTGTATGAAAGCTCAACAAAAGAAACTAAGTGGGTGTGCATCCAACTTGCTTGCTCATGAAGACCTAGGGCATTTGAGGAAGCCCATCGTTGGAATATACAAGCCAAGTTCTATAATGAAAATTCCCACTAGTATATGAAAGTGACAAGATAGGAGACAATCTATATGAAGAACATGGTGCTACTTTGAAGCACAAGACATGAGACTCACTACATGAAGAACATGGTGCTACTTTGAAGCACAAGTGTGGAAAAAGAGATAGTAACATTGCCCCTTTTTTTTCTTTGGCCATTTTTTGGCATTTCTTTTTTTTCTTTTTGGGGACAATGCTCTAATAATGATGATCATCACACTTTTATTTACTTACAACTCGATATTACAACTCGATACTGGAACAAAGATATGACTCTATATGAATGCTTCCGGCAGTGTACCGTGATGTGCAATGATCTAGCGTAGCAATGACATCAAAAAATGGACAAGCCATGAAAACATCATGCTAGCTATCTTACGATCATGCAAAGCAATATGACAATGAATGCTCAAGTCATGAATATGATGATGATGGAAGTTGCATGGCAATATATCTCAGAATGGCTATGGAAATGCCATGATAGGTAGGTATGGTGGCTGTTTTGAGGAAGATATAATGAGGCTTATGTGTGATAGAGCGATCGTATCACGGGTTTGGATGCACCGCTAAGTTTGCACCAACTCTCGAGGTGAGAAAGGGCAATGCACGGTACCGAAGAGGCTAGCAATGATGGAAAGGTAAAAGTGCGTATAATCCATGGACTCACATTAGTTATAAAGAACTCATATACTTATTGCAAAAGTTTATTAGCCCTCGAAGCAAAGTACTACTACGCATGCCCCTAGGGGGATAGATTGGTAGGAAAAGACCATCGCTCGTCCTCGACCGCCACTCATAAGGAAGACAATCAAATAAACACCCCATGCTTCAAATTTGTCACACAACGGTTACCATACGTGCATGCTACGGGACTTGCAAACCTCAACACAAGTGTCTCTACAATCCACAATCACCCACTAGCATGACTCTAATATCACTATCTTTATATCGCAAAACTATTGCAAGGAATCAAACATATCATATTCAGCGATCTACAAGTTTATGTAGGATTTTATGACTAACCATGTGAATGACCAATTCCTGTCATCTCTCTAAAAAGATACAAGTGAAGCAAGAGAGTTTAATTCTTTCTACAAAAGATATGCCCACGCTCTAACATATATAAGTGAAGCAAAAGAGCATTCTACAAATGGCGGTTTTCTATGTGAAGGGAAACAGGCAATCCAAACTTCAAGTGATATAAGTGAAGCACATGAAGCATTCTATAAATCAACCAAGGACTATCTCATACCAGCATGGTGCATAAAAGAAAAGTGAAAACTAAATGCAAAAGACGCTCCAAGACTTGCACATAGTGCATGAACGAAACGAATTCGAAAACATACCGATACTTGTTGAAGAAAGAGGGGATGCCTTCCGGGGCATCCCCAAGCTTAGATGCTTGAGTCTCCTTGAATATTTACTTGGGGTGCCTTGGGCATCCCCAAGCTTGAGCTCTTGCCTCTCTTCCTTTTTCTCATATTGAGACCTTCTCGATTAGACACTTCATCCACACAAAACTTCAACAGAAAACTCGGTAAGATCCGTTAGTATAATAAAGAAAATCACTACTCTAAGTACTGTAGAAAACCAATTCATATTTTGTTTTTGCATTGTGTCTACTGTAATATAACTTTTTCATGGCTTAATCCACTGATATAAATTGATAGATTCATCAAAACAAGCAAACTATGCATCAAAAACAGAATCTGTCAAAAACAGAACAGCCTGTAGCAATCTGAACATCCACCATACTTCTGGTACCCCAAACATTCTACCAAAATTAGGAAAAATAAACAAGTTGTAAATCAAGACAGTGCAAAAGTAATCAGAACCAATTGACGTTTCAGTTAAAAATGTAAAATCGCGCACTACAGCCAAAGTTTCTGTCCTGCACCGTACAAACCAACAAGCATTGTAAATATCCTAAAGGCAAACCTTGGCACACTAAGGACAGTATAACCGAGCCTAATCCCTGCACTCTCATGCCATCAGCATCCAGCGCCATTCATTTTCGTGATTGTAGCTATTTCTGGCCGTCTGATCTCCATTAGTGTAGCGTCTGCTGCGTCTCCCAGCAAATGGGCTGGCTGTCCTATGGGGACGCTACTCCGGTAACCGAATTGGACTCCTCTGATTGATTGGGCCTGACTGCAATTTAGTGGGCCTTTGTACCTACATGAATGTCAGCTCACCCCGTCCCTCCTCCTCCGGTCCCGGAGAGGCGGCGGCTACCTCGTGTGGCGGCGCTCCCCTCCCCGTCCCCAACCTCTCGTCTCTCTTCTGAGGCGCATCCCGTTCTCTCTGACTCCCCTGTCCCTCGAAGCAACAGATCTGTGCCTGAACCCTACCAGCAAGCCCCCCTCCCCGCGCCATGGCGGAGCCATCGCCGCCGTCCAACTCTGGCCTGCGCAACCTCCTCGCCAAGGACCGCGTGCCCGCCTCCTCTCCGTCCGCGCCACGCCGACCGCGACAGCATCATCGGTAGCTGTTGGGTGAAAGGGACAACTCCGAGTATCCATGGCAACAGGCGATCTCTGGCGACGATGATGCCGGGAGAATTGATTTTAACCCCCCGAGTTCGCTCGCCTTGGATCTTATGCCCCTTTCTTCTTTTGCCTTGCTCTAAACCCCCCCCCCCCAGTACGACTTTTTTTTGATAAACTTCTTCTCCTTTATTCATTCATAAGTAAAGTAGCATTGTTTACAAGTAAAGGGATAACCTCATCAGGGGCGTTATCCATCCAAACCCTCGGAGAAGAAAACCTAGCTAAACTTGCTAGTTCATGAGCTACTCGATTACATTCCCTATTACAATGATCATAAATGACATGGGAAAAACCTAATGACATGAAATAACAGTCGTCTATAACGGATGAAGCGACTAAAGAAGAGTAGCCTTGGCTCAACGCATTCACCACCTCCACGCTATCCGAATTCACTTCAATCTTACTACATCCGACGGTGTTAGCAAGATTCAAACCAAACCTCACTGCAATT
This sequence comes from Aegilops speltoides, assembly GCA_021437245.1. Lineage (NCBI taxonomy): Eukaryota > Viridiplantae > Streptophyta > Magnoliopsida > Poales > Poaceae > Aegilops > Aegilops speltoides. The sequence continues at coordinate 439,065,150 of CM038144.1, forward strand.
GCTTCATTGTGAACGAGTCAAGCAAATGTGCATCTTTTCATTAGCGTACCGCTATAAATTTCCCCTATGGTCCCGGATAATCGCTCCAAATGTTGCTTTGCGAGTGTGTCACTATCAAATCCAGCGTCGACATTTAATTTCATGTAACCATACTTTGGTTTTAACCAAGCATCCGAACAGACGTGAGCCTTTGGGCTGTAAGAGATGGTATAATTTGCTACTAAGCCTCTCACTGACATATTGATTTGATATGCGCTTTGAGTTTCTTCGTCATGTGTCAATTTTCGCCTTTCATACCACAAATACCAAGCCGTCGTTGTCATCGTTTCTCTGAACTTCGGCAAGCCCAACACTTGGATTTGTTGTTCTGGAAGGCACAGAAGATCTGCCAACACAAGCTCACCTGCCTTGTCAACTTTCAGTGCTTGTTTGATAACAAGCTCAAGACCGAGCATCTTCCACACGTCCATTGCCAATTTGCATTCAAACAACATATGTCTTATGTCATCAGGCCCCAGTACCACTTGATTCTAGCTGATTGCCCCTTTTGCGTTGTTATAGTATTCGGTTAGCTAATAATGCAAGAAAAACTGGTCCTATAACATTCTGATTTGACTAATTTGCCCTCGTGCAGTTTCCTCAAGACCCAGCACCACACGATGTGAGGAGGGCTAGCACGTTCGTTCTTCGCCCCTGCCAGCAGAGCCGCCGCGCCCCGCCGTCCGTCGGCCCTGCTGCTCCGCCGCGCCTTGCCGTCCATCTCGCCAGCTGCTGTGCCGCGTCCCCCCCCCCCCCACCCCCACCCCCCCTCTCCTCCGCCGCCCTCCAGGCAAGCTTCTCCCCTTCCGTTTCCATGGATTTTACTTGGTTCCTCTTGTATGGCTGTCCAGATCCTAGAAACCCTAGGTGCTGAGGGAGTTTGACATCGGGATTTCTGTCTATTCCCATTTTTATTTGATGGTTATATCTACTAACAAATTTGTTAAACATCAAAGGGGGCATCGGGAAGAGCTAGACAGAACTGGGGGGTTTCAGAGCAAGGCAAACGAAGAAAGGGGCATAAGATCCAAGGCGAGCGAACTGGGGGGTTAGAATCAATTCTCCCCTTCCTCCCCGGTACGCGGGTTGATGCTGCGGCAGCGTTCCCTCGTCTTGATTGGCCCCGACGCTCCCCCTTCACCATTTGTGTCGCGCGTGGTTAATTGGGATGGTGGCATGTCCAACTAATGGCATGACCATGGATTGGTGATCGGCATCGGCGCTTGATGTTTAGACAAAAGTAGCGGCGCACACTCCGCGTTGCCTTATTCTGTGCGACAACCCTGCAACTTTGCAGGTAATCCGCTTCTACTCCTCTTCTATCACCCCTCTCCCCTGTCTCAGTTCAGTGATCTTGCTCCCCCTCTCCATTCGAATGCTCTTTCTCTCTCTTGCTAACTACAAGCTGTTGATTTATCGATGCCAGTTTCTATACCGATGAATATGGCAATCTGCAAGGAGTGTACATCTACTCCTATGAATGAAGTGAAATGAATTGATGTACTAACGGAATAATAAAATTAGTAAAATGACAGTTCCAAAATTTTGCCGAAATAAATTAAAGAGAAATGATGTATTGTAACTGTATCTGCAGTGTTCAGTCAAGTTTCTCAAAAGAGATAGAGTTGGCTCAAGATCCATGGGGACTGTTTAGTTTTCAATATTTGGATCGTTTAATTTAGGAATGTATGAGACATGAGAATTAAGAGATGCAGGATCTGATTGCGCTGCCAAAGGTGCTCTCAAGGTTAGTTCACTAACCATCTTTTCTATTCAGAGTGAATGTGTGCTATAGTTACAATGAATCGCTGTTTGGTTGTACATTTTATTTTGAGATAGCTGGTATTTTAATAATGTAAAGTCCTCATAACTGTCATAAATTTCTTTTAACTTGTGGCATGATGTTTTTTTATTAACAACATGCACATATGTCTGCTTTATTTATTAGGTGGATATCCCAATTAACTGAAGAAATGTGTCATCTTTTGGTAGGCTGTGAACAATGTCATTATTCGTATTGGTCAGTACTTATTGCGAAGGTGTGTATTTAACCCTCTCAACTAACATATACTTTCTATTCACATTGTGCTGGCATGAAAGATAAGTTGCTTAACTGATGGCGAGCTATGTTACAGGATCCAGCTGAGCAATTCCACGATGATAACTTAATAGTCGGACAACTTGATGTGTCATTGTGCAACCAAAAGGACTCCGTCGATCTTCGTGTCGACATCGAAGACCTCTAGGTACTGCTCTTTTTTTTACAATGATCAATTATTCTGTCATGCCTTCTTATTTGCATTCATCCACGAGAATATTATTGGACAGAACCTCTCTCACGTGCCTGCTCTGAAAATAGAATTTGCTCTATTGATGTACGCATTGAATGTGATTTAGACCAATTTTAGCAAATCAAATTATCTGACCTGATATCATGTGTGTTTATCCTGCCTGACAAGTAAATTGTAAATAGAAATGAGAGATTCTGGCTATGACAGAGTTACTGTTTAGACTAGAACTTCGCTCTTTCAGTATATGAATTTGTTTTCATTACTACCCTGCATCACCACCTGACAGAAAAAATTCATAAACATAACAAGGTCGTGGCAGCTCTTTCTATTCTTAGGGATATTGCTCAATGCTCTTCCTTTTAGCTCCTTTTTGTGAAGCCCAAAGAACAGAAATTTCTCATGCATCCGAATAGATTTTTTTTACAGTAGATTGCTGATTTATTTATCTGCTTTTACATGTGTGATCGATGTTTCTTCTGTCATGTCGCTTTGCAGCACCAACTAGCGCATGGCTTTATCCTGTGATAGCCCAAAATCAGAAAGCGCTACCATGTTTTATTGTCATTGAAAGATTAGATGGATCTTCCCTTGCTAATTTGTAGTCTGAATCTGCGCTTCGTGTGATTACATGGACCTAAAGAAAATTTACAGTCATTGACATACATTTTTTATAAGCCTATAAATTTCGAACACATAGTTGCATCCATGTTGCTGTTATCTACATTAAAATTATATCTGACTTTTATTCAGAGCACACAGATGGTGTAATTTGTTATTACCAGTTAAGGTTTTGGTTTTGTTTCTTGCCATTGCTCCATTAAACACATTAGTCTGACTTTTTTTTGTTCTACAGATCCTATTTCTGCCATTGTTGTAACCTGCACTCCTGACATCCTCCATTACCAACGACCAACACTATGGCACATATGAAAGTAAGTTGACAAACTCCAATTCGATAATCCAGATGATATACTCACCATACCAAGGACTGTGTTCCTCCGAATTTAGAAAAAATAATTGTTGTACAATTCACTATTTACAAAGCAATGGGTAGTTGCCACTTGATTGTCTGAAATAGACAGTCAATTTGTAGTATGCTTCAATTCTAAAAGTAACAGTTTTTGCCTACAGGTTACTTTTGTAAGAAAATTTGTTTAAATTATTTCTATCTGGAAGGGAGAATTCTGCCTGTGGTGACCATTTAGTTTGAATTTTCGCAAATATATATAGAGATCTAAATGGATACGAGTTCTTTTTACTCATGTAACACTGCGTTCAACTATATCTGCTATCGACTATAGTATAGTTTTTTTTTCTCTTCCTCGACATTGACCAGTTTTTAGTGTTTATGTAATTTTGTGCTAAAGAGAGTAAGAAGAAGAAGACTTAGCTTTGATTCCAGTTTTTGGTGCTCCTTGTGTTGGTAAGTTTGTTACACTACAGTACTGATAATTCTTCATATAGCAATTGTATCCAGTCATTGCAAGTTTGATGTGTGAATTCTTTGCTCATATGAGCATGCTGAAGTTGTCGCTTTTTGTTAGTCAGGCCAAAGTTGTTCCTGGACCTTACAACAGAAGGGTTTGCCTTTCCAGACGCGGCAAAAAGATGCCTGTTCAATACGACCACTGCTATTTCCATATTTTAGTCTATTTCTATACTCCCTCCGTCCCAAAATAATTGTCTCAACTTTGTAGTAGCTTTAGTACAAAGTTGTACTAAGCTCGAGACACTTATTTTGGGACGGAGGGAGTAGTTTATAATATGTAAGGATTCATTGAAATTGTAGAAGCAATGAAGTTACTACGTGGCTTGAATCTTGGTAGTAATCATGCTTCACGATATTTATATAATCCCTATCACTCCATTGTAAAAATGGACGGGCGCGGCAACGCGCGCCTTCAATGATCTAGTTATTTTTATAATACATGGAATTGTACAACGGGATAATTATTTTTGTTGAAAAGTTTCTGTAATCAAGATTCACAAAGTTTCCGTGAGCATGAACAAAGTTCAAGGCTAGCTTTCACTTCAACAATGCTTGTCTTTCTCACTTTCCTTTTTGAAAAGTTTTTAGGTTCCCCTCTTTATTTATTTTTTGTTTTTAAACTATATGAAATCACTCAACAGAAATAAATGACTCTATAAAACTTCCGGGTTGTCTCCCTGGCAGCGCTTTCTTTAAAGCCATTAAGCTAGGCATTTAGTGCTCAAGTAATGAATTCATCCGAATCCCAAGGTATATCAAAGCCAATTTTAATTAACAATGATTTGTAGTTTAGTAGTGAGCACAAAATAACATATATCAAGCAACAACTAAGTCTAACTCTCTTCCTATGCATCGGCATGTCATAAGAGAATAATTCATGCACACCAAGTAAAGACTAATGCATAGTATAAGCAGTTTCTTGCAATTTCATAGTATGGGAAACATAGAGAGGTGGAGAAATAATTCCTCTCTCATAATAATTGCAAGTAGGAGCAGCAAGCACATGCATATTATATCTATCAAAATCATCATATGCAATGGTAAAAGGCAACCCATCAATATAATCCTTAATAAGCACAAACTTCTCCGATATAGTGTAGTTTGGAGAATTCAAAAAGATAATAGGACTATCATGCGTGGGTGCAATAGTAACAATTTCATGTTTAACACAAGGAACTATAGCAAGTTCATCTCCATAAGCATAATTCATATTGGCATCTTGGCCACAAGCATAGCAAGCATCATCAAAAAGGGATATTTCAAACAAATTCAAGGGATCATAGCAATCATCATAGCAATCATCCTTCGGTAAGCATGAAGGGGAATTAAATAATGTATGAGTTGGAGGGTTACTCTCATTAGGAGGTGGGCACGGGTAGCTAATCCGCTCTTCCTTCTTTTGTTCTTCGCTCTCTTCATCATCTTTTTCATCCAATGAGTTCACTGTTTCATCAATTTCTTCTTCCATAGCTTCCTGCAAAATATTAGTCTCTTCTTGGACAGCAGAGACTTTCTCAATAAATGCATTAATATAGTAATTGTATTCATAATTTTCATAGCAATATCTAAGTATAGCAAGATTTTCAGGCCTATAAGCATCATCATCTAAAGCTTCATACTTTTCAAACAAAGATTCAATTTCATAAGCAGCCTTAAAAGCAACAAATTCTTCTATTTGTTCCACATCATAGTAATCATATATACCATTAGCATAAGAAGCTAAGGTTTCATTATCATTAAATTTGCATGAAAAGGGAAGGTGTGGAGCCTCCATCCTAGAGCAACAAGTAATATCATATGTCAAGCATAGATTCCAGGCGTACCAGCGCAACATAATAAATTGATCCCATAATAGTTTCCCTTTTTGTGTCGAGAGATAATCCCTAAAGTATTCACGTTGATCCAACGTGTCTCCCATTATAAAGTTGAATTGGGCTTTCTCAGGATTATCAAAGTAGTACACAATATCTTTCGCATAATGAGAATCGAGGGTTTTAGGAGTTACCCCATCCTCATGAGTAGCAAGTACAGCTAATTTTTTTGGTATTTTGCGTTCCATATCCATAACTAAAGATAGAGAACAACTAAGAACAGCAAATAAAAATTACTTAGTGATAAAGCAAACAAGCACACACGAGAATATTCACCCCACGCTATGACTCCCCGGCAACGGCGCCAGAAAAAGGTCTTGATAACCCGCAAGTATACGGGATAGTTGTAGCCTCTTTCGATAAGTAAGAGTGTCGAACCCAACAAGGAGCTAAAGGTAGAACAAATACTCTCTCAAGTCCTATCGGCCACTGATACGACTCTACGCACGCTTGACGTTCGCTTTACCTAGAACAAGTATGAAACTAGAAGTACTTTGTAGGTGTTGTTGGATAGGTTTGCAAGATAATAAAGAACGCGTCAATAAAAAGTAGGGGCTGTTTAGATAAAGATGCAATAAAGTAAATAAAGAGAGTGTGGAAAAGTGGTGGTAGGAGTTGTGAAAGTGTCCCTAAGCAATTGACTACGTTACTAGACCGATAATCACTATTGCAATTCTATTTGAGGGAGAGGCATAAGCTAACATACTTTCTCTACTAGGATCATATGCACTTATGATTGGAACTCTAGCAAGCATCTTCAAATACTAAAGATTCATTAAGGTAAAATCCAACCATAGCATTAAAGTATCAAGTCCCCTTTGAGAGGAGGTCTTGGGTTCCGTGACTTTCGTATCTTCAACTAGGCCCTGCTAGCTCGGCAAGCATGGCGTCTACTCACGAATCCGGACTCACTTTGTGCCATGGTGTTGAAGGCGAGATATTATCCTAATGGGTCCCTAGTGGACACTGTTTTTGCAGGTAATGCTTCTCCCACGTGGCATGCTGTCCAGCATGGCTTGGAACTTCTCAAGAAAGGACTGTTGTGGCGCATTGGCAATGGGGAGCAGGTTCGTATTTGGCGTGACCCCTGGCTACCCAGGCCGACGTCTTACAGGCCCATCACGAGCCGTGGCACCTGTCGCCTCCATCGTGTGTGTGACCTGCTGGACGCTAATGGGCGGTGGATACCAGAGCTTGTCCACCGGCACTTCCACGCCATTGATGCCGCCTGCATCCTCAAGATCAAGGCCTAACCACGGCTTCAGGAGGACGTCCTGGCGTGGGCACCCGACCCCCGCGGCATCTTCTCTGTACGAAGCGCGTACCGTCTCGCCCTCGACATCACATCTAGCACTAAAGGTTCTCTGCTCCACTCGAGGGTTAGGGCACCGGACGGCACTCGTGCCGTCTGGAAGGCAGTGTGGGGGTGCCCTGCTCCCCCAAAGGTACGCGTCTTCGCATGGCGTCTAATTACGAACTCCCTTGCAACTAAGGTGAACATGGCAAAGAGAAAATTAGAAGTCACTAATACTTGTGTTTTATGTGGCATGGAACCGGAGGATACTTTCCATGCAATGTGCAGATGCACACTCGCTCGTATCCTATGGGAAGAGATGGCGAACTCCACCAGCATGCCACGGCCGATGGACATCTTGAACACCGCGACGAATGGCTCTTACATCTCTTGAATGATCTCCCGAGGAGCAACGGCTCCTGTGATCATGACCTGTTGGCAACTGGCATGTCCGTAATGAAATTGTTCATCATAAGCCAGCTCCAACTGTCAAGCTTCACGCAGATTTTGTGCAGCTACATTAAGAGCCTCGATGTATTCAGCAACATCCTCACGTAGACATCAAGAAGGGAAAATGGTGGCCTCTCGGGAGACTAGGAGTAATAGTAAGGCGCATGTCATGCAGGCTTCATATACTAGACCTCCGGAGCGGTGGGCGAAGCCACCAGCCGGCTGGAACAAGCTCAATGTCGATGGCGCGTGGTGCGAGGAGGGCGGAACAGGCGGTGCCGGATGATCCTCCGAGACCACAGTGGTGCAATCATCTTCTCCTCTTGCAGGTTCCTCACACCTTTGTCGAGTCCGCTGGAGGCGGAGGTGGCTGCGTGCATGGAGGGATCGCCCTAACCCTCGAGTGGAGCAGAGAACCTTTCGTCCTTGAGACGGATTGTCTTGTCGTGCGAACATGATCAAGGAGAAGGGCTTGAATCGCTCACTGTTGCATCCCTAATTGGTGAGGTGAAGAGGCTCTGTCACAAGACCGAGAGTACAAGTTATTTCATGTGAGTAGAAATAGTAACAATGTAAGCCATATGCTAGCCCAACTGGGACTTTTGGTACCACGTACTGCAGTTTGGCTAAGAGGCGGACCTGATGAAATTGACACTTTGTGTCAACAGGATTGTAACGATCTACCTTGATTAATACAATCCAAATCGTTCACAAAAAAAAAGTATCAAGTCCCCTTTATCCCATACGCAACAATCCCCTTACTCGGATTTGTGTTTCAGTCACTCACGCAACCCACTATAAGCGAATCATGAACGCATTGCAACACCCTACAGCGGGAATCCCTCACGCTTGCGCGACACGGAGAGCACCATAGGACAGCAACATAACCACAAGCAAATTAAACCAATCATAGCAATTCATCAATCACCGTTAGGACAACGAAAATCTACTCAGACATCATAGGATGGCAACACATCATTGGATAATAATATGAAGCATAAAGCACCATGTTCAAGTAGATGGTACAGCGGGTTGCGGGAGAGTGGACCGCTGGATATAGATGGGGGAAGGTGATGGAGATGTTGGTGAAGATGACGGCGGTGTTGGTGAAGATCGCGGTGATGATGGTGGCCCCCGACGGCGTTCCGGCACCACCGGAAGCAAGGGGAAGAGAGCCCCCCTTCTTCTTATTCTTCCTTGACCTTCTCCCTATATGGGAGAAGGGTTTCCCCTCTGATCCTTGGCTCCCATGTCTTGGGAGGGGCGAGAGCCCCTCCGAGATTGGATCTATCTCTCTGTTTCTGCGTTTTCAGATTCTACCCCTTCACCGTTTCCTTTATATCTGGAGATCCGTAACTCCGATTGGGGTGAATCTTTCACCCAGATCTTTCTCATAAAATTACTTTCTTGCGCCAAAAGAAGAGCGTCAACCGCCTTACGGGTGGCCCACAAGAGCCCGGGGCGTGCCCGGGGGGGAGGGCGCGCCCCCTGTCTCGTGGCCACCCCGGACACCGTTTCGCGTTGATTTTACTTCCCAAAAATCATAAATATTCCAAAAAAAATCTCCGTCCGTTTTATCCCGTTTGGACTCCGTTTGATATTGGGTTTCTGCGAAACAAAAAACATGCAATAAATAGAACCGGACTTGGGCACTTTGGATCAATATGTTAGTCCCAAAAATAGTATAAAAAGTTGCCAAAAGTATATAAAAGTTGAATAATATTGGCATGGAACAATCAAAAATTATAGATACGACGGAGACGTATCATGAACCGTTATATGATGAAGTCGGAGCATGATTTATTTATAAATTGTCTTCCTTATGAGTGGCGGTCGGGGACGAGCGATGATCTTTTCCTACCAATCTATCCCCCTAGGAGCATGCACGTAGTACTTTGTTTCGATGACTAATAGATTTTTGCAATAAGTATGTGAGTTCTTTATGACTAATGTTGAGTCCATGGATTATATGCACTCTCACCCTTCCACCATTGCTAGCCTCTCTAGTACTGCGCAACTTTCGCCGGTACCATACACCCATCATATACCTTCCTCAGAACAGCCACCATACCTACCTATTATGGCATTTCCATATCCATTCCGAGATATATTGCCATGCAACTTTCCACCGTTCTGTTTATTATGACACACTTCATCATTGTCGTATTGCTTTGCATGATCATGTAGTTGACATAGTATTTGTGGCAAAGCCACCGTTCATAATTTTCATACATGTCACTCTTGAGTCATTGCACATCCTGGTACACCGCCGGAGGCATTCATATGGAGTCATACTTTGTTCTAAGTATCGAGTTGTAATTCTTGAGTTGTAAGTAAATAAAAGTGTGATGATCATCATTATTAGAACATCGTCCCATGTGAGGAAATTAAAAAAGAGGCCAAAGAAGCCAATAAAAAAAAGGAAAAAATGAGAGAAAAGAGAGAAGGGGCAATGTAACTATCCTTTTTCCACACTTGTGCTACAAAGTAGCACCATGATCTTCATGATGTATACTAGTGGGAATTTTTCATTATAGAACTTGGCTTGTATATTCCAACGATGGGCTTCCTCAAATGCCCTAGGTCTTCATGAGAAAGCAAGCAAGTTGGATGCACACCCACTTTGTTTTTTTTGAGCTTTCATAAACTTATAGCTCTAGTGCATCCGTTGCATGGCAATCCCTACTCACTCACATTGATATCTATTGATGGGCATCTCCATAGCCCGTTGATACGCCTAGTTGATGTGAGACTATCTCCTTATTTTTGTCTTCTCCACAACCACCATATTCTATTCCACCTATAGTGCTATGTCCATGGCTCACGCTCATGTATTGCGTGAAAGTTGAAAATGTTTGAGAATACTAAAGTATGAAACAATTGCTTGGCTGAAACCGGGGTTGTGCATGATTTGAATACTTTGTGTGATGAAGATGGAGCGTAGCCAGACTATATGATTTTGTAGGGATAGCTTGCTTTGGCCATGTTATTTTGAGAAGACATGATTGCTTTATTAGTATGCTTGAAGTATTATCGTTTTTATGTCAATATTAAACTTTTGTTTTGAATCTTATGGATCTGAATGTTCTTGCCACAATTGGCATTTGCATATCTATGTTGTAGATCAATGGCCTGTGCTACCATTCCCCTGAATTTTAATGCATTCCTAGAGAAAGCTAAGTTGAAAGATGATGGTAGAAACTACACGGACTGGGTCCGTAACTTGAGGATTATCCTCATTGTTGCACAGAACAATTACGTCCTTGATGCACCGCTAGGTGAAAGGCCTGCTGTAGGAGCAAATGCTGATGTTTTGAACGTCTGGCAAGCTCGATCTGATGACTACTCGATAGTTCAATGTGCCATGCTTTACAACTTAGAATCGGGACTTCAAAGACGTTTTGAACGTGATTGAACATATGAGATGTTCCAAGAGTTGAAGTTAATATTTCAAGCAAATGCCCGAGTTGAGAGATATGAAGTCTCTAACAAGTTCTATAACTGCAAGATGGAGGAGAATAGTTCTGTCAGTGAACACATACTCACAATGTCTGGATATCATAATCACTTGACTCGGCTGGGAGTTAATCTTCCAGATGATAGTGTTATTGACAGAGTTCTCCAATCACTACCACCAAGCTACAAAGGCTTCGTGATGAACTATAATATGCAAGGATGGAGAAGACAATTCCCGAGCTCTTCACAATGCTCAAAGCTGCAGAGGTAGAAATCAAGAAGGAGCATCAAGTGTTGATGGTTAACAAGACCATTAGTTTCAAAAAAGGGTAAGGGAAAGAAAGGGAACTCGAAGAAGAATGGCAAGCAAGTTGCCACTCCCGGAAAGAAGCCCAAAGCTGGACCCAAGCCTGAAGCTGAGTGCTTCTATTGCAAAGAGACTGGTCACTGGAAGTGGAACTGCCCCAAGTATTTGGCGTATAAGAACGATGGCAAAGTGAACAAAGGTATATTTGATATACATGTTATTGATGTGTACCTTACTAATGCTCATAGTAGCACCTGAGTATTTGATACTAGTTCGGTTGCTCATATTTGTAACTCAAAACAGGAGCTATGATTAAACGAAGATTGGCTAAGGACTAGGTGATGATGCGTGTCAGGAATGGTTCCAAGGTCGATGTGATCGCCGTTGGCATGCTACCTCTACATTTACCTTCGGGATTAGTTTTAGACCTGAATAATTGTTATTTGGAGCCAGTGTTGAGCATGAACATTATATCTGGATCTTGTTTAGTGTGAGATGGTTATTCATTTAAATCAGAGAATAATGGTTACTCTATTTATATGAGTAATATCTTTTATGGTCATGCACCCTTGAAGAGTGGTCTATTTCTATTGAATCTCGATTGTGGTGATACACATATTCATAATATTGATGCCAAAAGATGCAAAGTTGATAATGATAGTGCAACATATTTGTGGCACTACCGTTTAAGTCATATTGGTGTAAAGCGCATGAAGAAACTCCATGTAGATGGACTTTTGGAATCACTTGATTATGAATCATTTGATACTTGCGAACCATGCCTCATGGGCAAGATGACTAAAACTCCGTTCTCCGGAACAATGGAGTGAGCCAATTACTTATTGGAGATAATACATACCGACGTATGCGGTCCGACGAGTGTTGAGGCACACGGCGGGTATCATTATTTTTTAACCTTCACAGATGATTTGAGCAGATATGGGTATATCTACTTAATGAACACAAGTTTGAAACATTTGAAAAGTTCAAAGAATTTCAGAGATAAGTGGAGAATCATCATAACAATAAAATAAAGTTTCTACAATCTGATCACGGAGACGAATATTTGAGTTACGAGTTTGGCCTTAAAACAATGTGGAATAGTTTCACAACTCAAGCCACCAGCTGAAACACCACAGCGTAACGGTGTGTCTGAATGTCGTAACCGTATTTTATTAGATATGGTGCGATCTATGATGTCTCTTACCGATTTAGCACTATCATTTTGGGGTTATGCATTAGAGATAATTGCATTCATGTTAAATAGGGCACCGTCTAAATCCGTTGAGACGACACCGATGAACTGTGGTTTGGCAATAAACCTAAGCCGTCGTTTCTTAAAATTTGGGGTTGCGATAGTTATGTCAAAAGGCTTCAGCCTGATAAGCTCGAACACAAATCAGAGAAGTGTGTCCTCATAGGATACCCTAAGGAAACAATTGGGTACACATTCTACCATAAATCCGAAGGCAAGATCTTTGTTGCCAAGAATGGAACCTTTCTAGAGAAGGGGTTTCTCTCGAAAGAAGTGAGTGGGAGGAAAGTAGAAGGTAATTGTACCTTCTCTCAATTTGGAAATTAGCTCATCAGAGAAATCCGTTCCCGTGATGCCTACACCAACTAGAGAGGAAGCTAATGATGTTGATCATGAAACTTCAGATCAAGTTACTACTGAACCTCGTAGGTCAACCAGAACACGATCGACACCAGAGTGGTATAGTAATCCTGTTCTGGAAGTTATGTTACTAGACCATGGCGAACCTATGAACTATGAAGAAGCTATGATGAGCACAGATTCCGATAAATGGCTTGAGGCCATGAAATCTGAGATAGGATCCATGTATGAGAATAAAGTGTGGACTTTGGTGGATTTGCCCGATGATTGGCGAGCCATATAAAATAAATGGATCTTCAAGAAGAAGACTAATGCTGATGGTAATGTTACTGTCTATAAAGCTCGACTTGTTGCAAAAGGTTTTCGACAAGTTCAAGGAGTTGACAATGATGAGGCTTTCTCACCCGTAGTGATGCTTAAGTCTGTCCGAATCATGTTAGCAATTGCCACATTTTATGATTATGAAATATGGAAAATGGACGTGAAAACTGCATTCCTTAATGAATTTCTTAAAGAAGAGTTGTATATGATGAAATCGGAAGGTTTTGTCGATCCTAAAGGTGCTAACAAAGTGTGCAAGCTCCAACGATCCATCTATGGACTAGTGCAAGCATCTCAGAGTTGGAATATACGCTTTAATGAGGTGATCAAAGCATATGGTTTTGTACAGACTTTCAGAGAAGCATGTATTTACAAGAAAGTGAGTGGGGGCTATATATCATTTCTAATATTATATATGGATGACATATTGTTGAAAGGAAATGATGTAAAATTTCTAGATAGCATAAAAGGATACTTGAATAAAAGTTTAGAGATAGATCAAGACGCTTAATAGGACTTTCACAAAGCACATACCTTGACAAAGTTTTGAAGAATTTCAAAATGGACCAGTCAAAGAAAGGGTTCTTGGCTATGTTGCAAGGTGTGAAATTGAGTCAGAGTCAATGCCCGACCACTGCCAAAGATAGAGAGAAAATGAAAGTCATTCCCTATGCCTCAGCCATAGGTTCTATCATGTATGCTATGAAGTGTACCAGACCTGATGTGTGCCTTGCCATAAGTCTGGCAGGGTGGTACCAAAGTAATCCAGGAGTGGATCACTGGACAGCGGTATCCTGAAGTACCTGAAAAGGACCAATGATATGTTTCTCGTTTATGGAGGTGACAAAGAGCTCATCGTGAATGGTTACGTCGATGGTAGTTTTGACACTGATCCGGATGACTCTAAGTCACAAACTGGATACATATTTATGTTGAATGGTGGAGCTGTTGGTTGGTGTAGTTCCAAGCAAAGCATCGTGGTGGGATCTACGTGTGAAGCGGAGTACATAGCTGCTTCGGAAGCAGCAAATGAAGGATTCTGGATGAAGGAGTTCATATCTGATCTAGGTGTAATACCTAGTGCATCGGGTCCAATGAAAATCTTTGGTGATAATACTGGAGCAATTGCCTTAGCATAGGAATCCAGATTTCACAAAAGAACCAAACACATCAAGAGATGCTTCAACTCCATTCGTGATCAAGTCAAGGAGGGAGACATGGAGATTTGCAAAATACATACGATTTGAATATAGCAGACCCGTTGACTAAGCCTCTTCCATGAGCAAAAAATGACCAGCACTAAGACTCCATGGGTGTTAGAATCATTACTATGTAATCTGGATTATTGACTCTAGTGCAAGTGGGAGACTGAAGGAAATATGCCCTAGAGGCAACAATAAAGTTGTTATTTATATTTCCTTATATCATGGTAAATGTTTATTATTCATGCTAGAATTGTATTAACCAGAAACTTAGTACATGTGTGGATACATAGACAAAACAAAGTGTCCCTAGTATGCATCTACTTGACTAGCTCGTTAATCAAAGATGGTTATGTTTCCTGAACATAAACATGTGTTGTCATTTGATGAACGGGGTCACATCATTAGAGAATGGTGTGATGGACAAGACCCATCCTTTAGCTTAGCATAATGATCGTTAAGTTTTATCGCTATTGTAACTCCCGTATACCGAAGGAATGCCTTGTGTGCTATCAAACGTCACAACGTAACTAGGTGATTATAAATATGCTCTACAGGTATCTCCAAAGGTGTTTGTTGGGTTGGCATAGATCGAGATTAGGATTTGTCACTCTGAGTATCGAAGAGGTACCTCTGGGCCCCCTCGGTAATACAAATCATAAGAAGCCTTGCAAGGAAAATGACTAATGAGTTAGTTGTAGGATGATGTATTACAGAACGAGT
Source organism: Aegilops speltoides (assembly GCA_021437245.1). Taxonomy (NCBI): domain Eukaryota; kingdom Viridiplantae; phylum Streptophyta; class Magnoliopsida; order Poales; family Poaceae; genus Aegilops; species Aegilops speltoides. The sequence continues at coordinate 439,080,208 of CM038144.1, forward strand.
AAGGAGGCTTGCCAGCAACGAGATTGAACTAGGTATGAAGATACCGACGATCGAATCTCAGGCAAGTAACATACCGATGACAAAGGGAATAACGTATGTTGTCATAACGGTTTGACCGACAAAGATCTTCGCAGAATATGTGGGATCCAATATGAGCATCCAGGTTCTGCTATTGGTTATTGACCGGAGAGGTGTCTCGGTCATGTCTACATAGTTCTCGAACCCGTAGGGTACACACACTTATTTGGTAACCAAATGTTGTTTGGAGTCCCGGATGAGATCACGAACATGACGAGGAGTCTCAAAATGGTCGAGAGGTAAAAATTGATATATAGGACGATAGTATACAGACACCAGAAGTGTTCGAAGGGTACCGGTTACATATTGGAGTACCGGAGGGGTTACCGGAACCCCCGGAGGGAAGATATGGGCCATATGGGCCCTGAGAGGGGAGAATACCAGCCCACAAGGGGTGGCGCATCACCCTATGAAAGGAGGCTGAGTGGGAGAAGAAAAAGAGGGGGTTCGGCCCTCCTTCCTTCTCTCTTCCCCCTTCCCTTTTCTTCTCCGTCAATTATGGAAGGGGGGAGGCCGAATTGGGGAAGACCCCAAGTAGGATTCAGTCTACTTGGTGTGCCCCCTGGCTGCCTCTCCTCCCCTCCCACCTATATATATGTGAGGAGGGGGGCGCCTAGAACATACAACATCAATTGTTAGCCGTGTGCGGCGCCCCTCCACAGTTTACACCCCCGGTCATATTCTCGCGGTGCTTAGGTGAAGCCCTGCACAGATCACTTCACCATCACAGTCACCACGCCATCGTGCTTAAAAACTCATCTACTACCTCAACACCTTGCTGGATCAAGAAGGCGAGGGACATTACTGAGCTGAACGTGTGCAGAACTCGGAGGTGCCGTACGTTTGGTGCTTGATCGGTCGGACCTAGAAGAAGTTTGACTAATCAACGCGTTGTCAAATGCTTCCACTTATGGTCTATGAGGGTATGTAGACACACTCTCTCCCCCTCATTGCTATGCATCTCCTAGATAGATCTTGCGTGAGCGTAGGAATTTTTTTGAAATTGCATGCTACGCTTCCCAACAAATTCTTCATCCAGTTGCTACTTTTACCGTTTTACTTTGCTACCAACTATCACTATGACTTGCGTTTAATCTTGTAACTAGAAAGACAAGAGTATTAACTACCCTCTTGTCATGTTGGGGACAAGCGTGTTCTGTGTTTTGTGTGCATGTGCCACTTACTTTGTTTTGCTGGTGAATTCTACTCGATTGATAACCTTAATTCTCTAACTGAGGGAAATACTTGTTGCTGGGCTACATCGCCCTTACACTTGGGGTAATCCCAACCACTCCTATGGGAGCAAGCAGAGCCAGCTTCCAATATATTGCATAATTGACAAAGTTCAGAAAAATGCAAACTAAACCAAACTGAGAGATAGTTCAACTAGTAGTCAACATCAGAATAGGACCCATCTAAAATCCCTGCCTCACACCTATAAAAGAACTAAAACAGGTGGACAAAATAAAAAGAGTTCTAAGAACGTAGATTTTTTTAGAGACACGAAACAAGTCACCCCACTAGGGGGGAAGGGGCGAAAAGAACAAGCATGCCTCGAGCAATCATCCCTCCTTCAAGCATCTGGGTCATCATCCGATGTAGAGTCATCCTCCTCATCTCCTGGTTCTTTAGGCTCAGATAGGCTGATGCAACATGAGTTGACTTAGGGCTAGTGGACATGTGGGCCATCTGGTTTCTGGGCCCACATGTCAGTGACCCTAAGTCAGTCAATCCTAAGTCAGCCAATCCTAGCCGAGTTTCTTCAGCCTTAGTGATGTGTAGAATCCTTCCAGTAGTCGCAGCATGACACTTGCCATGTATCCTCAAGGTCGAGTGCTGGAGCGTAGTTGATCCTTTCGACTTCTTATCAAAACATGCTTTATTAGGAGTTTTCCATGGGACTAGCAAAATGCAGCATGTCCAATCACATGAAATACCTTGGCAATGTTTTTATCGGAGATAATCATGTACTTTGCCACTCTACCAGATCATCTAGATGTGCACGCTGAGGTAGTCATCCAGGGCCCAGGATGCTACAACTTCTCCAGTTGTTGTCATTCAAGTGTCTTACATATTCATTCGTGTCCATTTTGTGGTTGAATTTTTCTTGGTTACATGTGAAGTCGTAGTCTTGTTCTTTCTTCTGTGCTTCTAGACACTGGTTTTGGGATGCCTCCAACAAGCGCTTTATTTAATACCTTTGAGCTAGGCAAGATGGTTTTTGGAAGTTTCAAATTTTATCTCCTCCACTTACCATGAAGGTACTCATTCCCAACATAATTTCATAACCACTTTTGAGTCTCTTTCTTGGGAAGTGCTCTAGACCTTTTCTCACGAGGAATTAAATATTATCATCCCTTTTTTCATATCAATGATAGTACCCCTACAGTTCTCAGAAATGTCCTTCCGAAAATAAATAGACATAGAGGGTTAGGTTTCATATCCATAAAAAATCACAGGGACATAATTCATATTACCAAGCATAAGAATATCTTCATTTTTTCCAATTGGTATTTTTATTGTGCCATCTGCCATATGGACATTAAGTTCACATTTTGAAAGGGCTTTCAACCCAAGTGCATTATAAAAATTCTGTGGACTAGTGGATACACTTGCACCTAAATCACACAGAGCATCACAAGTGAAATTATTGATACTAATCTTTATTGATGGTTCCCATCCATCTTCCAACTTCCTAGGGATCTTGGGTGTAAGACCTGCAGTTCACATGGTAAAAAAAGCTTCCTAGGGATCAAAGCTTCTAGGATTCCTAGGGATCATAGCTCAAAAGTGGGATTTGCTCCTCCAAGATAAGATCCTCACACAAAATCCTCAATTACTCTGCTCTAGCAACTCAACTCCTTTGTTTTCACTGTCTGGTACCTCCGAGTTTTTCCACTGAATACTACCAACCTTTGAGAAATAAGTAATCCCCGCTAAGCGAACCGTGTTTCTTATAGCTCCAGAACTGCACACTCTTGTCTGATACTACTGAACTATATTTCTTTGAGATCATCTCTATTAGCTCTGACACCTCCGAGCAAAACATTTCCATCCGTCACTTCAGAGGCATTCTATATTTGTGTCAGTATCTAGAGCCTCTATATTAGTCAGCTACTTCCAAGCAAATCCATCTGATACCTCCAAGCTGGGATTTAGGGTTTGCACCCTAGGTGTTGTCCTGTAGCACCTTTTGGTGCCCCTCCCTAACTTAAATCCTCCTCTCCTTCGGTGGCGAGATAGTTTTCTATTGTGTGACAATGTGAGCTTCTGGTGGAGGTGGCGGAGGCCGACCAACAACACCTCTGAGTATACCAGCCAACACAAAGGCTTGAGTTCAAGCCATACACTTACTCGGTGTAATTGTGTAATTCTAGGGAACTAGAAAATAGGGGAGGCACTAGCATTTCACAAGACGGAGCCAACAACATACAACAAAACCAAGTCACCAGCAACCAACCAGGTATAGAGTTTACACACAGTCTATGGGCCATCCACGACGCTGAGGTATAAACAGTTAACAGACAGATACATCAACACACAAGACAACAAATTACATTCACAGGGTGATCGCGAAGCAAGAATCGTCCTGGGATACCATTTTCGTGCTTCAAAGCCCAATACATGTCGAATGCTGCCTACATATTCAGAGATACATATGCCACATCATGCCAGGGATCACATGGGGCTTTTCTCTTATCACTTTGATTACTTCTACATAGGACTCAATGCCGCGATCTGCCGCTCCAACTACATTAAAAGAAGAATAGATTAATGACTATGATAGATGTACGATGTAAAATTGTGCTTTGGTTACATAATTTCACAAATGAGCCATGTTGCAGGGTAGTCGGTATCTTATTCTGGTACTTGGCAAATATTCAGTGAAGCTTCGAACACAAGGAAATACCACTACCTTTTAGATCTACCCCATACATCTAAAGAAAAGTGAAGACGAGATTAAAACAAAAACATTCAACGAGCAAATGGGACTTTCAAAGACCTCGAACTAAGTGGTCTAGAAACCAAAAAATTAGCAATGGGTAAATTGCAACATCGACAAAAATAGTGTCAAGGTTATTCTTTTTTATCTTATAAAAAATATACGACATATTATGATACTAGAAAGAAACTGGAAGTTAAAAGCCAACATAGGCACATAAGTTGGTACCTGCATCATGGTCTGGAGCTGGTTGCGCACATCACAAAACTCATTCCTAAGAAGAGCCAATGGCATGAGACACCTGAAATAATGCAGACATACAACACTATCAAATTCTGGATAGGTTAAGCAAACTAAAATGGAATGGTTGGAAATTGAAACCATGTGCTTAAAAAAAATTCTAGCCATCTAAAAACTTAATTGCATTATAAACAGAAACCTAGATCCAACAAGTTACAAGAGAATCATCAAATAGGCATATATTTAGATAAAGAACCAAATTCTATCAATCACATGATTGGCGATCAAGTGAACAAGTAGGTTAGTTCTTAAGAATGTTAGATTAGTATGAGTTAAAAATAGTGTCATAAAAGACAAAATAAGCTAGCAGGCTTGCATACAGGATTTGACCAACACAAAGAGTAGACAATAACTACTGTGCAACATAGATAATGAGGTACCGTGTACTGACCTTTCTTTGCTTTTTGCCACATAGGACTGACGAAATTGCATGCAGGCGAGTTTCACTTTCTTAGCACCAACACTAATACATGACAAAAAGAGCAACATCAGGAAACTAGAGTTTTTTTCAAACTCATTGAACATGGCATGCTGATACATATGGCATACTTGCATGCCATAACAATATTCTCAAGGAGCCATTTCCTATCATGGTTGTCAACACAATCTTTTTTTGATAAACTAAAAAGAAAATAGTATTGGCCTTATGGCGATAGTAGATCAGTAGTGCCAAAGATGTTTACAAAAGACAAAATTCCTCCCACCGAGCCATAACATAGGGATAAATATTGACATTTCTGTTACATCGCCCATAACTAAATTCAGCTCTTCTAATTATGGCTAAACAACACGAGCCGCATGCCCATGCCCATGACATACATACCCCACACCGCCACATCCAAATAGGAACAACATTGCTGCATGGGAGACATTAGAAAAGGTCCAATTGTGTGACGTGGACTAGCAGATCGTTAATACCATAATTGTTTGTAGAACGACAGATTTTCATTGCTGACCTAGAATAACGCCATTGGACCAATAACAGATTCAGGTAATACTAGAAATGTTCACAAGACCACAAAGTTTTCTGTGATGCGGTATAGAATTGCAATTGGCAGGAATAATACCGACAATTCTGTTGCAGGCAAACACAACTATACTCAGATATTCTACTTAGATACTCCCTCCGTTCGGAATTACTTGTCTCGGAAACGGATGTATCTAGATGTTCTAGATACATCCGTTTCCGAGACAAGTAATTCCGAATGGAGGGAGTATATATATAGTCAAACGACACTACGCTGACATACACGAATAGAAATGTGAACAGACTTGAAAACCTCCACTGACATTACACTGAATAACAAATCATTAATACCAGAAACGGTAGCAAGACCACAAAGTTCATAACATTACTGTTGGCATGAATACAGGTACTTCCGTTACAAGAAACACAACCAAGCTCGTCTCTGCTTCTAATTACACACCACAACCAACATGACAAACGCATCTGAATAACATCGATGCAGAGGAGAAACAAACAAACAGTTAAAAATAGGTGAGGATAGAAAAGAAGGGCTTATCATCATCATACGTGGAGCTGCTCCCAATGAGTTGATGCACCAGGGCGTCCACCTTGTAGAAGTCCACCTCGGGCTGGTTCCTGCGAATGGGGCAGACCAGATCAGTCAGGACAGCAAACGAGATAACGAGATCCGTACAATAAGACCAGAGGGGGAGGGGGGAGGGGCGGGGTTACGGACAGTAGGCAGGCGATGTCGTTGAGGATCCTGTCGGCGTCGTTGAGGAAGATGTTGATGACCTCGGCGACGAAGCCCGTGGCTGCACTGCCCTCGTCCATCGACTGCAGCTGCTGGAAATACGCGTCCACACTACCCTAGATCGATCACGCCAAGGCAAAGGTCGGGTCAGCCAGATAGCCAGTCGAAACCCATCGTCAACGCCGAGAGCAGAGAACACGGCGATTCCCGGCGATTCCAGCCCGCAACCACACGGCGGCTATAGAAGTGAGGGGAGGGACTCACCGCGGCGTACATGGAGGCGATGTGGGCGTTGAGCTGGGCCCTGAGCGAGGCGGCCGCCATGGCGATGCGGGGCGTCGAGAGGAGGCGGGCGAGCACGTTCGGGTCGACGGAATTCGAAGGTTGCTGCGGCGGCGGCGGAGTGGACGAGGACAGGAGAGGAGCGCAGGTTATATAGCTCGACTCACCTTTTGACAGGGAGTGCTCGATTACTCTAGTGGCTGGCCGCCATTGAATGGAGAGCTTGGGGATGGCGTGCATGCATGCATGGATGCATGTATGTAGCTACGTTTGGGTGGATGGATGGATGCTGGCCAGCTATCTACAGATTGACAATGGATGCTCACTTTCAATGCATAGCCCATCACAAATAGTATGTATTAGTATTAGTATTACTCCCTCCGTTCCTAAATGTAAGTCTTTGTAGAGATTCCATTAGGTGGACTACATACGGAGCAAAATGAATGAATCCACACTTAAAATACATCTATATACATCTGTATGTAGTTCATAGTGAAATCTCTACAAAGACTTATATTTAGGAACGGAGGGAGTAGTATATGTATTACGTTCTTCGGTCGTAATTTAACTTTTTTTTTTGCACGTGGTCCATTACGGCTGGCTCCCTATGCGTTTTACCAGGGATGGGTTGGCATTTAATATGGTCATTACCGTTGATGACAGTCGTGTAGTTGTTTCTTTTTATCGATGTATAGTCTTACTCGGTGCAGGCGGTATGGTCTTCGTGGGCACTAAGCGATATGATGCGAAATTGCCATCGCTGCCTGCTCAAGGGACACTGCAAGGCCAATTGCCGGAACCCGTTCACCTGTCTACGCTGCCGGCAGATCGGGCACCGGGCTCGGGGCTGTACAAATCCTCCATCGCCATCCTCGGTGCCTCGCTCTGCATCTTCGTTAGATGGCCAGACCCGTCATCGCGTCAGACAGGAGCAGGCGCCGCGTCGTCGCAACGACAATGTCCAACATCGACGCGATGATGACCGTGACCAGGAGGGTCGGGTCAGGGAGGGCCAGCATGGCCGTGAAGGTGACCGACGCTCCTCCTCTTCGAAGGACCGACCCATCGGCAACCGTTCGTGCACTTCAGAGCATCATGCCATCCAAGAGCACGAAGACGCTTGTGGACGAGGCAGCCGTGGTGGCGTGCCTGCTTCTCATGATGCGAGGAAGTTTGCTTCTGCTCAGGTTCAGGGGCTTTCGTGCGGTGTTATTTCCTCGGCATCCGGTCACAGGGTCCGCCACGCCAAGTCGCGCGACGATGGACGCCAGGAGGTCCGCAGGGAGGGCCGCCCGCCCCCAGCATCCCCTCGCACCACCTCAGAAGACATTATCGAGATCCACCCAACGTCTCTGCCTCCTGGGTGGCCTCACCTGGCCGCGCCTTGCTTTGGTGCCAAGGACTTCCGCTCTGCATCCTTGACGAGGTCGCCTCGACCAGCTCCTCCGCCTGTATCACGTTGTCAGTTCCAAGAAGATCAGGATGAGCTTGCAACCCCTGTGACTTCTCCAACTAGAGATATCATCGTGATGCCCAACTCTTCGCCCAGCTGCCCGGCGTCTACCCCGATCTTTGTTCCGCGGACACCCACCTCCTCCCCACAAAGGACGCCTATTGCCAGGAGAAAGGCGTCTTGCTTTGGGTCCCAGGTGCCGCCCTCTGCCATCATCAACTACGAGCCGGCCACAGCCTCCCCTGACCCCTGCCGAGCTCAAGACGCGGCGACACCAGTGTACGTTTCGCCGGCTAGTGGGCACAACAGCGCCACGGCTCGCTCACCCTTGTTCGTGCCGCTCCAGCCGGCCCTCCTGCCAGCACCAAGCTCAACCCCGCCACGTCGACCTGTTGCTCGTCGCAAAACTCTGGCAGGCATCACCAGCTTCAACCTTGGACGGCGTAGCCCACGTCTGCGGGAGAAGATGCGAGATGTGCCAATCGCACAGCTTGCTGAGAGGGTGCTATGTCAACGTCTTGGCATTGTTGCTGAAGGGGAGCAACTCACTGAAGCGGCCATCAGCAAATTCGTGTCATTATTCCATGGGAGGTTGCCAGACATCACCATTGCGGCCCTGCGTGCACTCTTCCATCTAGACTGTGACCTGCTAGCGGCGGTTGAGGATGCACTGGTTCAACATGGTGGTGAGGATGGTCCAGAGCTGCAGATGCAAGGAAATGAAGACGCTGCAGCGTCGACGCCGATATAGCAATGCTTGTGTTCCTGCACGTTCACGTTGCTGTAGTTTGGTTATCCATGTTAGAATCAGCTATCTACCACCTGCTGGGTTCGCCTGCTTGCAGTCGGCCTGATGTATTGTTGTTAATTTTGATCCGGGCAAGGTCCCTGATGCTAGTTTGTGCCCCGGGAGGCTGTAACTTTGCTGATGTATGGATGGTTTCCAATGAGTAATCACAATCTGAGCATCCTAAGCTGGAATGTGCGAGGACTGAATTGCCCCAACCGTCGTGCAACCATTAGAGAAACAATTGCTGCCACACCCTGTCACATTATTTGCATCCAAGAATCAAAGATGGCTGATATTGATCAATTTATGGTGTCTTCACTGGGTGGTCTGCTTCACGGGAGCTTCGCCCATCGCCCTGCTTCTGGTACTCGTGGAGGGATCCTAATCCTGTGGGATGATGATGCTGTCAAGCTTGCCAACATTCATTTTGGCCAATTCACTTTGTCTGCCGATGTTCAGCTTGCTAATTCGGACGTTATGTTCAAGCTAACTACAGTCTACGGCCCAACTAGAAGCAACCTCAAGGATATTTTCTTTCAGGAGCTCATTAGCGAGAAGCCTAACGCTGGGTGTATGTGGCTGGTTCTTGGGGACTTCAATCAAATTTATCGTGCCAGAGATAAAAACCGCGCGAATGCTAATCGTAGCCGCATCGTTCGCTTTCGCAACACCCTCAATGCTTGCGAACTTAAGGAGATCCATCTACAAAACAGAAAGTTCACTTGGAGCAATGAGCAGAGCGACCCAACTTTGAGTAAACTTGATTCTTTCTTCTGCAATGAGGAATGGGACGTTGAGTTTGGGCATCACATTCTCCATGCTCTGGCTTCATCCCTCTCTGATCACTGCCCGCTACTACTTGCCAATGAAAATGGGCCTCGTAGAACTAAATCCTTCCGCTTCGAGAACTTTTGGATCAACATGCCGGGATTCATGGCCACTGTCCAACAAGCATGGAATGAAGAGACAACCCATGTCGAACCGTATCAACTCCTCTTCCACAAGCTCAAGAAAACTAGCCAAAGGCTTCGTGCTTGGAGTAAAACCCTTTTCTCTCATGCCAAGGTGCAACTCCATATGGCCTTGGAGATTATCCTACGTTTGGATATTGCCCAAGAAAATAGAACTCTCAGCCAGGATGAGAGAGAGCTTAGAAAGAGGCTTAAAAGGAAGGTAGTGAGTTTGGCCGTGCTTGAGAAGGCTCGCAAAAGGCAAAGTTCTAGAATTACCAATCTCAAAGAGGGAGATGCCAACACGAGATATTTTCACCTCCGCATTAATCGTCGCCGAAGAAAGAACTTCATCCACCGCCTCAAGCATAACAATGGATGGGTCACTGACCATGACAACAAAAAAGCTATCATCCAGACCATTTCATTAAGGCCACAAGAAAGGGAGTGCCTAGAGACAAGGACTTCAACTGAATAATATTCCCGTTCGGAGGCTGATCTCACTAACCTCGGGATAATTTCACAGAGGAGGAGGTCAAGTGTGCGATCATGGATTTACCCTCGACAAAGCCCCCGGCCCAGATGGCTTCACGGGTGTTTTTTCAAGACATGTTGGGGCGTTATTAAGCGGAGATTATGCTTGTTGTGAATAACTTCTCCAATCTCCATGTGGCCAACTTTCATTGGCTCAACTCGGCGAACATCACGCTCATTCCAAAAAAAGATGGGGCGGAGGAAATCTCAGATTTTAGGCCCATAAGTCTCATCCATGCCATTGCCAAGATCATTGCCAAAATGATGGCCAACCGCCTTGCCCCGCACATGTCAAACCTTGTCTCCAACGCCCAAAGCGCCTTTATCAAGAAACGAAGCATCCACGATAATTTCATGTACGTGCACAACTTGGCGAGGCGCTTCCATCGGAATAAGTCTCCGATGCTACTTTTCAAGCTCGATATCAAGAAGGCTTTCGACACGGTGAGATGGGATTTTTTGCTGGATCTTTTGAGACATCATGGCTTTCCGAGCCGCTTTCGAGGCTGGGTGTCGGCCCTTCTGTCCTCAGCATCATCGAGAGTGCTGATCAATGGAGTCATCGGGGATCCTATTAAGCATGGCCGGGGCCTGAGGCAAGGAGACCCCCTCTCACCGCTTCTCTTCGTCCTTGCCATCGATCCACTTCACCACATCCTTGCTAAAGCGACGAGCCAAGGCCAGCTGCACCCTATTCTAGCCAGGACCGAAACCCTTCGTGCGTCTCTCTATGCGGATGATGCTGCCATCTTCGTGAAGCCAATAAAAGAAGACGTTCAGTTCTTAGCATCCACCCTTGCTAATTTTGGTGAGGTCACCGGTCTAGTCACTAACTGCGCCAAGAGCCACGTGGCACCCATTCGCTGCGATGATGTTGCCCTCGATGATATCCTCATGTCCTTCCCTGCCATCCAAACTACCTTCCCTATGAGATACCTTGGGCTGCCCCTATCGGTCAGGAGACTTCGGAGAATCCACTTTCAACATTTGGAAGACAAGGTGGCTGGAAAACTCACTCCTTGGCTTGGCAGACATGTTGCGTCGTCGGGTCGCATTGTTCTTGTCAAGGCGGTCCTCACTGCTATAGCAATCTACCATCTCACTCCTCTGGATCTACCAGTTGAGGTCATCAAGGCAATTGACGGTATTAGACGCGCTTATCTTTGGGCGGGATGTGAAAAGGTCACCGGCGGGAAATGCAAAATTAATTGGGAGACGGTGTGCAAGCCCAAGTTATATGGTGGATTAGGCGTCCTCAACTTGCAAAAGTTTGCTACCGCTCTCCGCTTGCGATGGCTTTGGTTTGAGTGGGCTGACCCCACTAAACCTTGGATTGGCATGGGCACGCCATGCACTGACGATGATAGAAATCTTTTTGCGGCTGCCACTCGTGTTACCATTGGTGATGGTCATCGGGCCACTTTCTGGGAATCACCTTGGGTGGACGGTATTCGCCCCAAGGATATTGCTCCAAAGATCTTTGATCTCTCCAGAAGAAAAGAAGCTCCGTTCGCTCGAGTCTCACTGAGACAACGCTTGGGTCCGCAACATTGATACCTCTCAGGGCCTCACTTTTGAGCATATTGAGCAATTCGCCACCCTTTGGGAGAAGCTCTCCAATGTCATTCTAACCCCTGGAGTTGACGATGCAATTCTTTGGAAGTTCACTAAAGATGGGGTATACTCCGCGTCTTCTGCATACAATGCTCAGTTTGAGGGCCACACCGCCTCGCCATGATCACTACCGCTTGGAAAGCTTGGGCCCCCCCAAAGTGCAAATTTTTCGCTTGGTTGATTATTCATAATAGAGTGTGGACCGCCGATAGATTGCAGCGTCGGGGATGGCCGAATTGCAACCTTTGCCCTCTTTGCAAGCAGGTCCAGGAGACCGCGGCTCACCTCCTCTTCCAGTGTCGGTTCACAGTGAGAGTGTGGACGGAGATCAAGACTTGGCTTGGCCTCCACGACATTGATCCGTCAGATTGGAGACTCGTGCCCTCGGTGGAAGTTTGTTGGGACATGGTTGCTCACAAAAGGGGCCACTCACGCATGGTTCGTCGCACTTTGATGATGCTTGTTGCGTGGGAAATTTGGAACGAACGCAACGCGAGGGTTTTCCGCAACACCGCCGCCCCTACTACCGTTGTCATTACCAAGATTAAAGATGAGGCCTCTATTTGGGCTCGTGCGGGTGCGAAGTATTTGTGTAATATTATGCCGCGAGAGTGATCTATACTCTCCCGCTTGGCGGAACTATGTCTAATCTTCTTCTTAATTAATGAAAATGGCAAATCTTTTGCCTTGTTTCAAAAAAAAAAAATATATGATGCGAAATGATGTTGTTACACGTTACAACATTGGTGTCTATCCGATCAGATAACTGGCGCTCATTGCCGCAGCTGATGGGTCGGCCCACGACAGCTAGCAAATTACGCAAAATACGCCGTGAAAACATTGTTCCTATGAGGAATAGGCCTCCTGCCGCTTAGATCTTGTGCAGGTTGCTTAAGGGCATCTCCAGTCGCGCTCCCAAAAAGGCCTCTCCAGACGTTTTTTTCGCGCCGACGCCGAAAAAACGGCCCAGTCGCGCCCCAGAAGCCCGATTTTCGCCGGCTTGGGCCGAAAACAGCGCCGGCGGACCCAGCCCGAACCCGGCGCGCTGGAGGGCGCTCGGGGCGCCGGGCGAACTTTTTTGGCGCGAAGAAGCCGCAGGCCTGCCGCGTCAGCGACACGGCTCTCTTCTCGGCCCTTCGTCGTCCTCATCGCCTCGTTTCCCGCGGCGAATCAATGCCAAAGCTGCCGCGCGCTGCCGCGCCGGTCAGCCTGCGCCATTGATGCCTCACGGGCGGCGCAGTGAAGGCCGGACGACGCGCGTCCCTCGCCCTCCCTCGCCCGCCACGCGTACACACGGTGCCACGCGTGTGGGCGGCGCCTCGGCCTATATATGACGCGCCCCGGCGCACTCGGCGACTCACACTCTCCCGCCGTCGTCGTTCCTCCCTCTCCTCTCCTCTCTTTCGCCGTCTCCAGTTCACACCCATGGCCGAGCGCTTCCCAGGCGACGGCGCGGCGGCGAACGGCTTCGGCCGCCGCCATCTTCATGAAGACGAGGCTCGCCTCCTTTACGAGGCCGAGTACCCGGTCCCGCCGGACATGCGGGTGCCCGGGGCGTGGAGGATCAGCGCGGGCGGCGTGCCGGTGCCCCCGATACCCACCGGCGCGGCGCGGCGTGCGGAGATCGCACGCATCCGCTCGAACCTGCCGCGTGCGGCGAGGGAGGGGCCACGGTACGTCCCCGACAGCCCGCTCTGGGACCCGTACTTCCGCCGCCGTCACGCCCAGCAGCTCGAGGCCACCAACGACGTCGTGCCCTCCGGCAGGCTCAACTCCGCCGGCCGGCGTCGGTGGTAGGGCGTGCCTGGGCGCACGTTGGAGGCCGTCCTCGAGTACATCGAGAGCGGCAACACGCCGTGCCTCGAGTACCCCACTCCCCCTTCCTTCTCACGCCGCCGGGGAAGCTCCTGGACCCCGAGGCGCATGGAGACCGGGGGGTCCTCCTCCTCGTCCGGCGGCTCGCCCTGCCTCCGCCCCGTCAAGCCGGAGCCCCAGGGCACACCGGTCGCCGCGCGCACCCGCAGCTCCGGCGTCCGCATCGGCGCCAACGCCTCTCCACCCACCGCCGCTTGCCCTCGTCGAGCCCAAGCCGAGCCCGCCTCCAGCGAGTACGAGGAGATAGCCCGCGCGCTTCTCCGACGAGGACGCCATGCGGTGGGCGCGGACGACTACCTCCGCGACGAGACGGTCCGGCAGCCTGGCCTCGAGGAGATCGCCGCCCAAGCGTGGCGCGAGGACGAAAGCACGCGTCGTGGTCTCGAGCACGACGACGACGACGCCGGACCTTCCAACCCACCGCGCCAACCGGGGGAGGGATGCAGCAGGGACGGCGGAGGCGTAGGCGGGGGCGGCGACGACGACGATGACGGCGGTGACTACACGCGGTTCTACAGCCTCCTCGGCATGTAGAACCGCGTGGGCGGGCGGCGAGGCGGGCGAGACGGCGGGGGTAGCCCGCGGTAGTTTTTTCTTTTTTTAAAAAATATGTTTAAGTTTGAACGAACTCGCCGATGTTTGCGTTAAATTTGAGTCGTTTGCGCCGAATTTGACTTTTTTGAACGAACCGTGGGCGCCGCGACTGGGGGACATCACGCCCCCAGTGCGCGGTTTAGCGCCGGTGCGTCCCGGGGACGATTTTTTGCCCCTTCTGGGGGGCCAACGGCTGGAGATGCCCTAACCAACAGACCATTTTTTGGGAGGGAATCTTTCAAGCGCGAATAGTGTAAGAATAAGTTTGAACGCACTTTCTATTGCAGACAGTTTTTTAGAAAAAATGTGTTTTTTTTTAAATGAGATCGGAACTTAAAAGCTCACAGATTTGAAAACAAAACACAAACTAAAAAAAGTTCATGTAATCAAAAAAGTACATGAATTCAAAGAAGTTCACGAATTAGAAAAAAGTTCATCAATTTTCAAAAATGTTCACACATTTTCAAAAAAGGTTCATTGATTTTGGAAAACAGTTCATCGATTTTCAAAAAAGTTCATCGATTTTCAAAAAAAATTCACAAATTTGAAAAAAGTTCATCAATTCTGAAAAAGGTTCACAAATTTTTGAAAAGTTCATCGATTTTGGAAAAAATATGATTTGAAAAGAGTTCACCGATTTTGAAAATTTTCATTGAATATGAAAAAAATACCTAACTAATTTGGAAAAAGTTCATCGATTTTTTTAGGTCACCAATTTGAAAAGAATTCTTCTATTTTGGAAAAAAGTTTGCATATTTGAATAAAAGTTCATGGTGGATGAAATTTTAAGAAAAATGTTCATGAATTTGTGAAGAATCCATGCATTAATGAAAAAGGAAAAAGGAAAATCGAATAATAAACACCCAAAAGAAAACCAGAAACTGGAGGAGTAAAAGAGGGAAAAAGCAAGTGTTTCACAACTACGGTGATGGTGTAGTGGTTCGTTCGCTTCCTTCGAGCAGAGAGGTCGCTAGTTTGAAGCTGCTTGCCGCACATGTTTTATGGGTCTTAGGCCCTGTTCGGCACCCACCCTCTCCTGGAATCCACAGAGCGAGGAAACTGCAGCTCCGTGGTTTTCAATTGCAGCTCCACCCGCACTGGTAGCGGAGTTGTGGAGCGGCGCGATTCCCAATAGGGCATTAGTATCGTGTTTGCCTACTCTTCTTGGACGCTCTATTGCAATGCATAGCCTATCACTCATAGTACGTAGTATAGAGTGCGAGGCGTGTCTTCCCATGTCGTTCTTCGGTGGTAATTTAGCTCTTTTTTTGCATGTGGTCTATTACGGCTGGCTCACTATGCGTTTTACCTAAACTGGGCCGGCATTTAATATGGTCACGCCACTGATTACGGTTGTATTATTACGAAAATGCATAGGAGCTCTCGGGTGCTACGCCCCCTATATTAAAAAATAATTTAGTAATTCAAAAAAAGTCAAAAAATCCCGGAACCTTTTGTGGAATCAAACATTACCAAATATTGCACTCGTATAAAAAGATTAAATAGGAAATGACTTTTATTGTATCTGGGGTCAAAGATTTCTCAAAAAATAAAGCTAGATATAAGTACTATTCATGCTTTATTGTCGTCATAAATTTGTTTTTTGCTCTGAAGTCAACGAGAATTATTCCTTGGCCAAACTTTGAATACAGGTACATACCTAGTCATATTTGATTCAAAAGTATATCCAAGATTTTTTTGACTTTTTTCTGAATTACTAAATTATTTTTGAATATGGGGAGGTGGAGCACCCGAGTGCTCCTAATCCGCTTCCTGGATTGTTATTCTTTTTATCGATATAGTCTTACTTGGTGCAGGCATCTGGTCCTTGTGGTGAATAAAGGTGTTTGGGTTGCTGATCTGATGTTGTTACCCATTTCAGTGTTGTTGTCTATCGGTGGTGTTCATATGGGCCCTATACGAACACCACGGTTACCTGCATGCAAACCCATAACCTCTCAGGCCATGAAGCTCTTACGAACGGACCCCACAAATGACCCATGGAGCCCCGAGAGAGACCACAACTCATCATTTCGAAGGAGCTTAGTAACTTGGATTAATATCTTTGTTGTTTAGGAATATTCTTGGCATGTTGATGTCTTGAAAAAAGAACATCAATACACAAGAGTGTTTTTTGTGCCGAAAAAAGAAAGAAAGAATATCCATAAAAAACACATTTTCATCAGATGCATCATTTGTCATCTGCGGCGGGCTCGCTAAAATTACCATATTAAATGTGACCACGTTATATTTCCTCTGCTCAAAATTGACAATTTTCCAAAAGCATGTATCCATTATTGTCTAACTTTGGTATGTAATATGCAGGAAATATGTTTAGTTTGGCAAGATGATAATAGTATGAGTGTACTTATCAGTTTTAATATCATACATTATGGTTGTTTATGGTGTACACATACAAAATCAATGGCCAAAGTACCATATTAAAGATCTTCCATATCAAACAATATAATTTGGATTTTATAAACTCTTTTTACAAAGGAAATCCTAGACAAGAATAGTTATGCAGTAGTTGAAGTACTCACTTGCCCAATAAACCAGTTTTCCAACACAGACACATGAATAATACTCATGAGTCATGACTGCGTTCTTTCGGGAGCAAAAAGGAAATTTGGCAAACTTATCTAGTGCCACGACAAGATCCCACTCACACTTTGTGTTTTAATCCAATTCCACGTACTCCCTCGGGTTCGGCTTATAAGTCGGTCACGGACTTTTAGATCTTCAATTTAACTATAGAGAAACATGTATTATATTATACATTGTTATCAAATGTAGTTTCTAACGATATAATTTTTATAAAAGAACATAGATGTATGTTAGTTAAATCAGTGATCAAAAGTTCCCTGCTCTCAGGGAGTATCTATCTATTATTTTATTACAAAACAAGAAACATGCAGTCCACCACGATTCAGTCACACTAGCAAAAAGGCCCGTGCGTTGTAACGGGAGAAAAAATAGCACACGCTCTTAATTTACAAAAAATGTTCCATAATCTGAGAATTTGTAGCTATTTCTTAAATACATGAAGAGTTAAAAAAGTTTTTCAAAAAGATACAGGATTTTTTAATCATAAAAAGAGATGTTTTTGTCTGAAAAAACATATTTTTTGGTCTCATATTGACGCAGGTACTTGCGCCCCTATTTCATCACTATTTCTTGCCATACATGTCATAGGTATTGGTCCCTGTTTCATCACTATTTATTTCTTGTCAAACTTGTCTTTTATTTTATTTTTTGTCATGCATGCCTCCTTTTTACTTTTTCATGCATGTCCTCTCGTTTTTCTTCTTATATATATAGGAGAATAGTGCAACATCTCATCTTTATCGGATCTCCTCTGCATTGTCTCTTTTATTTATTTTATAGCGGACATTCCATCTTTGTTTAGTCCTTTTATTTCTTGTCATGCATGTCCTTATTTATTGGTGTCTCTAACAAATTTATCTTTAATTTGATGTTCAATCCTGATTTTGCTGAGGTGTTCATCCCCAATCTGAATCAGTACCGATATGGAAAAAAGACGGATAATGCATTGTTGATTAACATTGCAGCCTAGATAGTATTTTTTAAAATAATTTAATAGGTAAAATAACATCATATTTAGATTCTACATATTTTTTAATCAAATTTCATATATGATATGTTAAATTTGGAGTTACGGTTTAAAAGATATGAGTATTTAAAAAAACATTTGATATGCAATTCAGGTCTAATGTCAGAAACATCAGGGTTTTTTCTATAAAATAGCATGACAGACTAGGAATACCTATTTCTTTTATTAGTAGGTTTAGATAAGCTAAAGTTAACTTAGACATTTATTTATCCTATTATAGTTGTTGAGATATGAAGGTTTGAAATTTACGTATTATATTTGTCCGGTGCAACTATTGCTAACCTGTCACGTATACAACCTGATAAAAAAGACCACATCTTGCAGAAATCTGTTGGTGTTTCCGGGAGCGCGCGCTCCTGCACGCGGAAAAAATATTTCAAAGCGTGAAAAAATTCTAAACAAAAATTTGGCGCATACATCTCGACGTTATATGTGTGGACGTTAAGTTTCATAAAAAACCAACATTTTCTGTGGCTTGTGTAAAAAAGACAAAAAAATGTCTTGTGAAAAGCCTTTTTTAACACCGAACTTTATCTTTTCACACGCGACACATAAGTTGTCGGTTTTTCGTGAAAGAACTTTGTGAGCATATACAATATCGAGATATACACGCCAAGTTTTTGTTCGAAATTTTTATCATTTTAAAATATGTTTAAAACATATTTAAAAACAAGGAGCGCGTGCTCCCATGTGCCAAAACGCCACTCTCACATCATTGGGCATAAACACATAGCCAATCAGATTGAATATGCAGTAAAGGTATATCTGATTAGAAAGACTGTTTTTTTTTCAATAACTAAATATAAAGGCCACATTCCTCTGCATAATTAAATACTTACAGTAGAGGAGCTCTGTTGGGGCAAAGGCGTGTATCGTCCGCTCGGCCCTTGCTTGCATGATGCGTTTCCGTAGGTAGCAAGGCCGGCTAGTTGTAACACCTATGTAATTAATCTACAGTAATTTCCCATTAATATAGTCAAATTATGGTGTTTTGCAAAGCTTACTTCTACTTGTCTCCAATTCATATATTCCCTAATTAATTGTCTTAAGGGAAATAACATCACCCAAAATTCCCCAAAAGACCCTAGCATTATTTAAAGTGGACCAAATAAAAAGCATAACTGATTTTAAGCATTTAAAAGTAACCTCAAACTTTGTGTGCTAGCTCAAAATATTCTCTAGATGTACAACAAAATTCATTTACTACAAAATAAAATGCAAACAGAAACACAAACAAAAAACAGAAAATAGAAAAGAAAAATGAAAAATCTTACTTGTTGGACAGGGCTCTACGTGCACGGTGCATGGCCTTGCCCATTCCCCTGGTCGCCTCCTTCCTCTGGACGCGTTGAACGCACCACACATGTCCATGGCCTGGCACCCTAGGGTTTGCCTGCATCCACTCCCCCTTGCAATTCTCTTCCTTTCTATCTGGATCCACCGTTGTGAGCACACCCGAGCATAGCCGTCACCATGGCCTTGCTATTTGCGTAGCCACCGACCTCCTCTCAACATGATAGTGTGTCAAGGAGATTCGTCTCCCTCCACTACATCGTCTGAGCTTGGATTGAAGCCCGAGAACCGCACCGACGACTCCCGTGTCATCTTCTTTCACCTCGGCCACGACACGTCTCCGCCGATTGTGGCCTCATCACTGCGCCTCCGACCTCCTCGAGCATCTCTTCCGGCTCATGGTGAGCGGCGCTACGTTTTCCATCTCAACTCGATCGTGCGTGAGCTCTCTAGCTGCTATCACCATTGCTTATGCTCCCATCGCCGCGGCCTAGCTTGCTACTACTGTTGTCGTCCCTGTCGTGGCCAAACGACCACGCCAGCGAGCTCAGGGCTACCCCCTGAAGCTGCCTATAACTTTAGTGTTGGAAATATGCCCTAGAGGCAATAATATTGTATTATTATATTTCCACATCTATAATGAAGAGTTTATATTCTATGATATAACTTCTATGATCCTGGAATATGTGATTCAGTGAAAAACTCATATGCACGTGTGGAATGATAAACAGTAAAAAAAGATTCCTAGTCTCGCTTCTAAGATTAGCTCAAGTGTTGTTGGTGATCACGTTTTCCGGATCTTAGCATATTGTTAAGTGTAACGATAGTCCTAAAACAACATATTGAGTATGACGTTAGAAAGACGATCATATTGAATCAACCTAAACTTGTTTGTTATAGTTTGAGATAATATCGTTATAAGCCAATTGTTATAACATGGAGTGTTAACGTGCATTTTAGTTCCTTAGACCATGAGAGTATCGTGGTCACTTCTTAGCATACTATGCACTTTGGGGTTTCTCAAATGTCATATGTAACTAGGTGATCATAACGACAATTTACAGGTGCATCGGAAAGTTTGACAAGGAACTAGATAGCTCGAGAATGGAATTTGCTCCTTTGACGATGGAGAGATATCCTTAGGTCTTTCTTTTTGTGACAACATCCGTCATCATCTGGCCAGGCATAGGTCGTTCGGATTTCTCGGAATAGAATAATTGAATGAGCAAGTGCCGATGGCTAATCTTGAAGCCGAGTCTCTCTGTCTTCTTATTTTATATAAAGATATAGAGAATAACTCGATCAATCATAGAATGATTTCGTGATTTGATCTTCATTTGAGCGGCTTTCGCTCAATCCGTTGCTGTAGTGATAAGGCAAATCAAAGGGGTCAAAAAAAGAAGACATATAATTGTAGATAATGGCGTTCGCTTGCCCTCGCCTGTCACTATAGCGTGTCAAGTTTCTCTCTTTCCAATCAGGATTTTTTAGGTGTGAAGTGAAGTTCACCAGAAATACTAGATATATGCTTAACACAGGGTAGGGGATTCCATTCCACCAAAGACGTAAGGTGAACGAGCTCACCCCGACTCCAGAAAGATAGGTAAAACTGTGGACTGATGTTCAGTCGGGGATTGGCATACAGAAAGGAGCAAGAAAACGTATGAGCACGCGCAACAAAGCGCTCATCCCTTGTTCTTTCGCTTGGAAGCTCAATCCCCTCTCTTCTTCTTTCGCCTCGATGCTCATGCTTTCAGCAAGTTTGTACTAGTCATCAGTCAAGGAGGGAGCTCCAACCTCTACGCCTAGCCGCAACCTAAACACTGGTTATATCCCGGCCAAGCAAGCAAGGGGAACCCCGGTGGGAAGAGGGAAAGAAAGATCAGGGTAAGAAGCGGGGTAGAGGAATTGGTCGACTCATCAGGCTCATGACCTGAAGACTGCAGGTTCGAATCCTCCCCTGCCTCTGCATAAGTATCCACCTACTTTCATGGTTTTCATGTGATTATAGGTACTCTTTGCTGTCTCGTAGAACCTCGTGACTGTTGGGGAACACGGTAATTTCAAAAAAATTCCTATGATCACGCAAGATCTATCTAGGAGATGCATAGCAACGAGAGGTGAGAGTGTGTCCACGTACCCTCGTAAACCGAAAGCGGAAGCGTTTAGTAACACAGTTGATGTAGTCAAACTTCTTTGTGATCCAACCGATCCAAGTACCGAACGTACGTCACCTCCGCGTTCAGCACACTTCAGCTTGATGATGTCCCTCGTGCTCTTGATCCAGTTGAGGACGAGGGTAAGTTCCGTCAGCACGACGGCATGGCGACGGTGATGATGATGTTACCGGCACAGGGCTTCGCCTAAGCGCTATGATGGTATGATCGAGATGTGTAACTGTGGAGGGGGGCACCACACACAGTTAAGAGAAACTTGTGTGTTCTAGGGTGCCCCCCCGCCCCCATATATAAAGGAGGGAGGGAGAGGCCGGCCGGCCCTAGGGGGCGTGCCAACGAGAGGGAGTCCTACTAGGGAGTAGGAAAGGGGGCGCCCCCCTTCCTTTGTCCAATTTGGACTGCTAAGGGGGGCGCGGCCTGCCCTGGCGGCCCTCCTCTCTCTCCACTAAGGCCCAGGGTGGCCCATTAGTTCCCCCGAGGGTTTCGATAACCCCTTTGGCACTCCGTTTTTACCCGAAACCACCCGGAACACTTTTGGTGTCCGAATAACATGGTCCAATATATCAATCTTTATGTCTCGACCATTTTGAGACTCCTCGTCATGTCCCTAATCTCATACGGGACTCCGAACAAACTTCGGTCATCAAAACACATAACTCATAACACAAATCGTCATCGAATGTTAAGCGTGTGGACCCTACGGGTTCGAGAACTATGTAGACATGACCGAGACACATCTCTGATCAATAACCAATAGCGGAACCTGGATGCTCATATTGGATCCTGCATATTATACGAAGATCTTTTTCGGTCAAACCGCATAACAACATACGTTGTTCCCTTTGGCATTGGTATGTTACTTGCCCGAGATTTGATCGTCGGTATCCTCATACCTAGTTCAATCTCGTACCGGCAAGTCTCTTTACTCGTTCCGTAATACTTCATCCCGCAACTAACTCATTAGTCACATTGCTTGGAAGGCTTATAGTGATGAGCATTACCGAGAGGGCCCGGAGATACCTCTCCGAAACACGGAGTGACAAATCCTAATCTTGATCTATGACAACCCAAAAAATACCTTCGGAGAAATCTGTAGAGTATCTTTATAATCACCCATTTATGTTGTGACGTTTGATAGCACCCAAGGTGTTCCTCCGGTATTCGGGAGTTGCATAATCATATAATCTGAGGAACATGCACTGGTACGCGTCAGTGCTATACAAACGGTTTTATACCTCTTTCCGCGATGGCATTCGGAACCGTCGCCTAGTGAGTGTGGGCAATTAGGGGGGGTCCTTCGCACACGATCCAGAAACCGTCGGGGATATGCCCTCTTGGTACACACGCTCGGCAAAATGAGGCCGTGTGCGACCGGCGGAGCAAATACAGTTATACGTATAGTAGTGCTCAAAAAAATACAATTATACAGGCGAAATCATTTCCGGTCATAAGTTCATCCCACACAGCCAGTCCCCGTGAAACGTTTCCGTTCGTACATACATCCCACATAGTCGCTGCAAGGAAAACGCTTCCGTTCGTAGGTACATCACACACAATTTTCCCCATTAAATCGTTTGTGACGGCCTTCCCATCGCACACAATATTAATAATTTTATCGTTTGCATTATTGAATGCATCACACACGGTGCGTAGAAGAAACTGTGTGCGTTGCCTTAGGTCATCGCCCACGGTATTTTCTCAATAACCGTTTGTAATAGCAAAAACCAATTAGCAGGCTAATTTCCATATTATTAATAATTCATTTATTAATCTAATTGACATTCATATTAAACACATAATATATTTCATTCCCATATTAAGGAAGCAGGATTTCATAATTGAAATACATCAGAGTACAACATGATATAGCTTCAGCACTCAGCTACCCCATTACACAACTGCACCAGCACCAAGTTTCACGTGCAACATCTAGAACCTTTCGAAATTAGCATCATAGACGGTACATAGACAGATGCATCTCATCGGGAAAACTGTTGAAGTGGAAGGCGAATATTGAGCATTCATTGATGCTGAAGGTCTTTGCAACTTTAGGCCAGTGCCTGTGGATGATTGACCGTCCATCCTTTGTCCTCTTTGGGAACACTTCAATATTGAACCGTGGGTGTTGTATGAAAACCTTCCTCGCCTCCTGTCCATACAGATGGTTTGAGATGTAATCATGAGTGAACTATTTTGGAAAGGTCTAAAAACAAGGATGTGCATAAATATCTTCTCTACATTGGAAATGGGGTAAAGAAATAAAAAAGACAAGGTATAATAGTATACAGTAATAGAATGCAGCCACAACAATTGAACATCGCATTGCAAAATTGAACCAAGCAGTTAACTAAACACCACAACAAATGAACCAACAGTTAACTGAGCACCACATTGCACAAATATAACATACTCCTATAGAAGATCAGACAGTTAACCAAACCAAGCATGCTTAACAACTTGGAAACATAGCAATTGTATTTGTTTCTCATGTATTTAGTATAGCCAAATTCGCTTTATTTCTCACATGGTATACAATAACAGAATTCAGCCACAACAATTGAACATCGCATTGCAGAATTGAACCAAGCAGTTAACTAAACACCACAACAAATGAACCAACCGTTAACTGAGCACCACATTGCACAAATATAACATACTCCTAATAGAAGATTGGAAAGCTAACCAAACCAAGCATGCTTAACAACTTGGAAATATAGCAATTGTATTTGTTTCTCATGTATTTAGTACAAACAAATTCAATTTATTTCTCACATGGTATACAATAACAGAATGCACACACAGCAATTGAACATCGCATTGCAGAATTGAACCAAACAGTTAACTAAACACCCAACAAATGAACCAAACGTTAACTGAGCACCACATTGCACAATATAACATACTCCTAATAGAAGATTAGACAGTTAACCAAACCAATCATGCTTGACAACTTGGAAAATTGCACCCTAAAGAATTGCACATTACATTTGCAGAATTGAACCAAACAGTTAACTAAACACCACATTGCACGACATATAGAACATATACACTAGAGCAGGAGATTGCATGGTAAAATTAGATAGCACAATTCAGTAAAATTTGTTAAGGAAAGGCAGTAGCTAGCAAACTGAACGTGGGTCCTTATAGTGAGCAAATAAGACAAGCTACTCATTGTCAGAGATATCTATGACGATTGACTCCTTGGACATGGAAGAGGGCGAGGCCTACGCATCGTGGGTGCCCTCGTCGTAGTGGTGAGTTGCCTGAGCCGCTCCGGGCACCAACCTGCCGGCTCTTGAGATGAGGTAAGCACGTGCACACTGAGAAAACACCTCGTAGTCTTCATCAAAGGCACCGACGGTGGCCTCGAGAAAACGCCATGAACTGTTGTTTAAAGCAGCCAACCGCGCCGCAACGTCGATGCGCAAGGCATCGACTATGGCCTCAACAGTGAGGTGCTCCTCCAAGATCTGGGGGTCAGCACGAATGGCAGCCATCGCGACCTCATCCGCGCGTGCGGCCGCGATTTGCTTCTCCGCTGACAAATGCTCCTTGAGATCCTGGCTATACTACGTGCACCATGGTTTAGGATGGCGCTTATTTGGTGGAGGGGTCAGTGATTTGGGTGGAAGGTGTCGCGCTCACGCGGGCAGTCGGGGCATGTGTGATGTGGAAGGAGGAGGAGGACGGGGTTCGGGTGTGGTTTACCTGCCTGGATAGGCGAGGCCAAGCAGCGTGAAGGAGGGTTGCCGGCGAGGAGGCGGCGGTGCAAGCAAGGAGTGAAGGTTTCAACTTGGAAAGGAAGGCGGAAACAGGGGAAATGTGGCTTTTGGTAAGGGGGTGGGGAGGTAGATATTTCTGCGGAAGCCAAAAATTTGACACCGCTTCAGCGAAAAAACTGGCACACAAAGTGTCATCAGACACGGCCCCTTATTCAGAGCGGGCTGTGGACTATAGCCGACAAACCTTCTCGAGTAAGCCATAGGCATACTATACACCGACGGTGCTCCATGATATTTTGTACTGCATCTCACACGATTGGTGATAATAAATTGTGTGGGTTCTACTTGATTTTTCATCTTGATTTGAATTACATAATGGAGTCACAACTACAAAGGATGGTGTTTGAATTGCTAGAACTTCTATCTGTAGTGAACATGCAACTACAGGTGTGTCATCAAAAAATTTGGAATTATTCAGGGTTCGTTTGGAAATTTTTATACGGTAACTTGGTTTTCTAGGAATTTCAGGTGCACAATTAAAAATTAAACCACATGCACATGCTCTGGTGCACCAAAATGGGTTGTAAAATGATATATGTGTCCATGGATTAATGCTTACGTCCCATTCAAGAAATGGGGATGAGTTTCAAACACCACGGCACCGTGGCTCTCCATCAAATATTGAGGTGCTTGCTTTTGTAATTCTAGTAAATACAAAACTCGTCTGAAATTCATGAACCTTGGCATGCTATCATGGAACGGCATCAAGATGCCGGGGTAAAAAAATGTTGTCCCAATTGGGCCAGGTTATGGTATAAGCTTCTCACAAACCAGAGCTTCTCTGAGAACAAGCATGATGGTTTCGGTAGGGAACGTTTCACCTTTCTGGACGAAACGAT
This sequence comes from Aegilops speltoides, assembly GCA_021437245.1. Classification (NCBI taxonomy): domain Eukaryota; kingdom Viridiplantae; phylum Streptophyta; class Magnoliopsida; order Poales; family Poaceae; genus Aegilops; species Aegilops speltoides. Next base: position 439,106,067 of record CM038144.1, read on the forward strand.
ATCCGTTGCATCTTCTTGACTTAAATTTTTTTCCTAGTGTCAACATAGAACAACAGGGGTGTTGTGTCAATTTTTGGGATATTTCGGGGTTCGCTTGGACATTTTTATACATTAACTGAGTTTTCTATGCCTTCATGTGCATAATTCAAATTTGAACTACATGCACATGCTCTAATGCATATAAATTAGTTGAAAATTTAAATCTGTGTCCTTGGTTGCATGCTTAATTAGGTCCCATGCAAGAAATGAGAATGAACGTCAAACACCCTGCCATTGTCACTCCCCCGCAAACATTGAGATATATACCTGGTTTTTAAATTCTAGTAAATCCAAAACTCGTCTGAAATTCATGAAACTTGGCATGCTTTCATGGAGCGGCATCAACATGCCGTGGTAAATTTTTTGTCCTATTTGGGGCAGGTTTGGGGATATGCTTCTCACAAACCAGAGCTTTTCACAACAAGCCTGATGGTTTCGGTAGGGAACGTTTCACCTTTCTGGACGAAATGATATGCATTGCGTCTTCTCGATTTCAATTTTTTTTCCTAGTGTCAACATAGATTAATAGGGGTGGTGTGTCAATTTTTGGGATTTTTGGGGGCTCGCTTGGACATTTTTGTACATTAACTGAGTTTTCTATGCATTCATGTGCATAATTCAAATTTGAACTACATGCACACATATGCTCTAATGCATGTAAATTGGTTGAAAATTCAAATCTGTGTCCTTGGTTGCATGCTTAATTAGGTCCCATGCAAGAAATGAGAATGAATGTCAAACACCCTGCCACCGTCACTCAGCCACAAACATTGAGATATATACCTGGTTTTTAAATTCTAGTAAATCCAAAGCTCGTCTAAACTTCATGAAACTTGGCATGCTGTCATGGAGCGGCATCAACATGTCGTGGTAAATGTTTTGTCCCATTTGGGGCAGGTTTGGGGATATACTTCTCACAAACCAGATCTTCTCACAACAAGTCCGATGGTTTCGGCAGGGAACGTTTCACCTTTCTGGACGAAACGATATGCATTGCCTCTTCTCGATTTCAAATTTTTTTCCTAGTGTCAGCATAGATCAATAGGGGTGTTGTGTCAATTTTTGGGATTTTTTGGGGTTTGCTTCGACATTATTATACATTAACTGTTTTTCTTATGCATTCATGTGCATAATTCAAATTTGAACTACATGCACGCATATGCTCTAATGCATATAAAGTGGTTGAAAATTCAAATTTGTGTCCTTGGTTGCATCCTTAATTAGGTCCCATACAAGAAATGAGAATGAATGTCAAACACCCTGCCATCGTCACTCGGCCGCAAACATTGATATATATACCTGGTTTTTAAATTCTAGTAAATCCGAAGCTCGTCTGAAATTGATGAAACTTGGCATGCTATCATGGAGCGGCATCAACATGCCGTGGTAATTTTTTTGTCCCATTTGGGGCAGGTTTGGGGATATGCTTCTCACAAACCAGAGGTTCTCACAACAAGCCCAATGGTTTTGGTAGGGAACGTTTCACCTTTCTGGATGAAACGATATGCATTGCCTCTTCTTGATTTCAATTTTTTTCCAAGTGTCAGCATAGATCAATAGGGGTGTTGTGTCAATTTTGGGGATTTTTGGGGGTTCTCTTGGGCATTATTATACACTAACTGAGTTTTCTATGCATTCATGTGCATAATTCAAATTTGAACTACATGCACACATATGCTCTAATGCATATAAATTGGTTGAAAATTCAAATCTGTGTCCTTGGTTGCATGCTTAATTAGGTCACATGCAAGAAATGAGAATGAATGTCAAACACCCTGCCATAGTCACTCGGCCGCAAACATTGAGATATTTATGACCCACAAGTGTAGGGGATCTATCGTAGTCCTTTCAATAAGTAAGGGTGTCGAACCCAACAAGGAGCAGAAGGAAATGGCAAGCGGTTTTCGGTAATGTATTCTCCGCAAGCACTGAAATTATCGGTAACAGATAGTTTTGTGATAAGGTAATTCGTAAGGGGTAACAAGTAACAAAAGTAAATAAGGTGCAACAAGGTGGCCCAATCCTTTTTGTAGCAAAGGACAAGCCTGGACAAATTCTTATATGAAGGAAAACACTCCCGAGGACACATGGGAATTATCGTCAAGCTCGTTTTCATCACGCTCATATGATTCGTGTTCGTTACTTTGCTAATTTGATATGTGGGTGGACCGGTGCTTGGGTACTGCCCTTTCTTGGACAAGCATCCCACTTATGATTAACCCCTATTGCAAGCATCCGCAACTACAAAAGAAGTATTAAGTTAAACCTAACCATAGCATGAAACATATGGATCCAAATCAGCCCCTTAGGAAGCAACACATAAACTAGGGTTTAAGATTCTGTCACTCTAGCAACCCATCATCTACTTATTACTTCCCAATGCCTTCCTCTAGGCCCAAATAATGGTGAAGTTTCATGTAGTCGACGTTCACATAACACCACTAGAGGAGAGACAACATACATCTCATCAAAATATCGAACGAATACCAAATTCACATGACTACTTATAGCAAGGCTTCTCCCATGTCCTCAAGAACTAACATAACTACTCACAAATCATATTCATGTTCATAATCAGAGGGGTATTAATATGCATAAAAGATTTGAACATATGGTCTTCCACCGAATAAACCAACTAGCATCAACTACAAGGAGTAATCAACACTACTAGCAACCCACGGGTACCAATCTGAGGTTTTGGTACAAAGATTGGATACAAGAGATGAACTAGGGTTTGAGAGGAGATGGTGCTGGTGATGATGTTGATGGAGATTGATCCCCTCCCTGTGAGAGGATCTTTGGTGATAACGATGGTGATGATTTCCCCCTCCCGGATGGATGTTTCCCCGGCAGAATAGCTCCGCCGGAGCCCTAGATTGGTTCCGCCAAGGTTCCGCCTCGTGGCGGCGGTGTTTCGTCCCGAAAGCTTTCTTGTGATTTTTTCCAGGGTAAAAGACTTCATATAGCAGAAGATGGCCAACGGAGGACTGCCAGGGGGCCCACGAGGCAGGGGGCGCGCCCCCCGCCCTCGTGGACGGTGGGTGCCCCCTGTGGTATCTTCTTCGCTCAGTATTTTTATTAGTTCCAAAAATAACTTCCGTGGAGTTTTAGGACTTTTGGAGTTGCGTAGAATAGGTCTCTAATATTTGCTCCTTTTCCAGCCCAGAATTCCAGCTGCCGGCATTCTCCCTCTTCATGTAAACCTTGTAAAATAAGAGAGAATAGGAGTAACATAACGTGTAATAACAGCCCATAATGCAATAAATATCGATATAAAAGCATGATGGAAAATGGACGTATCAACTCCCCCAAGCTTAGACCTCGCTTGTCCTCAAGCGGAAGTCGATAACGAAAAATATGTCCACATGTTTAGGGATAGAGGTGTCGATAAAATAAAATACGGACATGAGGGCATCATGATCATTCTTATAACAGCAACTTAAATAGATTTTGTCATATGATTTCTTATGCGCAAGTAATAATCTATCCACAATGTCAAGTATGAATCAGAAACTTCATTGAGAACTAACAAACTATAATCTCGTTCATTGAAGCAATCACAATTTATCATAACATCGGAAAGAGTCAATATAAGAGCTTTTCAGCAAGTCCACATACTCAACTATCATTTAGTCTTTCACAATTGCTAACACTCATGCAATACTTATGGGTATGAAGTTTTAATCGGACACAGAGAAAGATATGGGCTTATGGTGTTTCCTCCCAACCTTTTACCTCAAGGGTAATGTCAACAATAATAGTTCATGCTAACTTACATCCAATTGGATATATATCAGGATCTTTCCAACACAATGTGCTTGCCAAAGGATAAAATATAAAAAGGAAAGGTGAAGATCACCATAACTCTTGCATAATGTATAAGACAAGAATAAAAGATAGGCCCTTCGTAGGGGGAAGCAGAGGTTGTCATGTGCTTTTATGGTTGGATGCATGAAATCTTAATGCAAAAGAACGTCACTTTATATTTCCACTTGTGATATGGACCTTTATTATGTAGTCCGTCGCATTTATTGCTTCCATATCACAAGATCGTATAAAGCTTATTTTCTCCACACTAATAAGTCATTCATATTTAGAGAGCAATTTTTATTGCATGCAACATGGCAACTTACTTGAAGGATCTTACTCAATCCATGGGTAGATATGGTGGACTCTCATGGCAAAACTGGGTTTAAGGATATTTGGAAGCACAAGTAGTATCTCTACTTGGTGCAAAGAATTTGGCTACCATGAGGGGAAAAAGCAAGCTCAACATGTTGGATGATCCATGATAACCCACAAGTATAGGGGATCGCAACAGTTTTCGAGGGTAGAGTATTCAACCCAAATTTATTGATTCAACACAATGGGAGCCAAAGAATATTCTCAAGTATTAGCAGTTGAGTTGTCAATTCAACCACACCTGGATAACTTAGTATCTGCAGCAAAGTATTTAGTAGCAAAGTAGTATGGAAGTAACGATAACAGTGGCAAAAGTAATAGTAACAGTTTTGTAGTAATTGTAACAGTAGCAACGGTAAAGTAAATAAGCAAAGAGCAATATGTCAAAAGCTCGTAGGCATTGGATCAGTGATGGATAATCATGTCGGATGTGATTCCTCATGTAATAGTTATAACATAGGGTGACACAGAACTAGCTCCAGTTCATCAATGTAATGTAGGCATGTATTCCAAATATAGTCATACGTGCTTATGGAAAAGAACTTGCATGACATCTTTTGTCCTACCCTCCCGTGGCAGCAGGGTCCTAATGGAAACTAAGGGATATTAAGGCCTCCTTTTAATAGAGAACCGGACCAAAGTATTAGCACTTAATGAATACAGGAACTCCTCAAACTACGGTCATCATCGAGAAGTATCCTGATTATTGTCACTTCGGGCTTGTCGGATCATAACACATAATAGGTGACTATAGACTTGCAAGATAGGATCAAGAACTCACATATATTCATGAAAACATAATAGGTTCAGATCTAAAATCATAGCACTCGGGCCCTAGTGACAAGCATTAAGCATAGCAAAGTCATAGCAACATCAATCTCAGAACATAGTGGATACTAGGGATCAAACCCTAACAAAACTAACTTGATTACATGGTAAATCTCATCCAACCCATCACCGTCCAGCAAGCCGATGGAATTATTCACGCACGGCGGTGAGCATCATGAAATTGGTGATGGAGGATGGTTGATGATGACGACAACGTTGAATCCCCCTCTCCGGAGCCCCGAACGGACTCCAGATCAGCCCTCCCGAGAGAGATTAGGGCTTGGCGGCGACTCCGTATCGTAAAACATGATGAAACTTTCTCTCTGATATTTTTCTCCGCGAAAGAAAATATATGGAGTTGGAGTTGAGGTCGGTGGACGTCCAGGGGGCCCACGAGGCAGGGGGGCGCACCCAGGGGGAGGGGGCGCGCCCCCACCCTCGTGGGCATGGTGTGGGCCCCCTGACGCTATTTCTTTCACCAGTATTTTTTATTAATTCTGAAAAGTTGCTCCTTGGATTTTCAGGTCATTCCGAGAACTTTTATTGCTGCACAAAAATAACACCATGGCAGTTCTGCTGAAAACAGCGTCAGTCCGGGTTAGTTCCATTCAAATCATGCAAATTAGAGTCCAAAACAAGGGCAACCGTGTTTGGAAAAGTAGATACGACGGAGACGTATCAACTCCCCCAAGCTTAAACCTTTGCTTGTCCTCAAGCAATTCAGTTGACAAACTGAAAGTGATAAAGAAAAACTTTTACAAACTCTGTTTGCTCTTATTGTTGTAAATATGTAAAGCCAGCATTCAAGTTTTCAGCAAAGATTATGAACTAACCATATTCACAATAACACTTAGGTCTCATGTTTACTCATGTCAATGGCATAATCAACTAGCGAGCAATAATAATATAACTCGGATGATAACACTTTCTCAAAACAATCATAATATGATATAACAAGATGGTATCTCGCTAGCCCTTTCTGAGACCGCAAAACATAAATGTAGAGCACCTTTAAAGATCCAGGACTAACTAAACATTGTGATTCATGGTAAAAGAGATCCAGTCATAGTCATACCCAATATAAACTAATAGTAATGCATGCAAATGACAGCGGTGCTCTCCAGTGGGTGCTTTTTAATAAGAGGGTGATGACTCAACATAAAAGTAAATAGATAGGCCCTTCGCAGAGGGAAGTAGGGATTTGTAGAGGTGCCAGAGCTCGATTTTAAAATAGAGATGAATAACATTTTGAGCGGTATACTTTCACTGTCAACATAACAACTATGAGATCTCGATATCTTCCATGCTATACACATTATAGGCAGTTCCCAAATAGAATGGTAAAGTTTATACCCCCCCACCACCAACAAGCATCAATCCATGGCTTGCCCGAAACAATGGGTGCCTCCAACTAGCAACAATCCTGGGGGAGTTTTGTTTAATTATTTTGATTTGATTTGATTTTATCTTTTGATCATGGGACTGGGCATCCCGGTTACCAACCATTTTCTCGTGAATGAGGAGCGGAGTCCACTCCTCTTGAGAATAACCCACCTAGCATGGAAGATACAGACAACCCTAGTTGATACATGAGCTGCTCGAGCATACAAAACAGAATTTCATTTGAAGGTTTGGAGTTTGGCACATACAAATTTACTTGGAACGGCAGGTAAATACCGCATATAGGAAGGTATGGTGGACTCATATGGAATAACTTTGGGGTTTATGGAGTTTGGATGCACAAGCAGTATTCCCGCTTAGTACAGGTGAAGGCTAGCAAAAAACTGGGAATCGACCAACTGAGAGAGCAACAACAGTCATGAACATGCATTAAAATTAATCAACACTGAGTGCAAGCATGAGTAGGATATAATCCACCATGAACATAAATATCGTGAAGGCTATGTTAATTTTGTTTCAACTACAGGCATGAACATGTGCCAAGTCGAGTCACTCGAATCATTCAAAGGAGGATACCACCCTATCATACCACATCACAACCATTTTAATAGCATGTTGGCACGCAAGGTAAACCATTATAAGCTCCTAGCTAATTAAGCATGGCATAAGCAACTATAATCTCTAATTGTCATTGCAAACATGTTTATTCATAATAGGCTGAATCAGGAACGATGAACTAATCATATTTACAAAATCAAGAGAGGTCGAGTTCATACTAGCTTCTCTCATCTCAATCGGTCCATCATATATCGTCATTATTGCCTTTCACTTGCACGACCGAATGATGTGTATAATAATAATAATGCATGTGCATTGGACTAAACTTGAATCTGCAAGCATTCAATTCAAGGGAGAAGACAAGGTAATATGGGCTCTTGGTTAAATCAACAATCATGCATATTGGAGCCACTAAACATTTTCATTATGGTCTTCTCCTGTCGACCCCCAAAGGAAAGAAAAGAAATAAAACTATTTACACGAGAAAGCTCCCAACAAACAAAAGAAGAACGAGAAATATTTTTGGGTTTTCTTTTAATTACTACTACAAGCATGGAAATTGAAGTAACTACTTTTTTTTGGTTTTTCTAAGGTTTATTCCAACACACAGGAAGAAAGCTAGAAAAAGAAATTAAACTAGCATGGATAATACAATGAAAAAGTATGAGGACCGACAACTAGAATGAGTATGTGAACATGAATGTAATGTTGGTGAGGAATACGTACTCCCCCAAGCTTAGGCTTTTGGCCTAAGTTGGTCTATGGCCATGGATAGCCTAACTGATATCCGAAGTTGTAACTGGGGTCGTACTGAGATGTAGTAGCCAATGCCTCCTGAGCTGCGGCATGGCGGCGAGCTACCTCCATCCTCCTCTCGTACTCGGTTGCCTCCTCCCTGGTGACAACATATCTTCCTTTTGCCTGATAATCAAAAAGGGTAGGAGCAGGGAGAGTAATATGGACAGCGCGACGTCTGTCAAAGATTAGTCGATACTGGAGGAATTGTTCATTCCTCTCAAGAAAGTGATGGCTAACCATGGCATTGTAATCTAAATAAGCAGGAGGCAACTCCCTATCATCTTCATGTGGAGGTATACCAAGATAATTAGCCACACGGGTCGCATAAATCCCTCTAAATAAATCTCCAACTAAACCATTATTATGCAACCTACGTGCAACAGTTGCCCCCAAGTTGTATTGTTTGTTACCTAATACAGCACTCTTGAGAACACAAAGATCAGGAACACACATGTGACATGCTTCATCCTTACCATTAATGCATCTACCAATGAAGAGAGCAAAATAATGTATAGCAGGAAAATGAATGCTCCCTATAGTAGCTTGTGCTATTTCTCTAGATTCTCCCACAGTGATACTAGCTAGAAAGTCTTTATATTCAGATTTACGGGGTTCATTAACATTGCCCCACTGCAGGAGTTTGCAGGCAGTAGTGAAATCTTCTAAGTCCAGGGTATATGATTTATCATAAATATCAAACATGACAGTTTGAGAATTACGCGAAGATGTAAATTTAAACCTTCTCACGAATGAATCAGTCAAATAGTAGTACTGAGGACTCTTATCTTGCATGAAGTCCTCAAGATCGGCATTATGCACATATGCATTAAATTCATCCTTGATGCCTGCATTAACCATGAACTCTTCCGACGGCCATTCACAAGGCCGCACTTCAGCTTCCCTTGGTGGTTCGTCGTCTTGCTCACGCATCGCGAGCCTGGGTCCTTTCTTTACTGACGAACCACCTTGATACATTTTCCTAGACATATTTCTTCCTCTGATTTTTTTTTGAAATTTTTAGTAACTCAAAATAAAAGTGAATCAAACTCAATAAAACTAATAGCAACTACTCCCACAAGTGCCTAGAGCCTATATCATGCATTAGAATTACTTGGGACCATATAAATTTGACATGTAAGCTCAAGAACAGGGTCACCTAGGCAGCAAAAATTTGCAATGAATAAAGCACTAGAACAAACACTAATGGGACCATTGGAGGAGTCACATACCAAGGAATAACCCCCCAAAGCAGTTTTGCGAATGGAGCTTTGAGCAAGGATATCGAAAATCGCAGTAAAATGAGCTAGAACTCGTGCTTGAGCTGGATGGTGATTTTTTGGGGAGGAAGATGAAGTGTGTGGGTGCAGGAATAAGTGGAGGGGGGCCACCGTGGGCCCACGAGGCAGGGGGCGCGCCCTGGACCCTCATGGCCAGGTGCTTGCCCCCCCTGTTGTGTTCTCAGTGCCAAATATTCTCAAATATTCCAAAAAAATCATACTAAATTGGCAGGGCATTTGGAGAACTTTTGTTTTCAGGTATTTTTTATTGCATGGATAATTCAGAAAACAGATAGAAAATACTATTTTTACTTTATTCAATCTAAATAACAGAAAGTAAAAAGAGGGTACAGAAGGTTGTGCCTTCTAGTTTCATCCATTTCATGCTCAAAAGGAATCCACTAACAAGGTTGATCAAGTCTTGTTAACAAACTCATTCCGAATAACATGGAACCGGAGAAATTTCGAATAACACTAGGTTACCTCAACGGGTATATGCACATCCCCAATAATAAGAATATCATATTTCTTCTTGGCAGTAGGAAGAGGAAATTCAAAACCTCCAACAATGATAGTTGGAATTTTTCCAATAGAATTGATGCTATGAACTTGACGTTGTTTCCTCGGAAAGTGTATCGTATGCTCATTACCATTAACATGAAAAGTGATATTGCCTTTGTTGCAATCAATAACAGCCCCTGGAGTATTCAAAAAGGGTCTACCAAGGATAATCGACATACTATCGTCCTCGGGAATATCAAGAATAACAAAGTCCGTTAAAATAGTAACATTTGCAACCACAACAGGCACATCCTCACAGATGCCGACAGGTATAGCAGTTGATTTATCAGCCATTTGCAAAGATATTTCACTAGGTGTCAACTTATTCAATTCAAGTCTACGATATATAAAAGAGAGGCATAACACTAACACCGGCTCCAAGATCACATAAAGCAGTTTTAACATAGTTTCTTTTAATGGAGCATGGTATAGTTGGTACTCATGGATCTCCAAGTTTCTTAGGCATTCCACCTTTATAAGTGTAATTAGCAAGCATGGTGGAAATTTCAGCTTCCAGTATCTTTCTTTTATTTGTAATAATATCCTTCATGTACTTAGCATAAGGATCCACTTTAAGCATATCAGTTAAGCGCATACGTAAGAAGATAGGTCTAATCATTTCAGCAAAGCGCTCAAAATCCTCATCATCCTTTTTCTTGGATGGCTTAGGAGGAAAAAACATGAGTTTCTGAACCCATGGTTCTCTTTCTTTACCATGCTTCCTAGCAACAAAATCTCTCTTATCATAACGTTGATTCTTTGATTGTGGGTTATCAAGATCAACTACAGGTTCAATCTCTACATCATTATTATTGCTAGGTTGAGCATCAACATGAACATTATCATTAACATTATCACTAGGCTCATGTTCATCACCAGATTGTGTTTCAGCATCAGAAATAGAAATATCATTGGGATTCTCAGGTGTGTCTATAACAGGTTCACTAGAAGCATGCAAAGTCCTATCATTTTTCTTTTTCTTCTTTTTAGAAGGACTAGGTGCATCTAAATTATTTCTCTAAGAATCTTGCTCAATTCTCTTAGGGTGGCCTTTAGGATACAAAGGTTCCCGAGTCATTCTACCAGTTCTAGTAGCCACTCTAACAGCAATATCATGTTTATTATTTAATTCATCGAGCAAATCACTTTGAGCTTTAAGTACTTGTTCTGCTTGAGTGATAACCATAGAAGCATATTTACTAATGAGTTTAAGTTCACCTTTAATTCTAGCCATATAATCACTCAAGCGTCCAATCATGTAAGCATTACTCTTTAATTCTGTACCAACATAAGCATTAAAATTTTCTTGTCTAGCCATAAAGTCATCAAATTCATCTAAACACTGGCTAGGAAACTTAGTAGACGGGATTCAACTTTATCATATCTATAGAGAGAATATACCTTTACTACCTGTGTCGGGTTATCAAGACCATGTGTTTCTTCAATAGGAGGTAGATTAAGACCATGTATTTCTTCAATAGGAGGTAAATTCTTAACATCTTCAACTTTAATACCTTTTTCTTTCATAGATTTCTTTGCCTCTTGCATATCTTCAGGACTGAGAAATAGAACACCTCTCTTCTTCGGAGTAGGTTTAAGAATTGGCTCATGAGTTGGCTCAATTGGCTCAAGAATTGGCTCAGGAAGAGTCCAATTATTTTCATTAGTCAACATATTATTCAATAGCAATTCTGCTTGATCGACTGTTCTTTCCCTGAAAACACAACCAGCACAAATATCCAAGTGGTCCTTGGAAGCATCAGTTAGTCCATTATAAAAGATATCAAGTATTTCATTTTTCTTAAGAGGATGATCAGGCAAAGCATTAAGTAATCGGAGAAGCCTCCCCCAAGCTTGTGGGATACTCTCTTCTTCAATTTGCACAAAATTATATATTTCCCTCAAGGCAGCTTGTTTCTTATGAGCAGGGAAATATTTAGCAGAGAAGTAATAAATCATATCCTGGGGACTACGCACACAACCAGGATCAAGAGAATTAAACCAAGTTTTAGCATCACCCTTTAATGAGAACGGAAATATCTTAAGGATATAGTAGTAAAGGGATTTCTCATCATTAGTGAACAGGGTGGCTATATCATTTAACTTAGTAAGATGTGCCACAACAGTTTCATATTCATAGCCATAAAAAGGATCAGATTCAACCAAAGTAATTATCTCAGGATCGACAGAGGATTCATAATCCTTATCAGTAACAAAGATAGGTGAAGTAGCAAAAGCAGGGTCATATTTCATTCTAGCATTTAGAGATTTCTGTTTCAGTTTAACTAATAACTTCTTAAGATCAGATGTATCATTGCAAGCAAGAAAATCTCTAGCAGTTTCTTCATCCATAACATAACCCTCAGGAACAACAGGCAATTCATACTTAGGGGGAGAACCTTCATCATCACTATCTTCAATAATTTCAGTTTCAAGAATTTCATTCTCTCTAATCCTAGCAAGTTGTTTATCAAGAAATTCACCTAATGGCACATTAGTTTCAAGCACAGAAGTAGTTTCATCATAAGTATCATGCATAGCAGAAGTGGCATCATCAATAACATGCGACATATCAGAATTCATAGTAGAAGCAGGTTTAGGTGTCGCAAGCTTAGTCAAAAACAAAAGGAGAATCTAGTGCAGAGCTAATGGCAGTTCCTTACCTCCCCTCGTAGTTGAGGGAAAAATCTTAGTTATTTCGTCTTTCAAGTTCTTCATAGTGATCAGCAGATATAAATCCCAAGTGACTCGAAGAATAGAGCTATGCTCCCTGGCAACGACGCCAGAAAATAGTCTTGATAACCCACAAGTATAGGGGATCACAACAGTTTTCGAGGGTAGAGTATTCAACCCAAATTTATTGATTCGACACAAGGGGAGCCAAAGAATATTCTCAAGTATTAGCAGTTGAGTTGTCAATTCAACCACACCTGGATAACTTAGTATCTGCAGCAAAGTATTTAGTAGCAAATTAGTATGGAAGTAACGGTAATAGTGGCAAAAGTAATAGTAGCAGTTTTGTAGTAATTGTAACAGTAGCAACGGTAAAGTAAATAAGCAAAGAGCAATATGTGAAAAGCTCGTAGGCATTGGATCAGTGATGGATAATTATGTCAGATGCGACTCCTCATGTAATAGTTATAACATAGGGTGACACAGAACTAGCTCTAGTTCATCAATGTAATGTAGGCATGTATTCCGAATATAGTCATACGTGCTTATGGAAAAGAACTTGCATGACATCTTTTGTCCTATCCTCCCGTGGCGGCGGGGTCCTAATGTAAACTAAGGGATATTAAGGCCTCCTTTTAATAGAAAACCGGACCAAAGCATTAGCACTTAGTGAATACATGAACTCCTCAAACTACGGTCATCACCGAGAAGTATCTTGATTATTGTCACTTCTGGCTTGTCGGATCATAACACATAATAGGTGACTATAGACTTGCAAGATAGGATCAAGAACTCACATATATTCATGAAAACATAATAGGTTCAGATCTGAAATCATGGCACTCGGGCCCTAGTGACAGGCATTAAGCATAGCAAAGTCATACCAACATCAATCTCAGAACATAGTGGATACTAGGGATCAAACCCTAACAAAACTAAATGATTACATGGTAAATATCATCCAACCCGTCACAGTCCAGCAAGCCTACGATGGAATTAGTCACGCACGGCGGTGAGCATCATGAAATTGGTGATGGAGGATGGTTGATGATTACGACGGCGTCGAATCCCCCTCTCCGGAGCCCCAAACATACTCCAGATCAGCCCTCCCGAGAGAGATTAGGGCTTGGCGGCGGCTCTGTATCATAAAACGCGATGAAACTTTCTCTTTGATTTTTTTCTCTGCGAAAGCAAATATATGGAGTTGGAGTTGAGGTCGGTGGACGTCTAGGGGGCCCACGAGGCAGGGGGTGCGCCCAGGGGGAGGGGGCGCGCCCCCACCCTCATGGGCAGGGTGTGGGCCCCCTGACGCTATTTCTTTCGCCAGTATTTGTTATTAATTCTGAAAAGTTGCTCCGTGGATTTTCAGGTCATTCTGTGAACTTTTATTTCTGCATAAAAATAACACCATGGCAGTTCTGCTGAAAACAGCGTCAGTCCGGGTTAGTTCCATTCAAATCATGCAAGTTAGAGTCCAAAACAAGGGCAAAAGTGTTTGGAAAAGTAGATACGACAGAGACGTATCAATCCATGACAATATACTTTATTTTGGATATAAGAAAACATAACCCATTACGTTGTCTTCCTTGTCATATTTTAATGAGTGCTCACAATCATAAAAGCTGTCCAAGATAGTATATTTATATGTGAAAACCTCTCTTTCTTTATTACTTCCTATTAATTGCAACGATGACTGAAACTATGTTTGCCAAATCTCAACAACTTTTATTCATCATACTCTCAATATGTGAAGTCATTACTCTCCATAAGATCCATATGATCTCTTTATTTCTTTTTATTCTTTCTTCTTCTTCCCTCAAGATGAAAGTAACATAATCGAGCCCTCGACTCAACACTAATCTTTATTATATATAGCGCACGGACTCGATTACATAGAAGGATCATAAGGCAAAACTCAAAACTAAATCATACTAAAACTTTATTCTACGAGATCAAGATATTACTAAAAGGATCGAAGTAAGTAAAACGGTAAAGATAGGAGTGTGATGCTGATACGATACCGGGGCACCTCCCCCAAGCTTGGCAGTTGCCAAGGGGAGTGCCCATACCCATGTGTGTATGTCTCCTTCGCTGGTGAAGAAGGTGGTGGTGATGATGGATAGTCGCACATCGAGCATAGGAGCTCCTCCAGTTTGCGGATAATGCCCTTGAGTGCGGTGATATGCTCCTTCAACAAAATATTTTCACGTGTGAGATACTTGTTTGGTATGCAAGCTAACTCAATCATCTCTAAAGCTTCAATCTCAGTTGGGGTAAGAAGGTTGTGATGAGGTTGAAGGATGTCTTCTTCTTCTGCCACCGGAGCTTGATCCTCCATGACCTTATTAATCCTATCATCCTTGTTGATCTCCCCGGGTTCTTCTCTCTTTAGCTCCATCTTCAGTAGCCAAGCATCGTTGCCTTCATTGTTGGAGGAGGGTGACGACATGATGCCTGGCCTTGACAACTCTGACAGAAAACAGCTTGAAACAAAGACAGAGGATATTTGCGTGATATAGTGGTCAAAACCTTCGGGAGATTATATAATGAATTTTTACCAACCAAAAGAAGTATCGTGCAAGAAAACGGAGTCCGGAGAGTACATGAGGTGCCCATGAGGCAGGGGTTGCACCCTCCACCCTCGTGGATGCCTTGTGTCCTTCCCGGATTACTTCTTATGTTCCTATTTTCTTAAATATTCCAAAACAGAGAAAAATTGCTATTAGAACTGTTTTGGAGTCGGTTTACTTACCGTACCACATACCTATTCCTTTCGGAGTCTGAAACATTCTGGAAAGTGTCCCTTATGTATTCCTCCGGGGTTACAGTTTGATCCTTTGACCGTTCACCACCTTTGGATTTGTGCCTTCGAAGTTGTTGATTTCTATGGCATCGGAATGATAGACCTCCTCGATAACGTAAGTACCTTCCCACTTAGAGAGGAGTTTTCCTGAAAAAAATCTTAAATGAGAGTTGAAAATCAACACATAATCACTTACATTAAACTCACGCTTTTGTATCCTTTTGTCATGCCATATTTTAACTTTTTCTTTAAATAGTTTGGCATTCTCATAGGCTTGAGTTCTCCATTCATCAAGTGAGCAAATGTCAAATAACTTCTTCTCACCGGCATGTTTGAAATCATAATTGAGCTCTTTAATGGCCCAATATGCCTTATGTTCTAGTTCGAGAGGTAAGTGACATGCTTTTCCATAAACCATTTTATATGGAGACATACCCATATGATTTTTATATGCAATTCTATAAGCCCATAATGCATCATCAAGTTTATTGGACCAATTCTTTCTAGATCTATTAACAGCCTTTTGCAAAATCAATTTAAGCTCTTTGTTACTCAGTTCTACTTGGCCACTAGACTGTGGGTGATATGGAGATGCAATTCTATGATTAACATCATACTTAGCAAGCATTTTATGAAAAGCACCATGAATAAAATGTGAACCACCATCAGTCATTAAATATCTAGGGACTCCAAACCTCGGGAAAATAACTTCTTTAAGCATCTTAATAGAGGTGTTATGATCAACACTACTAGTTGGAATAGCTTCTACCCACTTAGTAACGTAATCAACATCAACTAAAATATGTGTATACCCATTAGAGGAAGGAAACGGTCCCATATAATCAAAGCCCCAAACATCAAATGGTTCAATGACAAGAGAATAATTCATAGGCATTTCTTGACGTCTACTAATATTACCAATTCTTTGACATTCATCGCAAGACAAGACAAACTAACAGGCATCCTTGAAGAGAGTAGGCCAATAAAAATCGGATTGCAATACCTTATGTGTAGTTCTATCTCCAACGTGGTGTCCTCCATAAGCCTCGAGTGACACTTGCGTAGGATCTGTTCCTATTCATGCTCAGGTATACAACATCTAATAACACCATCTACTCCTTCTTTATAAAGGTGTGGATCATCCCAGAAGTAATGTCTTAAATCATAGAAAAACTTTTTCTTTTGTTTGTACGTGAAACTAGGTGGTATAAATTTAGCAACAATGTAATTAGCATAATGAGCATACCATGGAGCAGTACGAGAAGCATTTATGACAGCTAATTGTTCGTCAGGGAAGCTATCATCAATAGGTAGTGGGTCATCAAGAACATTCTCTAACCTAGACAAGTTGTCTCCGCAACGGTTCTCAGCTTCCCTTTCTATCAATAATATGCAAATCAAATTCTTGTAGCAAGAGAACCCATCTAATAAGTCTAGGTTTAGCATCTTTCTTTTCCATAAGATATTTAATAGCAGCATGATCAGTGTGAACAGTTACTTTAGAATCAACAATATAGGGTCTAAACTTATCACAAGCAAATACAACTGCTAAAAATTCTTTTTCAGTAGTAGCATAATTTCTCTGGGCACCGTCTAGAGTTTTACTAGTATATTGAATAACATTTAGTTTCTTATCAACTCTTTGTCCTAGAACAGCACCTACAACATAATCACTAGGATTGCACATAATTTCAAAGGGTAAATTCCAGTCAGGTGGCTGAACAATAGGTGCAGAAATTAAAGCTTTCTTAAGTATTTCAAATGCTTCTACACAATCATCATCGAAGGCAAAAGGAATATCTTTTTGTAAGAGATTAGTCAGAGGCCTAGAAATTTTAGAGAAGTCTTTAATGAACCTCCTAAAAAAACCGGCATGACCAAGGAAACTTCTTATACCTTTAATTTCTTTAGGACATGACATCTTTTCAATAGCATCAACTTTGGCTTTATTAACTTCAATACTCTTTCAGAAATTTTATGCCCCAAGAAAATGCCTTCATTAACCATAAAGTGGCACTTTTACCAATTCAAGACAAGATTAGTTTCTTCACATCTCTGCAAAGCTCGATCAAGGTTGCTCAAGAAATCATCAAAAGAAGATCCATAAACGGAGAAATCATCCATGAAAACCTCAACAATATTTTCACAAAAGTCAGAGCATATAGCCATCATGCATCTTTGAACGGTAGCAGGTGCATTACATAAAGCAAAATGCATACGTCTATAAGCAAAAGTACCGAAAGGGCAAGTGATGGCCCGCAAGTATACGTGATAGTTGTAGCCTCTTTTGATAAGTAATTAAGAGTGTCGAACCCAACGAGGAGCTAAAGGTAGAACAAATACTCTCTCAAGTCCTATCGGCCACTGATACGACTCTACGCACGCTTGACGTTCGCTTTACCTATAACAAGTATGAAACTAGAAGTACTTTGTAGGTGTTGTTGGATAGGTTTGCAAGATAAAAAGGAGCACGTAAATAAAAGCTAGGGGCTGTTTAGATAAAGAAGCAATAAAGTAGGTATTAGTAGAGAGCTTTTTGTCACGAGAAAGTTATTTGTCCGAGGCAATTGATAACTAGACCGGTAATCACTATTGCAATTTTATTTGAGGGAGAGGCATAAGCTAACATACTTTCTCTTCTTGGATCATATGCACTTATGATTGGAACTCTAGCAAGCATCCGTAACTACTAAAGATCATTAAGGTAAAACCCAACCATAGCATTAAAGTATCAAGTCCTCTTTATCCCATACGCAAACAACCTACTTACTCGGGTGTGTGCTTCTGTTCACTCACGCCACCCACCATAAGCAAATCATAAACATATTGCAAACCCTACAGCAGGAATCCCTCACGCTTGTGCAACATGGAGGGCACCATAGGACAACACCAATAATAAAACAAGCAACCCAAACCAATCACGATCATCAATTAACCCATAGGACAAAACGGATCTACTCAAACATCATAAGATAGCCATACATCATTGGGAAATAATATATATCGTTGAGCACCATGTTTAAGTAGAGATTACAGAGGGTAAGAGAGGGTTTACACTGCTGCATAGAGGGGGGAAGAGTTGGTGATGAAGGTGGTGAAGTTGTTGGTGAAGATCGCGGTGATGATGATGGCCCCCGGCGGCGTTTCGGCGCCATCGGAAGCAAGGGGGAGAGAGCCCCCCTTCTTCTTCTTCTTCGTTGACCTTCTCCCTAGATGGGAGAAGGGTTTCCCCTCTAGTCCTTGGCTCCCATGGCGTGGGAGGGGCAAGAGCCCCTCCGAGATTGGATCTGTCTCTCTGTCTCTTTCTATTTCTGCATTCTCAGATTCTGTCCCTTCAACGTTTCTTTTATATCCGGAGATCCGTAACTCTGATTGGGGTGAATCTTTCGCCCAGATCTTTCTCATAAAATTAGCTTTCTGGGGCCCAGGAGACTCCAGGGCGCGCCTGCCTCCCTGGGTCACGCCCCCTATCTCCTGCTCCCCTCGACATCGTCTCGCGTTGATTTTACTTCCCAAAAATCATAAATATTCCAAAATATTTCTCTGTCCGTTTTCATCCTGTTTGGACTCTGTTTGATATGCGTTTCCTGCCAAACATAAAACATTCAACAAACAAGAACTGGCACTGGGCACTGGATCAATATGTTAGTCCCAAAAATAGTATAAAAAGTTGCCAAAAGTATATGAAAGTTGAAGAATATTGGCATGGAACAATCAAAAATTATAGATACGACGGAGACGTATCAACATCCCCAAGCTTAATTCCTGCTCGTCCTCGAGTAGGTAAATGATAAAAAAGATAATTTTTGATGTGGAATGCTACCTAGCATAATCTTGATCATGTATCTAATCATGGCATGAATATTAAAACACGAGTGATTCAAAGCAATAGTCTATCATTTGACATAAAAACAATAATACTTAGGGCATCCCAACAAACAATCATGTCTTTCAAAATATCAATGCTTCCAGAACGTTATCCCTACAAAATCATATAGTCTTGTATGCTCCCTTTTCTTAACACAAGGTACCCCTCATGCCTATCCCGGTGTTAGCCAAGCAATTGTTTCATACTTTAGTACTCTCAAACTTTTTCAACTCTCACGCAATATATGAGCGTGAGCCATGGATATAGCAATATGGGTGGAATAGAATATGATGGTGGAGGTTATGTGGAGAAAAAAAAGGAAGAAAGTCTCACATCGACGCGGCTAATGAACGGGCTATGGAGATGCCCATCAATTGATGTCAATGCGAGGAGTAGGGATTGCCATGCAACGGATGCACTAAGAGCTATAAGTGTATGAAAGCTCAAACTGAAAACTAAGTGGGTGTGCATCCAACTTGCTTGCTCAGGAAGACCTAGGGCATTTGAGGAAGCCCATCATTGGAATATACAAGCCAAGTTCTATAATGAAAATTCCCACTAGTATATGAAAGTGACAATATAGGAGACTCTCTATATGAAGAACATGGTGCTACTTTGAAGCACAAGTGTGGAAAAAGGATAGTAACATTGCCCCTTTTCTTTTCTTCTTTTTTTTTCTTTTTTTTTTATTTTTCTTGGGTGGGCTTCTTTGGCCCCCTTTTTTATTTAGGCTTCTTTGGCCTCTCTCTTTTTTCTTTTTTTCTTTTCCTTTTTTTCATGGGGCAATGCTCTATAATGATGATCATCACACTTTTATTTACTTACAACTCAATATTACAACTCGATACTAGAACAAAGATATGACTCTATATTAATGCTTCCGGCGGTGTACAGGAATATGCAATGATCTAGCATAGCAATGACATCACATCATGCTAGCTATCTTACGATCATGCAAAGCAATATGACAATGAATGCTCAAGTCATGTATATGATGATGATGGAAGTTGCATGGCAATATATCTCGGAATGGCTATGGAAATGCCATGATAGGTAGGTATGGTGGCTGTTTTGAGGAAGATATAAGGAGGCTTATGTGTGATAGAGCGTATGTAGGATCGGAAGTATGTCTAGAGGGGGGGTGATTAGACTACTTGACAACTTAAAAGTTTAGCCTTTTGATTAGGGCAAGTTTTTAGCAAGTTCACAATGATGACCAAGTCAAGTATCACCCTACACATGCAATTCTAGAGTTATGGCAGCGGAAAGTAAATTGCACATGTAGTAAATAAGAGGTGGAGAAGAGCAAACACAATTTGGAGACACGGAGATTTTTCTCGTGGTTCCGATAGGTGGTGCTATCATCAATCCACGTTGATGGAGACTTCAACCCACGGAGGGTAACGGCTGCGAGAGTCCACGGAGGGCTCCACCCACAAAGGGTCCACGAAGAAGCAACCTTGTCTATGCCATCATGGCCTCGCCCATGGAGGACTAGCCTTACTCGGGTAGATCTTCACGAAGTAGGCGATCTCCTTGCCCTTACAAACTTCTTGGTTCAACTCCACATCTTGACGGAGGCTCCCAAGCGACACCTAACCAATCTAGGAGGCACCACCTCCAAAAGGTAATAGATGGTGTTGGTGATGATGAACTCCTTGCTCTTGTGCTTCAAATGATAATCTCCCCAACACTCAACTCTCCTCACTGATTTGGTTGTGGTGGAAGAAAGGATTGAGTGGAAAGCAACTTGGGAAGGCTAGAAATCAAGTTTCATATGGTGGGAGTGGAGCAACTTGATCTCAACACAAGGGTAGGTAGTTTTCTTCTCGAAATGTAAGGTAGGAGTGGTAGTTCTTTCGATGGCTCTCTCCACGAATGAAGAGGAGGTGGAGGGTATTTATAGCCTCCACACAAAATCCAACTGTTACACACATTTGACCAATCTCGGTCGGACCGAAGTTGACAACTCGGTGAGACCGAAAGTTCAAATCTTGTGAACGTTGGGATTTTCGGTGGGACCGAAAATACAATCTCGGTTAGTCCGATTCTTCCAAAGTCTAGGGTTTGCCAATCTCGGTGGGACCGACTTTCTCATCTCGGTGACACCGATTTGAGTACAGAAGGTTACAGAAGCTTGGCAGCACCAATTTCGGTATGACCGAGTTTGGAATCGGAAAATCCGAAATTCTTAGGGTTTGGGTATATGGCTGAGGTGGTTCATCTCGGTGTGACTGAGTTTATGGAATCGGTGGGACCGAGATTACTTATGGGTTTATGTTGGAATGAAAGATTGCTGATAGTTTGAGAGATAAATCACTAAGCACTTTGAGCAACCAGATCATCATCATAACCTCATCCCCTTTTAATAGTATTGGCTTTCCTATGGACTCAATGTGATCTTGGATCACTAAACCAAAAATAGAGTCTTGAGCTTTTGCCAATGTTTTCCTTAGCATTTTGAGGGGTCCACATCATCAGTCATTGCCATACCCATATCAATTGAACTTTCTGAAATATTCTCAAGAAATAATTAGTTCAATGATATATATGTTGTTATTAATTACCAAAACCACCCGGGGATTAGTTGCACTTTCAATCTCCCCCTTTTTGGTAATTGATGACAACATATAGATCAAAGCTTCGACAAATGATATAATCAATGAATAACATCGTCGCTTTGAGAAGTATGTGATAAGCAAGAGCTCCCCTAAATTTGTGCATTATTTAAGATTTGCGTTTGAATGCAAATGCACAATCGATTAGGATCATGGGTCACTCTTCCATGTCACATACATCTTGGTGGAGCGCACAAAATGATAAGAATGAATAGCATGCACCCAATCACCAAGACATGAGTAAGTGATCATACAAGGTGTGAATAGAATATGATAAGCATTAAGCACACATTAAGCATAGTATGATCAAGCACTCATCAAGATAGAGCAAACGTAGTATCAAACACACGAAATGTCTCAAAGAACTCAAAAGTATCTCAAGGAAAACCGCAAACGAAAGAGCAAAAACGAGCACTCTCTCTCTCGAAGTCCTATGATCTATACAATTTCTCCCCCTTTGGCAACAAGTTACCAAAAAGTTCGAAAGGTATAGAGCTAATCGTCACTAGGGACTCTGCTGGCGGCTCCTGTCTGCGTCGATGGAGTGGAGATAGCTGCATCTGCGAAAGCTTCTGCTGAAGTCTGTGGAGCTGGAGGAGTGGATACTGGAGCTGGTACTGGAACTGATGGAGCTGTGGGAGGTGCTGATGTAGTAGCCCTGGGGTCTGTCACTGGAATAGCAGCTGATCTGGGCTTTGTGGGCACTGCAGCAGGCTGCTCATAGTCATCCTGGACTAGATCACCTTCCATCTCCTTCATGAGCTCTGCCTTCTCCCTCTTCGCTTCCTCAATGTCTGCCTCAAGCTTGTTGACGGTGACTGCACTTCATCGACTTGACATCCGAGCATGGAACTTATCTTCAACTATCCTCTCAAGACTCTCCCGAGACGCACTATGCTGGCCAAAGTGGTTCAATTCTCTGAGTGGCTTCAAGAAGTTGTTCTCCAACGCTCTTGGGCTTTGCTTTGCTGCTTCCTTCTCAGCTTTAGCTTGTTTGGCAGCTTCAGACTTAGCGTGTCCTTCAACAGATGTGGGAGCATCCTCACCATCACAACTTCATTATCTTCATGTTCAGGCTGCAGTGGCAAGTGGGGTCTATCCAATGTAGGTGTCCGTGCCAAACTTGGCATTAATGAGCATCTGAATATGCGAGCAAACCCACACGACCTCTTCTAGTCTGCTCTGTCCTCTTGATAGTCTCTACTATCGTGTCCATCACCTTAAAAGGTGCCTTCGATCCGAATGTGCAGCATGTTGATAGAGTAGCCTCTTATCATGCGGTGGTCTCTGACTTGGGCATCAAAGTATGCCTCGTAATGGTGTTAGTGGTTGGGAGACCTGCTCAAGATGATAAACTGATCCAAGCTTCCATATCTCAACATCCTTGTCGGTACCTCATTGTACATGTTCTTCATAGACTCGTGATTCTTCTTTGGAATGCCATAGACATCAACATCATCGTCTCTTGATATCGGTGCATTCAGAACGCTCCATTCCTCAACAGTTGAGGAGAATCTCGTCCTTCATCATCCATACAATTACGCCATCCGGATAGAAGTGTGCGGTGGCATAGAACTGCATGATCATCTCATCATTCCAAGCGGTCAATTTCGACCAACGAACTCGCAACTCCACATGCGGTGAAGCTCTCATGCACATGTGGGAAGTAGTCTCTGTGCTCTTCACCGTCGATGTAATCCCGGTCTACATATCTGGTGTCAAGAATAATTGGCTTCTTATCCATGAGCACTGCCTCATAGAAATCTTGTTGCTCTCGGTGTGGAACCTAGAGTCAACAGCTGTCCTTCTCCCGGTGGCATATGGATCAACTTGCCTCCATAGCCCGAGACCTTTGTCCTTCCTTTCCTTCATATTTTCAGCTCGAGGATGAGCATCATTATGAACTGGCAATTTCTGCGAGCTTGAAAAACATGTGCCTCTTCATCGATTCAGCAGTGGCACATTGTCCTTCTTCTTCTCTCAAGCGGTATGTTTCTCACAGCTTTCTTTGGCTTGGCAGCAGGTTTGGCTTGGGCTGCCTTTGCTTGAGCTGATGGCTTAGATTTTGTGGGTGCTCCTGCCTCGATGGCATCTCCCATCAACTTTTGCTTCGAGGAGGCTGGGTGCTTCCTCATCGAGTCATCATCGCTTCTTCATGAACTAGCCTCTTCCTCTTGGAAGTTTTCTTGATCTTGCTTTGGAGGTTTCTTCTTCCATGCTCAGCTTCTTTGCAACTGTGGATTTCTTCTCTTTGCTGGTGCCTTTCTTTGCTTGTTGCCCTTGATAGCCCTTGGCAACCACTTTCCTCTTAGGCTTGGAAGTTATCTCCTCATCTCGCAACAAAGTCGAGTCTTCCTCATCGTAATTCCTCTTCTTCCGCCCGGTGGCAGCCGGAGGCAATCCACTTGGAGTGCTCCTCTCTCCATCATCTGAAAAACTGCTTGCTTGGGACTTGTAATCGCTCGAATCTCAACTGGTTATTCGACTGTTCGCTGTCACTTGCATCGCATATGACCGACAACCCGTGAAAAGAATAGGTATAGGCGAATAGAAGAGTTATCACAAACTGCAGAGGATTTTGCAAAATAAATGAGTTCAAACATTAGTTTTAGGTTTTCACAGAATGCATTTGGTCGACCGAGTCCAAAATTCGTGAATCCGAAGTGCCTAAACAGACCATACACACCACTTTCGGTTGGACCGAAATGGGTTTCGGTCTAGCCGAGAGCACTAGGGTTTCACTAAATCCTCACTTCGGTCTTACCGATTTGCACAACTCGGTTTAACCGAAAAGTGCAGTGCAATGGCCAGAGGCCAAATCGGTCAGTCCGAGAATGTAGAATCGGTCACACCGAGATGTGTTCGGAAATCTAACCCTAAAATTTTCACTCGAATTTTGTTCTATGATCTAATCTGCTGGATAGGAAGATTTCAATCTTGGCAAGAAGCTAGGCAAAACCTATCGTGCATAGAATCAGAGGTTGAAGCACGAGAGGGATGAAACTCACCCAATCTGGTGGAGCTTCACTACGGCGGCAACGGCGCGATGAGATTGTCCGCTGACAATGAAGGAGACCAGCGAGGGCGCACAGGCGACGGCGGAGACGATCCGAAGACCACGGCGACAGCAGCGAAGGGTTTGAGGGCGAGGCGTTTTGAAGAAGTAATCAACGCGCGCTGCTCTCGGGTATATATACCCTTCGGCTGTCGGTGGGACCGAGTTGGAAAACTTGGTGGGACCGAGATGGTTAACTGCGTGCAGTTACACACTTCGGTCACGCCGAAATTTACAACTCGGTTTCACCGAGGTGAAAACCTAGATCAATCCAAGTAATTTCGGTCTGTCCGATTTGAGTATATTGGTTTGACCGAAAGTACTTAGAAGGTTTTGGAAGTTAGGCTTTTGACGGATCGGTGGCTCCGAGTGCTCCTCACTCGGTCTGTCCGAAAAAGTCTTGTTCAAAGTTTGTGATATAAGCATGAATAGAGTTTGAGACAAGAAAGCATAGATAGCTAGGGGAGGAACTTAGGCATTCTTGTCCATCCATTTGGTCAAAAAGAAAAATCCAAAAGACCAAAGCAACAAATGGATGTCCTCGAATGGATAAAATCATGCATCCAACATGCTCACACAATAAGATAGCAAATAAAATATGTGTCAAGCATGCACAAACAAAACACTAGCAACTAGCACACAATTTGGCGATGACTAGGTCATCTATATATGAGTATATTGACTTAGGAGTCAAATGAGAACATTTGATCATAGGTCATACTCATCGTTTAAGCACAAGTGGGGTTACCACTTTTCCATAAAGCATTAATGTGTTCACATCATTTGAAGATGCTTTAGCTCATTTCTTTAGAGCAAAGCTCCCCTTGATGTGAGAACCCTTTAAAGGGTCAAACTAACCTTGGGTTGTCGTTGAAGACTTCATGTAGATGTTGAAGATGTGGATGCTCAATGTTGATGAAGATCATCAAGAGTTGGGAGCAATCCTTTGGATTCGGCACTTTCAATACCTACATGGGTTAGTCCCACAAGGAACAAACAAGGATATCCATGGACATAGATTGAAGTACACAATAGATGATGTCCATGAAAGCAATGATTACCTTGTCCCTTGACTTACCAACATGAGGGTTTGTGACTCCATGAACTAGTGCAAGATGTGGAAGTTGATTGCACAAGTTCTTTGCCAAAATGAATGTGAGTGAAGTATGTTGGCGAGTCACCCTCAAGAACTCTCTAGTTCTTCTTCTTGGGATCCACATCATCTTGATGGGAATCCTTGGGGTAGTAGTTGAGCTTGTCAAGTAGAACTTGAAGTTGCCTTGGGAACCCACTTGACCATGGCCTTGGGTGCTTCAATGAATGCATCAATCTCCTCTTGAAGCTTGTCCTTGCCTTTTAGCTTGTGGTCTTGTGGTGGAAGGTCATCTTGAGCTTGTTCCACATTGGAAGAAGTAGGATCATACTTCTCCTCTTGAGAGACAAACTTTGGAGTGGGATATTGACCTTCTTCCAATTCAACACCCTCGGCGTTGAACTTTCGCTCAAAACCAATTCCTTGATTCTTCCGGTGTCTTCCTTGTTTGCGAACAATTTCCTCAAAGCTCTTGCTTCCGCAAGACTCTTGTAGACACCTTTCTATAATCCCTTTCAATAGACTATTTTCTTGCTCAAGTGAAACTTGGCTTGAAACATTGTTAGTGGAATCAAGAGAATTACTAGAAGTAACAACATTTGATTTAGCATGATTATTGTTACTACTAGATGAAGAATTTTTCTTATGCTTGTCATGCTTAGTTTTAATAGGTGGCAAGAAATTAGACAAGAGAAGTCGTTTGGCAAGATATGAAGAACTCTTCTTTCGAAGATCGTCATTGATAGCTTTTAGAAACTCATGTTCTTGCTCTAGATTGAGCTTCTCGAAGCGTAGCTTCTCATGAGATCTTAGGAGCTCTCTATGATCTTCTTGAGTTGTCTCATGAGCTAACTTAAGAGTGTTTAGTTCTTTAGTTAGACACTCAATCTCCTTCATAGCATTGTCATTCGACTCTTCTCGACTATAAAGACTACTAGCATGTTCATCATTACTAAGCTCACTAGATTTATCATGTAAAAGCTCATCTTCACCAAGCAAGTCATCCTCATCACTATCAAAGTCAATAAACTCAGGGTGTGATACCTTGGGGCCTTTTGCCATGAAGCATCTTCCAATTCCCTCATTTGGTGAATCAAATATGTCATAGGAGTTGGAGTTGGAGGACACGAGAGCAAGACCGACAACACCTTCATCTTGATCAGATTCGGAGTTGGAGTGATAGCTTCTTTCGAGTGATTGTCGGAGTCGGAGCCGAAACCCATTCACCAACATGAGCTTGATGTTTTCTTCTTGTGTAGCTCCTTGATGACTTGTCTTTCCTTTCCGAATCCTTGCTTCTCCGAGAGGATCTTCGCTCATAACGATCATCTCTACTCCTTCTCTCTTTCGAGGCGACTCTTCTCTTGAGCTTCTTCTTCTTGGAGATTCTTCTCTTCTCTTGTGGGGAGTCGAACACTCATTTGAGTAGTGTCCGGGTCTTCCACAATTGTAGCAGTTTCGATCACGACTAGAAGATCTCTTTTCATCATATGATCTAGACTTTGAGCTTCTTTCCTTGCTTCTACTCTTGTAGAATTTGTTGAAGTTCTTCACCATTAGGCTTATCTCTTCATTGGAAACTAGCTTGTCTTGAGGTTGTGGGAGCTTCAACTGCGGCTTTGTAAGCACCACTTGACTTGTTGTGAAGCTCTTCCTTGTCTTTAAGTGTCATCTCATGAGCAACAATCCTTCCAATGACTTCGGTAGGCTTGAGATCTTTGTAGTTTGGCATCATTTGGATCAAAGTGCACACGGTGTCATACTTTCCATCCAAAGCTCTGAGAATCTTCTTGATGATGAATCGGTCGGTCATTTCTTCGCTTCCTAAGCCTGCCATCTCATTGGTGATGAGAGCAAGCCTAGAGTACATTTCAGCGACTCCTTCACCTTCCTTCATCTTGAACTTGTCAAGTCGACCTTGAAGAACATCTAGCTTTGATTCCTTCACGGACTCGGTACCTTCGTGCATTTCACCAAAGTATCCCAAATCTCTTTTGCATTCTCAAGACGGCTGATCTTGTTGAACTCCTCGGGACACAAAGCATTGAAGAGAATGTCACAAGCTTGAGCATTGTTCAGAACATCCGCAACTCATCCGTTGTAAGCCATGATCCGAACTTTTCCTTCCTCAAGAACTCACCTTGCAAGCCAACACAAATAATGCCCCATGCGGCGAGGTTATGTCCAAGAATATGCATTTTCATTTTATGCTTCCAACTAGCAAAGTTTGAACCATCAAAGTAAGGACCTCTACGAAATTACCCTCACTAGACGCCATACTCTCCTAGGTTGTGAAACCAAGCTTATGGAATCCAATGCAATGAAAACCAATCCAATGGAGACCAAAGCTCTGATACCACTTGTAGGATCGGAAGTATGTCTAGAGGGGGGGTGATTAGACTACTTGACAACTTAAAAGTTTAGCCTTTTGATTAGGGCAAGTTTTTAGCAAGTTCACAATGATGACCAAGTCAAGTATCACCCTACACATGCAATTCTAGAGTTATGGCAGCGGAAAGTAAATTGCACATGTAGTAAATAAGAGGTGGAGAAGAGCAAACGCAATTTGGAGACATAGAGATTTTTCTCGTGGTTCCGATAGGTGGTGCTATCGTCAATCCACGTTGATGGAGACTTCAACCCACGGAGGGTAACGGCTGCGAGAGTCCACGGAGGGCTCCACCCACAAAGGGTCCACGAAGAAGCAACCTTGTCTATGCCATCATGGCCTACGCCCACGGAGGACTAGCCTTACTCGGGGTAGATCTTCACAAGTAGGCGATCTCCTTGCCCTTACAAACTTCTTGGTTCAACTCCACATCTTGACGGAGGCTCCCAAGCGACACCTAACCAATCTAGGAGGCACCACCTCCAAAAGGTAATAGATGGTGTTGGTGATGATGAACTCCTTGCTCTTGTGCTTCAAATGATAATCTCCCCAACACTCAACTCTCCTCACTGATTTGGCTGTGGTGGAAGAAAGGATTGAGTGGAAAGCAACTTGGGAAGGCTAGAAATCAAGTTTCATATGGTGGGAGTGGAGCAACTTGATCTCAACACAAGGGTAGGTAGTTTTCTTCTCGAAATGTAAGGTAGGAGTGGTAGTTCTTTCGATGGCTCTCTCCACGAATGAAGAGGAGGTGGAGGGTATTTATAGCCTCCACACAAAATCCAACTGTTACACACATTTGACCAATCTCGGTCGGACCGAAGTTGACAACTCGGTGAGACCGAAAGTTCAAATCTTGTGAGCGTTGGGATTTTCGTGGGACCGAAAATACAATCTCGGTTAGTCCGGTTCTTCCAAAGTCTAGGGTTTGCCAATCTCGGTGGGACCGACTTTCTCATCTCGGTGACACCGATTTGAGTACGTATGTTCTGAAGCTTGGCAACACCAATTCGGTATGACCGAGTTTGGAATCGGAAAATCCGAAATTTTAGGGTTTGGGTATATGGCTGAGGTGGTTCATCTCGGTGTGACTGAGTTTATGGAATCGGTGGGACCGAGATTACTTATGGGTTTATGTTGGAATGAAAGATTGCTGATAGTTTGAGAGATAAATCACTAAGCACTTTGAGCAACCAGATCATCATCATAACCTCATCCCTTTTAATAGTATTGGCTTTCCTATGGACTCAATGTGATCTTGGATCACTAAACCAAAAATAGAGTCTTGAGCTTTTGCCAATGTTTTCCTTAGCATTTTGAGGGGTCCACATCATCAGTCATTGCCATACCCATATCACTGAACTTTCTGAAATATTCTCAACAAATAATTAGTTCAATGATATATATGTTGTTATTAATTACCAAAACCACCCGGGGATTAGTTGCACTTTCAGCGTATCATATCACGGGGTTTGGATGCACCGGCGAAGTTTGCACCAACTCCCGAGGTGAGAAAGGGCAATGCACGGTACCGAAGAGGCTAGCAATGATGGAAAGGTAAAAGTGCGTATAATCCATGGACTCAAAATTAGTCATAAAGAACTCACATACATATTGCAAAAATTTAAAAGCCCTTGAAACAAAGTACTACACGCATACTCCTAGGTGGGAGGTTGGTAGGAGTTAACCATCGCGCGCCCCCGACCTTCACGCAAAGATAAACAATCAAAATACAATGCACGCCAATTTGGTTACATAGTTAGTAGACCATACGTGCATGCTTCGGGAATCACAAACCTTAACACCAATATCCTTACTAAACACAACCATCTACTAGTACCTCCCACATATTATCATCACTATATCACAAAACTATTGCAAGGAATCAAACATATCATATTCAGTGATCCACAAGTTTATGTAGGATTTTATGACTAACCATGTGAATGACAAATTCTTGTCATCTCTCTAAATAGATATAAGTGAAGCAAGAGAGTTTAATTCTTTCTACAAAAGATATGCCCACGCTCTAACAAATATAAGTGAAGCAAAAGAGCATTCTACAAATGGCGGTTTTCTATGTGAAGAGAAACAGGCAATCAGGACTTCAAATGATATAAGTGAAGCACATGAAGCATTCTTAAAGCCATACTCAAAAGATTTAAGTGAAGTGCAATGAGAATTCTATAAATTAACCAAGGACTATCTCATACCAGCATGGTGCATAAAATAAAAGTGGAAACTAAATGCAAAAGACGCTCCAAGACCTGCACATATCGCATGAACGAAACTAATCTGAAAACATACCGATACTTGTTGAAGAAAGAGGGGATGCCTTCCGGGGCATCCCCAAGCTAAGACGCTTGAGTCTCCTTGAATATTTACTTGGGGTGCCTCGGGCATCCCCAACCTTCAGCTCTTGCCTCTCTTCCTTTTCCTCATATCGAGTCATCCTCGATCAAACACTTCATCCACACAAAACTTCAACAGAAAACTCGGTAAGATCCGTTAGTATAATAAAGCAAATCACTACTCTAAGTACTGTAGCAAACCAATTCATATTTTGTTTTTGCATTGTGTCTACTGTAATATAACTTTTTCATGGCTTAAATCCACTGATATAAATTGATAGATTCATCAAAACAAGCAAACTATGCATCAAAAACAGAATCTGTCAAAAACAGAACAGTCTGTAGCAATCTGAATATTCACCGTACTTATGGTACCCCAAAAATTCTACCAAAATTAGGAACAATAAAAAATTTGTACATCAAGATAGTGCAAAAAGTATCAGAACCGTTTGACGTTCCAGTTAAAAGTGTAAAATCGCGCACTACAGCCAAAGTTTCTGTCCTGCACCGTACAAACCAACAAGCATTGTAAACATCCTAAAGGCAAACCTTAGCACATTATTTTTATACTACAATGGAATTGTACAAGGGGATAATTATTTTTTATCAAAAGTTTCTGTAATCAAGATTCACAAAGTTTCCGTGAGCATGAACAAAGTTCAAGGCTAGCTCCGACTTCAACAATGCTTGTCTTTCTCACTTTCACTTTCCTTTTTGAAAAGTTTTAGGTTCCCCTCTTTATTTTTTTTATTTTTTTTACTATATGAAAGCACACAACAGAAATAAATGACTCTCTAAAACTTCCGGGTTGTCTCCCTGGCAGCGCTTTATTTAAAGCCATTAAGCTAGGCATATAGTGCTCAAGTAATGAATCCACCCGGATCCCAAGGTATATCAAAGCCAATTTTAATTAACAGTGATTTGTAATTTAGTAGTGAGCACAAAGTAACATATATCAAGCAACAACGAAGTTTAACTCTCTTCCTATGCATCGGCATGTCATAAAAGAACAATTCATGCACACAAAGTAAAGGCCAATGCATAGTATAAGCAGTTTCTTGCAATTTTATCATATTGGAAACATTGAGAGGTGGAGATATAGTTCCTCTCTCATAATAATTGCAAGTAGGAGCAGAAAGCACATGCATATCACATTCATCAAAATAATCATGTGCAATGGTAAAAGGCAACCCATCAATATAATCCTTAGTAGGCACAAACTTCTCCGATATAGTGTAGTTTGGAGAATTCAAAAAGATAATAGGACTATCATGCGTGGGTGCAATAGCAACAATTTCATGTTTAACATAAGGAACTATAGCAAGTTCATCTCCATAAGCATAATTCATATTGGCATCTTGGCCACAAGCATAGCAAGCATCATCAAAAAGGGATATTTCAAGAGAATCAACGGGATCATAACAATCATCATAGCAATCATCCTTCGGTAAGCACGAAGGGGAATTAAACAATGTATGAGTTGAAGAGTTACTCTCATTAGAAGGTGGGCACAGGTAGCTAATCCGCTCTTCCTCCTTTTGTTCTTCTCTCTCCTCATCATCTTTTTCATCCAATGAGCTCACAGTTTCATCAATTTCTTGTTCCATAGCTTCCTGTAAAATATTAGTCTCTTCTTGTATAACGCCCTCGATGCGGCTATATCTCCCACGTGTCGAAGCACGACTTAGAGGCATAACCGCATTGAAAGCAATGTCGCAAGTGAGGTAATCTTCACACAACCCAAGTAATACATAAGGGAAAAGATACATAGTTGGCTTACAATCGCCACTTCACACAATTACATGAATAAAGCATTACATCATCCAGATACAATCAAGGTCCGACTACGGAACCAAAATAAAAGAAGAACCCCAAATGCGACAAACGGTCCCCGATCGACCCCAACTGGGCTCCACTACTGATCAACTAGAATGAAACAACACAAAGGGGCAAGATCTTCATCGAGCTCCTCCTTGAGCTTGGTTGCGTCACCTGCAAACTGGTTTTGGAAGTATCTAGTGAGTCACAAGGACTCAGCAATCCCATTACCATGGGTATCAAGACTAGCAAAGCTTAATGGAAAAGGAAGGGGTAAAGTGGTGAGGTTGCAGCAGCGGCTAAGCATATATGGTGGCTAACATACGCAAAGAAGAGCGAGAAGAGAACAAGCGGAACGGTCGTGAAGCTAGCAAGGATCAAGAGGTGATCCTGAACACCTACTTACGTCAAACATAACACAGAAACCGTGTTCACTTCCCGGACTCCGCTGAGAAGAGACCATCACGGCTACACACGCGGTTGATGCGTTTTAATTCGGATCTGGTGTCAAGTTATCTACAACCGGACATTAACAAATTCCCATCTGCCACATAACCGCGGGCACGGCTCTCGAAAGTTTAAACCCTGCAGGGTGTCCCAACTTAGCCCATGACAAGCTCGCGATCATCGAAGAATAGACCTTCACCCAAGACACTCCGATCGACTCGGTATCCCGTACATCAAGACATTTCGACAATGGTAAAACAAGACCAGCAAGACCTCCCCAGGCCGACAAATCCCGATAGGAGCTGCACATATCTCGTTCTCGGGGCACACCGGATGAGCCAGACGTCGGGTTGGCATAGACCTGGTTGCCAGTGGGCGCCGGACATCGCTTCAGGTTGGACCAACACTCAAGGAGCACCGCCCGGGGGGTAAAATAAAGATGACCCTCGGCTCCGAAACCCAAGGGAAGAAAAGGGCTAGGTGAGGCAAATGGTAAAAGGCAATGTTGGGCCTTCTTGGACAAGTTTTATTCAAAGCGAACTGTCAAGGGGTCCCATAAATCACCCGACCGCGTAAGGAACGCAAAATCCGGGAACATAACACCGGTATGACGGAAACTAGGGCGGCAAGAGTGGAACAAAACACCAGGCATAAGGCCGAGCCTTCCACCCTTTACCAAGTATATAGATGCATTAAAAATATAAGAGATATTGTGATATCCCAACAAGTAAACATGTCCCAACAAGGAACAACACCTCCATGTTCCAACAAGGAACAAACTTCAATCTTCACCTGCAACTAACAACGCTATAAGAGGGGCTGAGCAAAGCGGTAACATAGCCAAACAACGGTTTGCTAGGAATGGTGTCAAAGGTTAGAGGTTTGACATGGCAATTTGGGAGGCTGACAAGCAAAAGGTAGGCATCGTAGCATTGGCATAGCAAAAGAGCGAGCAAACTAGCATAGCAAAGATAGTAGTGATTTCGAGGGTATGATCATCTTGCCTGAGATCCCGCAAGGAAGAAGAACGATTCCAAGAAGAAGACAAAAGGACGTAGACGAACGAATCCTCACAACTCCGGAACGAAACCGAAGCTAACGGGAGAAGCAAACCGGAAAGAAGCAAAACAACATAGTAAACACACAAGCATAAGCATGTCATGATGCACAAACAAGTATGATGCATGTCCGGTTTAATGAAGCATGGCATGGCAATATGCACAAACAACACTACAAATTAAGTGGAGCTCAATATGCAACGAGTTGCATATTGACGAAACACCACATTCGAGTTATTTAGTTCACTCCCGTTTAGGTACACAACAATGTTAAATGTTGTTAAACATGGCAAGAGGTGAAGCATGACAAAACTACCTATCTAGGCAAGTTTAAATGAGGCCAGGAATAACAAACAACAAGTCCGGAAAACCCCCATGTGCATATTTATGGATTAGGTACTGTTCTGCCCTAAACACCATTTTAATGTTGTTAAACAGCAAAACAAAGTGCACCATGTTAAACTAGGCATTTTTCCACCCCAAATACATATAAAGTTTATTTAAAACGGAGCAACGGTTATTTAGTTATGAAATAAATCATTTAAACATGGCATTTTAGCAAATTAACACAAACAGCATTTTAAACATTTTAAACATGGATGAAAGTGGGATAATATGAAACTAGATGAAAAACTAAGCAATTTACATATATAATTTATTTTAATCCGATGCACCAATTGTGAGTTATTAAATGCATGAAGTTTAGGGGGTTTTCTGTAAAACTGTTAATACAATGGATAATAGACAAATGCGCAGATCAGGAAAAAAAACGAGAATGGGCCGAATCTGCTGGCTGGCCCAACAGGAGCAGGGCGCTGGAGGCTGCTCACCATGGGCTCTTGGCCCGGTTTGGAAGCAGAGGAGGCTCTTTGGGAGGCGGAGCTAGCTGGCCGAGGCGGCCGCCCAGCGCGATCAACGCCGAGCGGGCGTTGTCTTGGTCAGAGGGAAGCAGGGCACGGCGGCGCCGCTGGCAGAGGTGGCCGGCGAAGGCCGAGGCGAGGCGGGGAGGGAACCAGCCGGATCCGGGCGGATCCGGTGAGGCCGGATCCATTCCCCACGGCGACGAGGCTGGGTGGTGACGGGAGCTTCAGGAGGCGACGCAGGGACTTGGCGCGGAGGTCGAGGCGCAGGTGAGGGAGGCGCGCTGGGCCTCGCGGGGACGACCGGGTCCAAGGCGGGGAGGGCGGAGGCCGTCGGGAACCGATTCCCGGCGGTGGGAGGCGAATCCGGCGAGGCAAGGGACGGCGGCGGCGGAGCTCCTGTTCGTCCTGCGAAGGAGAGAGAGGGGCCACCGTGAGAAGAAGATGGAGGGGAAAACAGGAGGAGAAGAGGGGTTCGGCCTGGTTGCTGCTGCTGCTTGCCGGCGGCATGCTGGAGAGGAGCTCCGGCGAGGTAGAGGCCCCGGACGAGATGAAGCAGGGGAACGACACCACGGCGCGGCGGCGGAAACTCCTGTAGTCACAGAGGCAAGGGAGCTCGGGGTGAGGGAAGAGAGATGAGAGAGGGAGAAACGAACAGGAGGAAGAGAAGGGGAAGGAAGACAGGGAGGAGGGCGACGGATCGAGACCTTCTCGATCTGGAGGTTAGGCGCCATGGGGCTGTAGAAGCTCGGGGACGGGGCTCATGGCTGACGACGGGAGCAAGGAGGAGGTGGCCATGGATCGAGCAGAGGAGGCTGGGGTAGTGGCTGGATCTGAAATCGAGGGATGAAGGTGATAGGCTCGGTGGGGAAAACGAGGAGGAGACCAGGTGGGCGGCGGTGGCTGGACAGGGAAGGATCCCTAGAAAATAGGGTTTGGTCTAAATTAGACTAGGGATAGACTATATATATGTGAAAGGGGAATGATTTGGATCCTCCGATCGAAATCGAGCGGTCGAGAATAAATAGGTTAGGGAGCCCAAATAACAAAACGGAGATATTTTGTAGATGTTTGGGGATGATCCGGACCCAACGGTGACGACAGTCCGGTTCGGGTTCGGGGCAAGTTTCGGACACGCGCAAGAGGGGTCTGAGAGAGGTCGACGAAGACAAGTGGGGTTTTGTCGGTCTCGGAGAAAGAGAGAAGAGAGGGGTCCACAAGGACAAGCGGTCTGACAACAGGTCAAAGAAGACAAAGAGAGAAGCGGTCAGACAAGAGGGACTCGAAAGACCCGGTTGGTCTCGGAACGGTCAGCGCGGGCAAGGCGATCCGAGGGAAGGTGATGAAGGCAAAGGAAGAGACGGCAACGACGAACGAATGCAAGTTTTAAAATATGACGGCAACGGAGTGCCGATGCAATGCGAATGATGCGATGATGAAATGCAAGACATGACCAAAATGCAAAACGAAAGACAAAACCCAACCACGAAGGAAGTATCATATAGCATCTCCGGAAAAAGCAAGAGTTGGAGTTACGAATATGGAAAGTTGTATCCGAGGCGTTACAACACTCCACCACTATGAGAGGATCTCGTCCCGAGATCTAGGATGGCACCGGAGGGAAAAGGAATAGGAAGATGACAGGTAAAACTAAGTTGCTTCTTTGACCAATGAGTGAAACCAAAGAACCTTGAGAGGTTGAGCAAAATGAAATGAAGAAAAACAACGGAGATGAGCAAAGTTGAAAACACTCCGTTAGAAAAGAGGAGCAAGGGATACAACGAGAACCAAGAGGTTTAGTGATAAGATAGATATTGAAACCACTCCGGTTAAAACAAGATGAGAGGGGAAGAATGATATAATTTGGGCAGCACTCCGGCTGAAAATGAAAGGAATTGAACATGAACTTGAGAAGATAAGATGGATACATGATGAAATCAACAACACACTGCATCCGGAATTGAAAGAATGGCACAAGGGGTAAGAAACATTTCAGACCGCACTCCGGTTAAATGGATAATCAAGAAAAGAACATGATCCTCACAAAACGAGGTGATGGGTCAACGAGAGCAACATCACAATGCCTCTGGAAGAAATGAAAGAATGGAATGGAATGCACGGAGAGAAACAAGATCTTGAAAGAGCACGCTTATAAGAAATGCTAGAACGGAGCTGTTGGAAAACCAACAACAAAACGAATAAGCTTGTAGTGGGCTTATGAGAAACATCTCAAAATTATGAGGTGAGCTTCTGCCACCAACGGAAACAAATGATTGGCTTGGTATCAACAGGGAGACGAGAAACTTATTTCACCGGGAGGACACATGAAGAACTTGGGTCATTTATAAGCACCATAATAGCAACATTCCTTAGGGAAGGCTTTAGGTGAAATCTTTACCAAGATAACTCCAACGAAAAGATTGGTGGATTTAACATACCTCATTCTTGACAACAATATGAATCATGAAACATGAAGGAAATTGTCAAGAGTGACATAACACCACCTCAAAAGATAAGGTAGAAAGAATTGCACTTTGGAATGCAAGAAGAAGAATACTTGAGCTCCTCAAAACAAAACATGTGTTGAACACCATGTTTATTTTAGAGTAAAGCTTGGCGGGTCATAACTTCAAGAGAAAACTTGAAGAACAATTGAAGAATGAAAGGAATCCTTGACGAACCACCATGTAGAGCCTCCATGAAGAACTCCGGTAATAAAAGGATGATACAAAGAAAGAGAAGTTGAAAACACAAGGTGAATCCTTGCAATGATTTAGATGGAGCTTCGCGACGAGATAAAGAGAAAACTTTGAACTCCGGAAAAGAAAAGATGAAACAACTGAAACCGAGAATTTATTCATCATGAACAATCTCCGGAAGAAAAGAATTGAATCACCTCGAGGAAATGA
Organism: Aegilops speltoides; assembly: GCA_021437245.1. Taxonomy (NCBI): domain Eukaryota; kingdom Viridiplantae; phylum Streptophyta; class Magnoliopsida; order Poales; family Poaceae; genus Aegilops; species Aegilops speltoides. Next base: position 439,143,653 of record CM038144.1, read on the forward strand.
GAATAAGATTTATTGTATGTTTATCCTTCATCAAAATAAATTGATGACAAGCAATGGATTTGGCATACTACTTATTCTTGTAGAAAGGATTAAAAGAGATATATCAAAATTTGAGAAGGTCTTCAACGAACCACCGGTGGGATTTGGAAACAACGAATGAATTGATATGATAACGAAGGAAGAGAAATCTTGAACGAGCCACCATAAGAATTGAAAATGAAAGTAGCAAAGGCACAATTCACCGGAAAGAATTGGAAAATGAATGAAGATACTTGAGGGGATTTAGATACATGAGAACGAAGAGAACATGAACTGATTAGAGGATATTTGAACGATTCACCGGTAAGATTTGGAGAACGATAGCTACACGCTGAGAATGAAGAATTATGACATGATGGACTCCGGATGACAAACTGAGAAGACTCTTGAATATCTCCTGATGGGTGAAAAAGATTCTCACAATCGAAAACAATTATGAGAGGATGGCAACAAGCTAGCACCACGCATCTTGAAGAGAATAGAGCAAGATTAAAGAGAAACTCTTCTTCGGTCTTCAAATGTGGAGAATGATGATGAGAACCACCATGAATTATTGAGGCACACCGGAAGAATCAAAAGCGAAGAGGTTGAGCCAACTATGAAAAGAATTTGAAAGATCTTGGAGAAAAGCATTTGTCTGATGATAACTCATTCTTACGTCAAACTTGGAGAAGAATTTAGGATAGCTCTGGGGAAAATAGAAGAGTCAGGTAAGATCCTGAAAAAAGACCTGTGGGTTAGGGCCCACTCAAAAGAAAACACCGTTGAGAATGATATTAAAGAGAGATTGCACCGGTTGAATTAAATGGCTTGAATGAGATAACAACCTCGAAAGAGCTTGAACGAATGTAGAGTGGAAACACGAATCTTCGAGATATCTTGAGCACTCCGGAATAACAAATAGCGAGAAGTAGAATGATAATGAGGTGCACCGGTATGAGAAGACATTGAAATGAGGAAAAAGAATATGATGAATATCGAAAGCTTGAAAGGATCCACCGGAGAAGAAACAACAATGAAGGATGATGAACTTGAAGCTGTTGAGCATCTTCATGGAAAATCACCGGATAAGAACATTGACGGAAAAGAATGGAGAAACTTCACAAAAGTAAAAGGATACTTGGTAAAGAAATCTTAGTCCTTGAGGAAAAAGGGTGGGAGGGTGGGGAAAAACAAAGACAACTTGGGGAAGATGGAATAAGCACCGTTGATAAAACTTAGAATTGACCTTGCAGATGGGGAGAATGATGGGATCATCTCGAAGAGAAGCGCACCGTTTGGAAAAGGATTGACATGACAGCCTCACTGATCAAAAAGGATTAGTCTTCACAAAGCAATATGAGAACACCATTTAGGAAAGGTATGGATTCAACATTTGACTTCGAAGCAACTCGAATACCACAAATAAAATAAAACAAAGGATTTGGCTTGCAGAATAAGCAGGAACAAACATATGATAGAGATTTCGTCCGAAGTTTTCGTGGTGGGGCCTACACGGGCTCAATCGTACAGCACCATCATGTACAAGGTAGTGCACATGACATACGAAGCGTCCCCGAGTCGGCATAGCCAAGGACTCTTTAAGACACAACGAGACCATCAAAACCAACCGTGAATAGGCGGACCACTAGACGTCGAACCCCAATTTCATATCATACATCCGCCGGAAAGATATCCTAAGAGCTACTTGAATTCCCACCTATAAAACTCCCGAAATTTTCCGGTTATGCAATCTGGTGTTGGGGATACAGGGAGCAATATATCTCACACAAACTAACAATCCCTACATCCACCTGTATCCATCCACAACACATAACCAAGAAACCTTCGGAAATCGTCTACCTCAACCTTCGAAAAGCATCCGTTATACAAGTCATGGCAATACTCCCGTACTCACCTCAGTACTGGGTTAGCGGGGTTATCTCACCAACAACTGCATAAAAGAGATTTTCGATGTCGGCGCATTAAACTCGTATTCCAGAATCTGCAACGATAAAATTATGACGACAACACCTCGGAGCTCAACTCCCGGACACCGCCACAACCCCTAAATGACAGGAGGCACCAAGAACAATGTTCTCGTCATAAGAATATCGGAACGATCCCAAGATACCCGCGTGATCCTAAAAAAAATTTAGTGAAATTTAAGAAGAGAAGAGTCAAAACTCTACGTCAGGATACCTCACCAGAAGGTCGAAGGGACTGGGGAGTAAAAAGAATCCTACTCTCCAATATATATAATCCTAAATGACTGAAAACATTTTTCTAGACACAACTCGGCCGCTAAAAACGATCAAGCAATGGGGCTCCTAAGGTCGGGGAAGGCTCTGATTACCAACTTATAACGCCCTCGATGCGGCTATATCTCCCACGTGTCGAAGCACGACTTAGAGGCATAACCGCATTGAAAGCAATGTCGCAAGTGAGGTAATCTTCACACAACCCAAGTAATACATAAGGGAAAAGATACATAGTTGGCTTACAATCGCCACTTCACACAATTACATGAATAAAGCATTACATCATCCAGATACAATCAAGGTCCGACTACGGAACCAAAATAAAAGAAGAACCCCAAATGCGACAAACGGTCCCCGATCGACCCCAACCGGGCTCCACTCTCGATCAACTAGAATGAAACAACACAAAGGGCAAGATCTTCATCGAGCTCCTCCTTGAGCTTGGTTGCGCCACCGCAAACTGGTTTTGAAGTATCTAGTGAGTCACGAGGACTCAAAGAATCCCATTACCATGGGTATCAAGACTAGCAAAGCTTAATGGAAAAGGAAGGGGTAAAGTGGTGAGGTTGCAGCAGCTGCTAAGCATATATGGTGGCTAACATACGCAAAGAAGAGCGAGAAGAGAACAAGCGGAACGGTCGTGAAGCTAGCAAGGATCAAGAGGTGATCCCGAACACCTACTTACGCCAAACATAACACGAAACCGTGTTCACTTCCGGACTCACGAGAAGAGACCATCACGGCTACACACGCGTTGATGCGTTTAATTCGGATCTGTGTCAAGTTATCTACAACCGGACATTAACAAATTCCCATCGCCCACATAACCGCGGGCACGGCTCTCGAAAGTTTAAACCCTGCAGGGTGTCCCAACTTAGCCCATGACAAGCTCTCGCGATCATCGAAGGAATAGACCTTCACCCAAGACACTCCGATCGACTCGGTATCCCGTACATCAAGACATTTCGACAATGGTAAAACAAGACCAGCAAGACCTCCCATCAGGCCGACAAATCCCGATAGGAGCTGCACATATCTCGTTCTCGTGGCACACCGGATGAGCCAGACGTCGGGTTGGCATAGACCCTGGTTGCCTGTGGGCGCGGACATCGCTCAAGTTGGACCAACACTCAAGGAGCACCGCCCGGGGGTAAATAAAG